>JARBWK010000001.1:130046028-130277996 GCA_030556195.1 Anolis apletophallus | reverse complement strand
AAGCTACCATAACAACAATATATGTGGTGACTTTTTTATTTAAAAAATCACACTTCTTAATTAGATACTTAGTACTGTTCTTTAAAATAATAATACATAATACACTTTATTTATATTCCACTCTTCTCATCCCAAAGGGGACTCAGAGCGGATTACAGGTACACATACTTAGCAGACAGTCCCTGCCGTTTCCACATACACAACATATAGACGAACAGAGGCAAACTCTGGCCACCAGAGGGAGCTGACGCACTCATCTCTCAGCATTCCTAGCATCCCTTGTTGCTCCTTCCGCATTCCTCAGCGTTCCTGGAGTTCTTTAGTGGCCTCATAATTCAGTCCAAATTTGCCTACCTTTATCACCTACTTGACAGATACAACTGTCTTTCGGGTTGCAAAGGTCGACAGCAGGCTACACTTAAAGGTCGAGCACCCACCTCGAGCCGGGCAGGCCTCAAACTCATGACCTATTGGTCAGAGAGATCTTATGCAGCTGACACTTAGCCACCTGCGCCACATTCCCGGTGCTAAAACACCTATATAGAATTATAGTATTGGAAAAGAGCACATAGGCAATCTAGTCCAACCCCCCTACCATGCAGAAATACCCAGTTCAAACCATCACTGATGGATGGCTATCCAGTGTCTGCTTAAAAATCTCCAGCGAAGGAGACTCTACCACCCTGTGAAGCAGCATATTCCACTGACAAAGAGCTCTTACATTCAGGAAGTTTAAGCGGAATATTTTTTTCCTGCAATTTGAATCCATTGCTCTGTGTCATAGAACAGTAGAAAACATGCTTACAAGTGTGCACAAGTAAAATGTTCCCAGTGTTGTTATATGCCTTGAAACCAGTTTACGGTTACCCTGTCATTGGGTTTTCTAGACCAGATTTATCCAGAGGAAATTCATTTGACTAGCCAACAACAAATGTTGTAAGACAGAATTTGTAGGAAGAGAAATTCTCCCCTTTCCTGTAATTTCAGCTGTTATTTATTTGAAATCTCTATTTTTAATATTTCTAAATCAGTACCAGCTTTTCATGTTCACATATCTTTTATGCTACATGCTAGATACTTTTTTCTCCCGAGGAAGGTTAACGGTGAATTGTAATATTTTTGTTACCTGATTAAATATGTCTGGATCACCTACCAATGTGGGAAACATCAGATGTTTGTTTCCAGTGTATGTATTAAACCCAAGAGTTAGTGTAGCATCTGTAAGTGAGATTTGACTGAGTCAGGAAATCAAGTGGAATTACCATGAGGCTTTCTGAAGAGGAGGAAAAAATATATACGCCAGGTTTTGGGCTATTTTGTGATAGCCGGTCCCTTCTGGGACTGAATGATTAATAGAGTTAAGTCATCTCTGCAGGATTTCCTGGCTTGCATTGATGGGGTGAAGTGTTTCTATAGCTAACTCATGTTTGCAGGTTTTTGAAAGACAGTTGGCTGTTGGAACTCGGCTGTAACATGTGTTGGAGTGAGATTAGTCTGAATATCAGGAAGTCGTAATTGTGGCTCACAGTCTAGGTGGGGAGAACAATCCACTGACCTACATTTGTTGGCATTTATATACCTTGGCATCTCATGAAATAGAATTAACATAACAATTGTAATAAAATTAATGAATGAGAATATTATATAAAAATTAAATTTAAGCAGTTAAAATAGAATGTGAAATCATTTTTTGAATTGTTTTTAATTCATTTTTAAAATTAAATAATTAACAACATACTGTGAAAAGAATACAAAGAATACAAAATAACATTTTACAAACACTTAACACTACCACCTAGGCCTGAACAAGCATTTCATTTATTTTTTTAAAAGGTTGATCATCCCTTATCTGGAATTCCAAAATCTACAATGTTCAAAATCCAAAATCATGATATAATGATACCTTTGTTATTCTGGTGGTTCAATGTACACACATTTTTTCATTCACAAAACTCTTTAAAAGTATTCTATAACATTCCTGTATATAAGGTGTATGTGAACTATATATTTCATGTTTAGACTTGGGTGTCATCCCCAAGATAATCTCATAATATAGTATATGCAAATACAGGTATTACAAAAAGCCAAAAAGAACCTGAAATCAAAGACACTTTTCATCACACATACTGTATTTTGGATATTGGGTGCTCAATCTGTAGTTTAATTATATTGTAACGTTATTGTCATATTGTACTAATGTTAATGAGTCCCAGTTTTAAAAGAATATGGGGTATGAATAAACTTGTTGATGGTGATGTCTTCATAGAGCAACCTTTGTTTTTAGCCTTGATTTTTCAATTTTACACAAATCAGACAACTTTGTAATAAATAAAAAATGGCTATTTTGTACATATAAGTTGTTGGATGTAGAAGAATACTGCCAGGTGGTGACTGAGATCAGATTCCAATGTAGGATTGGAAAATTGCTACTGTCAGCAGATGAAGAAATAATGCCGGTCATGGCGTTTCACAGGATTCTGGCTGCTCTAGAGGCTTAGTCTGTTGGTTGTTTATCCAACACACCCTATGTCAAATCATATGTCTGAAAGCAGGCATATAGGAAGTTGTGATGGCACGCCGGGGTAAAAAGGAAAACTACATGTCTGGCTATTCCTGGTGGCTATCAGTATACCCTCTGATGTACTTCAGTTCTTTAAAATAAAGACTCTTGAGATAGGATTAAAGTTAACCAAATAAGTTTACTGGAAACAAAAAGCAAAGCTAACTTCAATCAGGGTTCTTGAAAGGCGAATCAAAATAAAATATTACAAAGACGAAGTTTGTTGATAGAACCCAATTACACTAGTAATAAATACTTGGCTATATTGGCTACAGTAAGGTACTTGGCTGTTGATATAATACAGAACTGAAATGGTAAAGTACAGACCTATAATAACTATATGGTAAAGATACAAACTATATTTGTAAAGTACTCTGGGCTATAGTGGTAAGTACTAGGCTATGATGGTCAGTACTAGCTATGCCGATGGTATAGAAAAAGCTATAGTGACTATGTGGTGTATACTCTGGGCTATAGAATGCCTGATTGGATTGCCAGGCCAAGGAACCCAGACTATTTCTGGCCTTCTCCTCTAAATCTCTGAGACAGAATAAAAAGGAGGGGAAAGCCTTCCAGACAAGTTCTGAGACAAAAGGGCTAAACCAACTGAGCCAGGCCTCTAGGGGGAATTTAAGTCTCACCCCTAAAACTAAGCACAAATGGAAAAGTCCACACCAAAGGAAGAACAAAAAAAGGAAATGAAACAGAGGAGGGAAAAGAGCTAGGCCAAGACATCACAGAAGCTATTAAAACAGTATAGAACAATGGTTCTCAACCTGGAGGTCGCAACCCCCAGGGGGGTCGCTAGCCCATTTTCCAGGGGTCGCAAAGGCACTTTGTTTGGCCCCGCCCTCTCCGCCCCCTCATAATGGCTGCCGGCCCCTCTGCCAGCGAAACAGCCAGGCATTCCAAGTCAGCTCCCCCAGCTCCTGTTCCCATAGGGCTGCAGGGAGTCAGGAGGAGGAGCTTAGAGGCAAAGGTGCACGAGGGAGAAGGCACATCATTTTTTGAAGCTCAGCAGGGCGCGAGGGTCGAGAGGAAGAGTTCCGCGGTGTGCTCGCGCGTCCAACGGACGGACGGCGCTCGTGCCTTTTCCTGCCTTCTCGCACTGGACGTTCTGTGAGGCTGCGAGTGAGGCCATCAGCTGCTGCCACTGTTGTTCTCAGTGCATCTCTGTCTCTCTCTCATCCCTGGTGTGAGAATGCAGGAAAAGGTGCAAGCACCGTCCGTCCGTTGGGCACGCGAGGCGGGCAGCAACACATGCAGGCACGTTCGCACAGGGAACAACAGCGAGTCTTATAGCTTTCTGCTCTTCAGGGGTAGAAAGTGATGTGGCCTTGCTCCCATTCCAGGGCAGGAGAGGACAGCTATTCCCCTTTAGTTCTCTGGATACCCAAGCATGGGGAGTGCAAGATGGCAGTTTAGCCATGTACCGCTAATTCCAGATAGGGAATCACACATGCAGACACCCACTGTGATTTTTTAACCTGGTGTGCAGCTTCATTTAGTGGCTTTTATTGGGTTATATTGTGGTCAGTGTAGAAAATGTCTAGAGAGGCTGTATTTTATCAGAAGTGGATACATGAAATTGCAGGTGCCAGTCCCATCGGTAGGGGGGTGGTAGTGTACAATTACAGGTGCTTGTAGTTCCATTGTAGATCTGTAGATGAGGCTGTAGAAAAATCTCTGCACCCTTCCCAGTTCATCCACTGCACTTCAGCCCGCACTAGGCACAACCAAATAATTTAATTTTTGGGATTTTTCCCAAGCATTCTTCCCCTCCAAACTGCACTTTGTAGAAAATAGTCACAAAAGTATGCTGTGAGGAACATTGCCTCAGGCAGCTCTTTGCTTTGATACACTAGATCAGTGGTTCTCAACCTTTCTAAAGCCGTGACCCCTAAATACAGTTTCTCATGTTGTGGTGACCCCCAACCATAAAATTATTTTCATTCCTACTTATTTTATTATTTACCACATTTGTACCCCACCCTTCGCAACCCTGAGGGAGGCTCACAGCAGCTTCAGCAACAATTCAATGAGATAAATTTATTTATTTATTTATTCCAACATTTGTACCCCACCCTTCTCAACCCCTGCATGCAGTAGATACAGATTTACATTAAAAAACCAAAGAATTTTTAAAAATCTAAAAACAATTACATCAATTATTAAAATCACATAATCCACAACTGTAATTTTGCTACTGTTATGAAACGTAGGGTAAATATCTGATATGAGGATGTATTTTCATTGTTACAAATGGAACATAATCAAAGCATAGTGACTAATCACAAAAACAATATATTTGGGGGAGTAGAAACAACGGATGATGGGATTTGCAGTACCTTCAACTGATTCAGCTCTGACTTCCACAGACCACCGAGACCTTCACAAATTACAGAACTGGACCAAACTTGGCACAGAGAACCCGCATGACCAACAGAAAACACTGGAGGGGTTTGGGAGGACTTGACAGTGATTTAGGGGAGATGTAGTTCACCTACATCCGGAGAACACTGTGAACCCAAACAACTATGGATCTGGACCAAACTTGGCACAAATGCTTAATATGCCAAAATTTCAACACTGGTGGAGTTTAGGGAAAATAGGCCTTGACGTTTGAGACCTGCTTGAATTTATAGTTCACCTGCGACCAAAGAGCATTCTGACCCCCAAGAATAATGGAATTTAACCAAACTTGGGATAGAGAACTCCCATGACCCACAGGAAATACTGAGGGCTCTGGGGAATACAGACCTTGGCATTTGGGAGCTGCTGGGATTTATAGTTCACTTGCAACCAAAAAGCATTCTGACCCCCAAGAATAATGGAATTTAACCAAACTTGGGATAGAGAACTCCCATGACCCACAGGAAATACTGCAGGGCTCTGGGGAATACAGACCTTGGCATTTGGGAGCTGCTGGGATTTATAGTTCACCTGCAACCAAAAAGCATTCTGACCCCCAAGAATGATGGAATTTAACCAAACTTGGGATAGAGAACTCCCATGACCCACAGGAAATACTGGAGGGCTCTGGGGAATACAGACCTTGGCATTTGGGAGCTGCTGGGATTTATAGTTCACTTGCAACCAAAAAGCATTCTGACCCCCAAGAATAATGGAATTTAACCAAACTTGGGATAGAGAACTCCCATGACCCACAGGAAATACTGGAGGGCTCTGGGGAATACAGACCTTGGCATTTGGGAGCTGCTGGGATTTATAGTTCACTTGCAACCAAAGAGCATTCTGACCCCCATGAATAATGGAATTTAACCAAACTTGGGATAGAGAACTCCCATGACCCACAGGAAATACTGGAGGGCTCTGGGGAATACAGACCTTGGCATTTGGGAGCTGCTGGGATTTATAGTTCACTTGCAACCAAAGAGCATTCTGACCCCCATGAATAATGGAATTTAACCAAACTTGGGATAGAGAACTCCCATGACCCACAGGAAATACTGCAGGGCTCTGGGGAATACAGACCTTGGCATTTGGGAGCTGCTGGGATTTATAGTTCACCTGCAACCAAAAAGCATTCTGACCCCCAAGAATAATGGAATTTAACCAAACTTGGGATAGAGAACTCCCATGACCCACAGGAAATACTGCAGGGCTCTGGGGGAATACAGACCTTGGCATTTGGGAGCTGCTGGGATTTATAGTTCACCTGCAACAAAAACTATTTCTGACCCCCAAGAATAATGGAATTTAACCAAACTTGGGATAGAGAACTCCCATGACCCACAGGAAATACTGCAGGGCTCTGGGGAATACAGACCTTGGCATTTGGGAGCTGCTGGGATTTATAGTTCACTTGCAACCAAAGAGGATTCGAACTCCAACAATAGTCTTCTGTGCTGGCCAAGCAAGTGGGTGGATGGGCAGGGAAGGCAGGATGATCATCCCCTTCCCCAGCGCCTCGCTTGCTGCCTGGTTTCTTGCAAGTGAGCGCCCACCCCTCCGAAAGAATAGCAGCCTGGCGGAGGACATTGGGAGGCCCTCCCGCACCTGCAAATGCTTCTGAAGCCGTGGCAGCGTTTGCAGGCATGGGAGGGCCGTTGATCGCCTTCTGCTGGAATGGGGATGGGCTGCCACTGGGCTGCAGCTGCTCCTGCGGGCTTTCGAGGTAGCCTCTCCTCCGTCCCTGGGCCTGCTCGCACAATAGTGCCAGAGGAGAGGCCCTCGCAGGATCAGCAGCGGCCTAGCAGCAGCCCATCACCACCCCAGTTTGAGACGGCGGAAGGTCCTCCCACGCCTTCAAATGCAGCAGCAGTTTAGGAGGTTTGCAGGCACGAGAGGGCCTTCCAGGCTGCTCTGTTCTCCGCCTGGCTGTTGTTCCTGCGGGATCGGGAGGGAGCTCCCCACCACCCTCGGGCTTGCTAGCTCAGTGGCGAGTTGGCGGTGTGGAGGAGAGGTCCCCTCCGGGCCCGCAGGAACAGCTGTAGCCAGCACCATTCCGATGGAGGGCCCTCCCGCGCCTGCAAACGCAGCGGTGGCTTTACAGGTGTGGAAGGGCCTTCCACCCTCCGTCGGGCTGCTCCTGGGCTGTAGTTCTTCCTCTGGGCCCGAAGGGACCTCTCTTCCACGGTGCCAACTCGCCACTGTCCGAGCAAGCCCGGGGGTGGTGGGAGGCCCTCCCGGGCCTGCTCACAAAGAAACCCCGCGGCCCCTTCCCCAGCACCCCATGAGCAGCAGCATCCCTCCACCAGGGGTCAAGGGTTAGGCTAGGCGAGGCTGCCGCTGCTTCCACGCACCCGGGAGCCTCTGCCTCCGCCCCTTTAGCCGCCGCTCCAGGAGGGCCTTCAATGGTCCCTGCTGGATTGATGCTGGGCTGCCACTAGGCCCCTGCTGTTCTTGCAGCCTCAGGGAGCCTCTCCGCCAACCGGTCAGTGCGATGCAAAGGGAAGAGATACAGGGATCTCTTCCCTTGCCTCCAAGCGCCTCCCTGGGATTCATCGCTGCCAGAGGAGGAGGAGGAACCCATCCGTGCCGCGCAGAGGGGGCGGGGCCTAGGGAAGGGATGCCGCGACCCCCCGAAAATGGCCTGGCGACCCCCCCAGGGGTCGCGACCCCCAGGTTGAGAACCACTGCCCTAGATACTCCTGTCTTTGCAGACAGTACCAAATGTACTGGAATGCTTTATGACATCATAATTTACTGTATATTTTTCTCAGTTTGAGCACCCCCTTTAAAGTATAGCCCTATGTTAGAAATTTTGCATACAGCCAGGGATAGCTATGCAGGCTTTCAGTTCTGTTTGTTTCATTGAAGCAACGAACGTGACAGAATGAGGGGGAAAGGGTACATTTGATTTTCCTTCATAGTGTATTCTGGCTTCAGTGTTTCCTGAGGAGGAATTTGTGAAGCAGAGACTGGATTGACTGTAAGGCTTCTGTCATGTTTTTATCCAACCTTAAAGTGAAGCATTTAGTTCTAAAATGTGAAAAAATTGACTGCTTTTATACAGAAAATCCAATAATGTATTTTAGAATATATCTGCAGTTTGAATGCTGGGAGGCTGTTCTCTTACGTTATATCCTCCGGGTTTGTAGAAAGTAAGAGCAGAAAATGGTCCATGCTAATTTGACTTTTTATCTTGGTGTGCTCCTTTTCTGCGCATAGGAAATTGTTTTATTTCTCTGTCTGATTTTCATTCACATAATGTACATCAGACACCTACAGTAGTTTTTCACCTGCATCCCGTTGGTGTACTCTCGTAAGGACTTTACCTCTTACACTTAGAAATACAAATTCAGCTCTCTATAAAGATTTCTGTCTGAGATCTTAGTTACTACTGACTAAGGAATATGAAACTGAGGCTCATTTGAAGGCAAGTGTATGGAGGTAGCTCTCAGACGTAACAGCTTATTGTATTCCACTCAGGAAAACTCAGAGTAACAAAAAGAATGAATGAATGTTGTGTTAGTATCGATATAACATTACTGCATTCCATCCGTGTTTTTAAGAGTTACTGTATCACCTAGTTCTTGTTTCTACAACAGCAAGCCATTTTTTTTTCAAAATCCAATTATGACAGGAACAGAAAAGTATGGTAAAATCTTCTAAAGCAAAAGAAACACCACGTTGAACTCAGATGTCCAGCTTGTAATTGCACAAAAGAAAGTGAATCTTGTAGAACACCTTGCAGCAGTCACTTAGAAAAACCAAAACTGTCGTACAGACCTTTCGTCTGCCTTCCTAAATACTCATACTACTTCTTGCAGGTAAACATCTCCTCTTGACCTCTGATGACATCCTCTGGATTATAAAAAGATGGCCCTGTATTTCCTAGTACTCCAGCAGTGCTCCTTATAGGATTTGTCTTATCACTGATAATCAAACTTCATGCATTAAAATACCTGTGATCAATAGGTGTGGTATTCTCCCTCCCATATACAACTGTAATTCTCATGATTGCACAGCATTGAGTCATGCCAATGAAAGGTTTATCGAACTACCTCAATTCTACAGTGTAAAGATGGACAAATAGAAATGTTTGAATGGGAGGGGGGTATTTTACCCATGGAAGCTGTTAGAAGCAAAATGAACAATGGCAGTTGTTATTTTACAAGGTCTTTAGCCTTTTCTGCCAAATAGTAATGGTGCCTCACAAAACTACAACTCACATGATTCCATAGCACAGAACCATGGCAGTTACAGTATACAGGCAGTCCCCGAATTACAAACACCCAACTTACAAACAATTCATAATTAAGAACTGGCTGGAGTTACTGAACTTACAAACAAATTAAACTTAAAAACAAACCTACTGAATCTTCTTGTTAACTTGGGTACTGCCTGTATTCTACAATGCCCTTTTCATATTCCTATATACAACTCTCAGAAAAAAGGGCCTCATCAGATGTGAGGTCCAAAAGCTGGGGGACAGCAGTGGAAAAAGTGAGGCAAAGGTAAAAACCATATGACAGTGCCCAGCGTCACCTCCTTTATAAGGTTAGTTGTGGGCTGTCATTCTGCAACGTTTCCTGACTGTCCCCAGCTTCTTAAGTGAGGATATGGGTAGTCACAGGGAGTCATCAGGACTTCCTCTAAGCACGTTGCTGGGACAGAGCGGAGACAGTTGGGAGAGAGCAGGACTAGCCCTGCTTCATACGATAGGCTCTGGTAGGCTCTGTCCAGGCCCTGTCTCAGCAGCGTGCTGGGGGGGGGGGGGTTGCTCTGCTGAGGTCCATATAAACCTTCATAGAAGGTGATGTGAATTTCTTGTGTAGAGCTCATACAATTCTGAAGACCACTTCTGTACTATTATTAGCAAGCTTGTGGAGTTCGTTTCTCAAACTTTTAATTTCAACTCTTTTTATACTGCCTGACTTTGCCTCTTTGACGAATGCAAATGCATGATTTCAAATTTACTGTAATCAGATAGTAGCACAAGGCATTTCACCACCATTATCTTAATAATTAGGCTATTTAAATTAATTTGATTTAATTAGAAAAGTTACTTAAATTCCAATGAATGTACATATGTAATACAATACACTTGACATTTAATATTACTCAAGATTTTTGGAGTTGAGAAAGAGACGGGGTATGAATGTTATAAAATAATAATAATAGTAATAATGTTTTTATTTTGAAGCCAAAGTCAGAGCCACTACCTTTTTTCCAATTCTATCCAAAATTATTTTAGATTCTGCAACTCCAACTTTTCAGCCCAGAATATTGATAGACTAGAACTTCATCTCTAGACTGACATTTTTTTTTCATTTCTAACAGTTTCCCCCCAAAACCATTCCTATGACGTGTCTACTTCCTTTACCCCATACATTTCTCTTTTCTTTACTATGGATTTCTGCACATTTGGTATCTTTCTTCCCTGTTGCAATGGAAATCTCATCGGGTTGCCAATGGTGACCATATTTATCAATGTACTCTAGGAAGAGATATATAGAATTGTACCAGATTTTGTTCTTTACATCAGTTAGCCAGATGAGCTGAAGCTGTGTTCCTAGTCGTCCCCTGTCTGAAGATGCATGTTCCTTAAAGAAAATGGTCAAAACAAACTGGAGGGACAAAGACTGTTAATCTTACAAAAATATATATTGATGCATAAAACCTCAAGTCGAACTCTCATGAGTGAAATGCATATAAATAAGCAACATGAAACATATTCCATTAAGTCCCAGGTGCCTATATAGTATATTTTGCTTAGTAGCATGAATGATTGTGGATTATCCAGTTCCTCACAATTACCAGAGGTAAGTTATATAAACCTTTGCAAAGTCCACATTATCCAGTCCTTAAATCCGCGATGGATAAATTATCCTGGAATAGTATGGTATGCAAGCACTCAATGGAACACAGTGGTGAAATGATTACTACTATAGATGCATGTTTCCTCCAACTTCATTATAAAAACAGCTTTATTCTGATGACACGCTGAACTTTTGAACATGGCACTACCATTGGGAAAGAGTCATTACTTCTGTCTTCTGCAAAAAAAGGCTAGAATGCAGTCCAAATTTGTTTTTAAGTCATGTCCTCTGAGAGACTTCAAATGCAAGGGTTTTAATGCATGGTGGAGGTCATTAAAAGACTTGGAAAGCATAATTTCTCATTGGAAGTGATGGACATCTGTTTTGCAGTCATATTCTGATCCTCGTGCAAGTGAAGTGCTTCAGATTTTTTGCAAGGGTGGATTTTATTTTTACAGACCTTCAGGTTTGAGATGCCTTCCTTGATGGACACATCTAGACTGAAAAAGCAGTATGCTGTGTGAAATTAAAGTTCTATATTGGCATACAAAGACTATATCATATTAATATGGGCAGGCTTGCATTGATCTCAGCCATCTGGTGATTAGATGTATAAATGTGCCTATGCTGGTACTTATTCTCTGTCAAGAGTTTAGTTGAAATGGTACTTGACCAGATTCGAGGTACCAGGAAATACCTAATAAAAAAACTATTTTTTTTAAAAAAAAGAGTTTAGTTGAAATGGTACAGAGTCCTTGAAAAATTACATAAAGAGGAAAAATTGAAAGCTTAGAAGTACAGTAGTTTTCTGCCAGGTTCCTCCGAGAGATAAATGGCTGTTTTGCTTGTCAGTTTATTTCTCTCTCCTTGTGTGTATCTGAAGATTTGGCCTGGAAAAAAACCCTCAGTGAATACTGTTTAGTCTCAAGGTGGTAAATGAAGGAACGCCACAGGTTCTTGTAGACGTGGCTGATGTGAACTCAAGGACCTCACAGCATCAGATCATCTAGACTTGCACCCTATTAAAACAGTGACTAGTCAGATTCTTTTGTAAAACACATGGATTATTAGGAAAATGATCCCCCTCTTTCTCTCCCTCCCCTGTATTGGTATGTACAGTGCGCCCTCACTTATTGCTGGGGTTAGGTTCCAGGACCTCCCGCAATAAGTGAAAAACTGTGATATAGGGATACTCTATTTATTTTAATATTTATACATTTTAGTAGTTATACACAATTTTAAGTCTTTATAAACTTAAAATAAAGTGAAGTAAAGGAAGGAAAGGTCCTTCAAGGCTGGAGGAAGAGAGGGAGGACTGCAGAGGGAAAGGGCCTTGGAGAGCAGTGGTGGCAAAACCCCACAAAACAGCAAAAATACCATGATATATATTTTAAATTAATATTCTTTTGAAATCCACAAAATAGCGAGTCCGCAATAAGCAAACTGCAAAGTAGCGAGGGAACACTGTAGTGATAGTTACCATTGAATATTGGGGTCCATTTTGTTGCTGTAGTAAATGTAAAGGTTTCCCTTGACATTAAATCCCTGGTAGTGCAGCAGGTTAAACCGCTGAGCTGCTGAACTTGCTGACTGAAAGGTTGGTGGTTCGAATTTGGATTATCTGCTTTGATAATCCAGATTATATGGCAGTGTAGGAGAGGTCTGACTCTCATTTAAGGCCAGAAACCATCTTCACTACATTTAGCCTTGAGAAATATTTTTTCCCATTTTTTCATAATCTGGTGACAGCTAGTTTCATTTGCTCTTGGCTTTTGTTGTTTCGTTCTTTGGGTTCTTGGCTCATTTCCCAGAGAAGTAATACCCAAGACCTGGTATTAATTAGAAAGGGGTTTAAGTTTTCTCTAAAGATTTCCCCCTATCGTATCATTCATAACTTTTAAATCTCTACCATATTCCCCTCTCTGCCTTACTCAGACACTTTCTTTAAACCTTTCAGCCTCATCACTTTTTTTTTCTATTTCAGGTACCTTAATACTGGTATTTTCACTTGTGCAATTTAATATTTAGAGAGCCAGTTTAGTGTAGTGGTTTGAGCATTGGACTATGACTCTGGAGATGAGGATTTGAATCTCATCTTGGCCATAAAAACAGATTGAATGACCTTGAGCAAGCTATATACTTTCAGAATCATAGGAAGATAAAGACAACTGATAAACAAACCTTGGGTTGGGGGGGGGGGGGGGCACCTTAGAATCATCATATGTTGGAAATGACTTGAAGGCACAAAACTGAATGAGTAAAATTTGATTTCTAAAACCAAATCATTGATATCATTCACTGTTGAAAGCTGGCTTTAATTAATACTTAGTTAATTTTTAACAACATACTTGTACTTAAAAATTGGCCTCTGTGCGTTCCAGCAGCAAATGAATTTGATGTTACAGCAGTCTGTGGAATAGGAGGACCATAGAGACAGGGGCTAGGGTTTGTCATTATTTTGGCGCCCCGGCGCTCCCAATTTGTCTTCAGGAAGTTTGCTGCTGCGAAAGGGTTGTAGCTGAGAACAGTGCCTACGGACCTCAAGAGAGGTGTGTAGGCACTAAGTTCAAAACCGCGGAGTGCACAGGCGCTTTACGGACCTCAAGAGGGTGTGTAGGCACTGCAGAACGGCGCTGAACCGCGGAGCGCATGCGCAGTACCTACGGACTTCAAGAGAGGTGTGTAGGCACTGCGCATGCTTATCTTCGCGGAGCGCAGCGCAGCAGCAGGGCATTCCGCGGCGCTCACAATGGCGCCCCCACCCCGGAGCGCCCAAGATGGTGCTCTATGCAGCCGCGTGAGGCCCAGAACAAATGGCAAAGACCGCCCCTGCATAGAGAACTAGGGTTTGTCTATTAAATTTGTCTTCCAGGAAGTTTAGCAGAAAGGGTTGTAGCTGAGAACAGTTGATACAGACAACATAATGAGAAGGAAACAGAGAAAAAAGTTCAAAAAGTAAAAATGTAAACATCTTTCCATTCCTCCGAGGGTGTCTTTGTTTCAAGAACAGCAAATAAAGTTATTTGATAATCAGTTTGATTTGTCTTTCCTTTTGCCCTTTATCTTCTTGGTGCCAGAATTTGGCATGCATTCCCAGTTTTGATGTTACTCACCCTCCTCCCTTTTGGGCCCAGAACAAACTGGGGAAACCTGTTGACATGGTTCCCAAATAGGTTTGCAAAAGTGTATACTAGCTCCTGTACTGTTAAATATTGAGGGGCCCTGAAGCTAAGGCCTGCGGGCTCAATCTGGCCCACCAAGGTCTTTTTCTCAGCCCCCGCCTCTACTTCACATTTCATGCATGGCCAATGCATGCACACATGGTGCACAGCTAGAGCATGCATGCAGCAGCAGGTGCATGTGTGTGGCGATAGTGGGGCAGGTGCATGGTGGCCGGGGTGGCGACGGGTGTGTGGTGAGGGCAGGTGAGTCTGAGCAGCGTTGGGTGTGTGGTACAGTCGACGAATGCACACACACATCACACTTGCATACGTACCCACACAATTAAAGTCTGCCCTCCCCCCCTCCTAATCTGAGGGAACAGGAACCAACTTTCTACTTAAAGGATCCCTGAAGTATTGTATTCAAAGGGGAATTTCATGCAACAAAGTAATGTGTCGCACAAAGTTAAATTTCCTCATCTGCAAAACTATTTGCAAGTGGGGTGTTGTGTGGTTTCAGGGCTGTATGGCCGTGTTCTAGCAGCATTTTTTCCTGACATTTCACCTGCATCTATGGATGGCATCTTCAGAGGATTTGCAACTGGTATGCTTTTTTGTCTAGTTGCTTTGTTAGTAACAGTTGGACTGAGAGTCATACTGTTGCCATCTTGAGCTGAATTCATTTAGCTGATCAGGTTGGCTTGCCTTGTAACAGAGAAGGGGTGGATGGAGAACAAGGTTTGTTGTTGTTCTTGCTGGGAAAGAGGTACTGAGCTAATATTCACCCATTGTGGAGGTCACTGGGTTTATTTAGAAGCTTGTATGCAGGTGTCAAGACAAGGTGACAGAGATATAAAGGGATATCTTTGTGCTGTTGGATTGACCAAAACATGGCAGACCTGCTCATTAGGTTATATCCTGTGGATGCCTCCTCAGAATAAAAAAAACCCGATACTCCTTCCCCACAATTTGTTTTCCCTTCTAAAGTGGCCCATGAAGCACAAACACATATACGTGTGCTCCTTGGCAGGATATATCTGACTTGGTGCCCACCCATCATTTCCTTGATCATGCTGGATGGTAAAGTTGGTCATTGTAGCCAAACCCCTCTGAAATTCCACAGATCAGGGCAGAGTGTCTCACAGAAGCAAATCCCATCTTATTAAAATATTACCTATCTTATTAAAAATTCTCAGAGGTCCCAGTCTTTTTATATTTTTTTCTCCTTGAATACCAAGTGCACATTTGGAGAGAAGGATACATGTTTGTCTTTGGTTCTTTTCCAAGAATTTTGTTGCATCTGCATATATATGTAGTATTGATCACATGGAGACCCCAGTGACACAGCGGGTTAAACCTCTGAACTGCTGAACTTGCTGACCGAAAGTTCGGCTGTTCAAATCCGGGGAGCGGGGTGAGCTCCAGCTGTTAACCCCAGCTTCTGCCAATCTAGCAGTTCGAAAACATGCAAATGTGAGTAGATAAGTAGGTACCGCTTTGGTGGGAAGATAATGGTTCTCCATGCAGTCATGCCAGCCACATGACCTTGGAGGTTTCCACAGACAACGGCGGCTTTTGACTTAGAAATGGAGATGAGCACACCCCCCCCCCCAGTTGGACATGACTAGACTTAATGTCAGGGGAAAACCTTTACCTAGCTAGCTTTATCTTTTTCATGGATTGCACATGAGATTTCATTTAAAATAAGACGTTTTAAATAAGGAATTCATGCACACAGGCCCTGTTCCCCCCATATGCATGTATCTCATATTTTATTTCATCCAAGGCTTGCATCTGATATCTCAGTTGAAATAAATTTGGTGGCCTTCGCAGGTGAAAGGAATCTGTGTTAGCGGTGAAGCTTGTGTGCTGATGAGACCTTATCTGAAACCGTGCTATTCCTACCATATAACAGAGCAAAGTGACCTATTTAGGTCAGCATCCAGATAACAAAGAGCATTGATTGATAGAGGGAGAACCTTGTGTCTCGTTGTATCAAAACATTCTAATGTATTGGCTTTGGCATGGGGGGCAGGGATATTATTTAGGTTTTACTTTCAACAGTAAAATATCTTGGCCTATCCTGAAGGAACAAGGCAGAGATGTGAAAGAAGAAAATAGAATACCTGGGGAATTGTTGTGGAATGTTTTATTTTATTGCAATCAATAAAATATTCTGGATGAGGTCATCATCAAGCAACGTCAAGGAAACCCTTGTGACTTCCTTCCACCTGGAAATGTATATTCTCATTGCGAAAGACTATGCAGATCCAAAATAGGTCTCTACAGTAATGTACAAACCCACCACTAAGACTCTACCTTTGGAAGACAATCATACTTGGCCACGAGTGATTGCCTATGATGATAATTAGTTCGTATGTACATGCTTTCAAGTCACTCATTCATAGCCCCATGAATTTCATAGGGTTTCCTTAGGAAATGAATGCTCAAAAGTTATTTTGCCAGGTAACCTATGTTACCTTGTCGATTGCACATCCAATGGGAGACCGACAATGGAATACAGTACATAATAGACCCCTGTCTCTATAAAATCACAGCTGACAGACACACTTTCTTGGATGTCACCTGGTTCAGGGAAGAGGAAGGGAATAAGGGAGCGTGCCTGAGTGTGCACAAGCAGTAGATGCGATGGCTACTGTTTCTCCTCCATCGCTTCCACCCCAGCCAAAGTGAGGCCTAGAGCGGGAAGTAAAACAGAGGTGGCTTCTGGCAATTGTTTCCAGCCTTGATCCATAGAAGAGTCCCATAAAAATAAAGAACTCCCTTCCTGCCCCCCCCCCCCCATTTTCACAAGTGGATCCCCTTTTCTACCAAATTGTCTCCAGATGGAAATCCAGTAAGCTAGCAGTGATTAGGCTGTCAGCTTCCTGCTTTCAGCATTGAGGAGGCTGCTGTGGTGGCTCTCCTAATGTGTTCGGCTGGACATAAATGTGAGAATATTTGGGAATTATGAATTCTTGCCATATATCTCTTTAGCCATATCTCTTTCTAGCCTTCCAAATACTGTTCAAGTATGTACTTGTAGCTCCTAAAAGTTTTGGATTTGAGCGCATGCCTGATTACAGAATGTTGGATGAGGAATATTCAGACTACACCAACAAGAGCTGTTCATGCTTAGTTTCCAGGATCAGATGGAATCTGATGATGTTTGAGTATTTAGGTTGGGATCGTAGGTTTACTCACATCAAATTATTTCCAAAGGCTGTGCAGGGGAAAGTGTACAAAAGCTGCCAGCATTGCAGTTTTACACCCTCCGTCTATCCCCCTCTCAAGTTAGATAATTTGTTTCCCTGTGTCTTCTGCATTTCCAGATTTTTAAATATTTCTACTTATTTTGTTGTGCCCCATCATTTTTTTAATTATACTTCCATATGTTTAAGTTGACTGCAGCTTCATGCATGAAAAATTGGACAGAAACGTATCTTTCTCCTTCGTGTGGTCTGTGAAATGCACACAAGTGGGTTTACTCCCGCGCATGCGTAGAATCTCGGACATACTAGCTAAAATTAAATATTTACATATGCCCCTCCCACTCCCCCCCCTCATCCCCCAATGTAGCCACCTAGGCAGTTCCTTTTCCGCCTAGCCAGCGAAAGGATCTCCGACTACTAGCTCCTGTTAGAAGTCCACGGATTGCCTCGACTATTCAGATAAGAATAGATAAAATGTCTTCTCTTTCCTTTAAAAGGTGCTCTGACTGTGGAGCAACCTTGCCCCAGGAGGATCGACATCTTAAATGTCTCCTCTGTCTGGGTGAATCCCATATTCCCCAGTCCTGCAAAATATGCAGAACCTTCTCCAATAGAACCCTGAAGAACAGGGATTCCAAGCTTAAGGCCTCCCTGTTTGAACAGGCCTTGCTTTCTTCAGAGACTGGGCTCTCTCGTTCCACGAGCCAGCCCTCTCTGCTTTCGGGGACTGAAAATCCCAGCCCCTCGAGTGCTTTGTCCGATGGTGCCATCCGTGAGCTGGCCTCTGGTCCGTCCATTGAGCCACTCCGGAAGAAAAAGCAAAAAATTGCCAAGATTGGCAAGGAGAAGGCAAAAAATAAGGAGCCTCTGGCTCAGAAAACCCCAAGGTCACTGGTTGGTCTTCGGCCCTCCAGCCCTTGTGTTATGGCACAGAATACAGTGGGGCTCCTGGCTGGCTCCGTGCCCTCCAGTCCTCCTATGGTCCTGTGTGCTGCAGACACACTGCAATTCCTGGAAGAGGACAGCACTCAATTCTCGGGGACTGAAATTCCCCCTCAGCTCCTTCCCAGCCTTCTGCTCTCCCCAGCCCCTGAGCCTGTGTTGCCCTCGCCTCAGCTTGCTGTAGCTTCCCATTCTCCGGCTACCGACCCTTCCAGCCACGTGGAGGCCAGCGCCACGCGGCCTCCCTCTTCCCTCTCCAGATCAGCTGTTTTTGCTTCCCCGCCGGCAACCGAGCCTCCCAGCCACGTGGAGGCCAGCGCCACGCGGCCTCTCTCCCTCCTCTCTCCCTCAGCTGCACCTGTTTTCCCGCCGCTGCGCACCCGCGCGGTGCGCGCTCAGGCTCTTCCTTTTTCCCCGGAGACCGAGCAGCGCCACGGGGAGGCTAGCGCCACGTGGCCTGCTTCCTCCCTGCCTGCTCTAGCTGCTGCTGCCCTCCCGCCTCCTCGCGGAGACGCGCGCTCGCCTCTGCAGCAGCGCGCGGCTGCGCAGCACCCTTTCCCCGACTATGGACTCCATTTGGAAGATTTCTCCCATCCCCGGTCACGGAGCCCTCTGAGGGAGGGCTCCGGTGACCGAGCTCAGCCTTGGGACTTTCCTTATGGGTATCCTTATGGATACCCCCCTTACCCTCCCCCTTTCCCTCATTACCCATACTACCCTCCTGAGCCTTACCCATCAGACTATTACCGGTATCCGTGGCCTTCTGCCACGCATGCCCCGCAATCCGTGGCACCCTCTCTTCCTGCCCCAGCCCCTCCAGCCCCCCCAGCCCCTCCCACTCAAGCCTTTTCTCTCCCAGTTACTGCTCCTCCTCAGCCCTCCCCTCACCTCCCTGTTGATGACAATGAGGCGGATATGGAGTCCACTTCTGATGTGACTCCCATTCCCCTCCTACCCGAACCTGAAAATGATCCCCAGCAAGCAGAAGATTACAAAAAGTTTTCTGCTCTGCTAATAAGACTGGCCAGATCCCTGGGCATACAGCCTCCTCAATCTGACGATGTGGTCCAGGATCCTTATTTTACGTCTGCTGAGCAACAGCAAGCTCAGCAATCCACCATGCTACCGACCATCCCTTATCTGGTCAAGCTATTAAAGGTTACTGGTGTTGCCCCGGCTTCCGTCCCTAGCACGTCTAGACGGGCGGAGAGCCTGTATCGGATCGATCTGTCCACCACCCCGTGGTTGGCCAGGCTTCCGAAGGTAAATTCCATAGTTACTGACGCCCAGCCTAAACCAACCCAGAATAACCAGGCTGCCCCTTCTGACAAAGAAGGGAGAAAGCTTGATGCTATGGCCAAGAAATTCTATTCTTCGGCGTGCCTATCAGGCAGAATGGCGCATTACGGCGTCTATATGAGTGTTTACCAATCTTAGTTGTTGAATAAGATGGGCTCTTACTTGGACCTCCTTCCAGTGTCCGAACAGCCTATGGCCAAAGCCTTCCACCAGGAAGCGCTTACCTTGGCCGCCCTCCAGAAGGACCTGGCCAAGCATGGGGCAGATACCTCGGGCAAACTTATTGCCGGCTCAGTCGCCCTTCGTAGACATGCCTGGCTACGATCCGCAGCGTTGTCTCCCAACCAACGCGCATTGATCGAAAACCTTCCTATGGATGAGGCTGGGCTCTTCAATCCGGAAACGGATTCTCAGTTGGAGCACTCCCACAAAATGAAGCAGACGCTGAATAAATATAGCCATCAACCCAACTCTTCCTATCAGCCATACAGACACCGCTGGCGTCCTTATTACCACCAGCCCTTTCGTGGGTACTACAATCCCGCCCCACACAGAGGAGGTCAACGCCCGCAGTTCCCCTCGCAGGGATACAAGCGTCCAGGTGCTCCGTTCAGGGGTCAGTACCGAGGTGGTAGATCCTCTAACAATAGGGCACGCCGTTTCTAACCTGTTTCTTGACAGGTTATCACCTTTTCTTTCAGTTTGGCAGTCCATCACCACCGATAAGTGGGTTTTGGACATTATCCACCGAGGTTATGCCATAGAGTTTGATTCCCTCCCACCTCCTGGCAAGCCTGTTTCTACACAAGCTTCCCCTGTGTTATTACAAGAGATTGACGCTCTCCTTCTCAAGGGAGCCATTTCCCCGACCCCATCCCACCAACTCCAATTTTGCTTTTTTTCTAGATATTTTCTAGTAGATAAAAGGGATGGTGGTCTCCGGCCCATTCTGGACCTCAGGGAAGTCAACCAATTCATCAGGCCACGTAAATTTAGGATGGTCACTCTCCCGTCCATCCTCCCTTTCATCCCGGGGGGAGCATGGATGGCTACTGTTGACCTTAAGGACGCCTACTTCCACATCTCAATTAGGCAGTCCCACAGGAAGTACCTCACCTTTATGGTAGACGGTGCCCCATATTCTTTTAATGTCCTTCCCTTCGGCCTCTCCACGGCCCCAAGGACTTTTACTAAGTGTATGGCGGTCGTCGCCTCCCACCTTCGCCAACAGGGCATCACTGTTTTTCCTTATTTGGATGACTGGCTTTTTTGTTCTGGATCATGTGACCAGCTATCGTCTGATATTAGTTATGCCTTATCTCTTTTGCAGAGCCTGGGACTGGTTGTCAACCACGAAAAATCTCACCTCTCGCCTGCTCGGACAGTGCAATTTATAGGTGCTATCATAGACTCTCTATCCCAGAGGGCTTACCTCCCAGAGGATCGTTTCCTCACTCTCTGCCGTTCTATTCAGACCATCCAAACCACCCACCGGTGTTCTGCATGGACCGTCCAGTCTATCCTTGGCCATATGGCTTCCACCACGAACGTTACCGCGTTCGCCCGCCTCCGCCTCCGTCCCCTCCAAGCCTGGTTCCTCTCTGTGTTCCAGCCAGGGCTGGACAGCCAGAACATAATCCTCCACCCCCGCCCCGTCCTACAGTCCCTGTCATGGTGGACAGACAGGTCCAATGTATGCTCGGGCCTTCCCTTCTCCCCTCCACAGCCATCCCTGTCCCTGACGACGGATCGTCATCCATGGGGTGGGCGCTCACCTCCAGGACCTGACTATCAGCAGTCATTGGTCTCCCCAAGAAAGGACACTTCACATAAATGCCCTAGAGCTCACGGCAGTGGAGAAGGCCCTCCGGTCATTTGTGACCGTAGTCTCCAACCAGGTGATTCAAGTCCTCACGGACAACACCTCGGTGAAATGTTATATCAACAGACAAGGGGGCACCCGCTCCCCAACTCTCCTCTCCATATCCCTCCGGATATGGGAGTGGTGCATCCTCCACGAAGTGTTCCTCCAGGCCATCCACCTCCCGGGTCTCCAGAACACCTTGGCTGACTCGCTGAGCAGAGCGTCGTCCACCACTCACGAGTGGCAGCTCAGCCCTCGTCACTTCCTCTCACTAATCAGGCGTTGGGACACACCCCAATTAGACCTGTTTGCATCACACCTCAACACCCACTGCCGCCGGTATTGCGCGAGACTCCAACCTCACGCATCCCCACACTGCTTAGGAGACGCATTCCTATACCACTGGTCCCCAGGTCTCCTATATGCATTTCCCCTTCCCACTCCTACCCAGGGTGGTCGCCAAGTTGCTGTCCGACAAATCGGACTGTATTCTGATAGCCCCTGGTGGCCCCGTCAGCCTTGGTTCACACCCCTTCTCCAGGCCTCTCAGGGAGACTTCCTCCGCCTACCGTTAGACCCCGACCTCCTCTCCCTCCAACAAGGTCTCATTCTACACCCGGACCTGCCATCTCTCCACCTTACAGCGTGGAGGATCAGGCCCTGTCCCACCTCTCCGACCCTGTCCGCCTGATTATTCAAGCAGCCCAGAAGGTTTCCACCAGGAAGGCATACAACTATAAGTGGGATAAGTTTCGTGAGTTTGTCCAGCCGCTAGGCCATCTGCCACACTCGGCCCCCACGTCAATTGTTTTAGATTTTCTAGTCCATCTCTCCTCGAAAGGGTTCTCCTTCTCTTCCATCAAATGCTATTTAGCATCCCTTTCCTGGTACAGGAAAAAATTCGGCCTTCTGTCCCTTTTTCTAGACCCTTTGGTAGGTATGTTCCTACAGGGTTATAAAAAGTCTTTCCCTCCTGTCTCCTCCACCTCCGTCTTGGAGTTTGGAACTCGTCCTCTCCCAACTTTCCAACCCCCCCTTTGAACCCATGGCGACCTGCCATATCTCCCATCTGTCCTGGAAGACGGCTTTCCTCGTGGCCATTATTTCGGCCAGAAGGGCCAGTGAAATCACGGCGCTTCGCGCTGATCCCCCTTTCATTCGGTTCCACGAAGATAAAGTGGTCCACCGGACGGATGTCACTTTTCTTCCCAAAGTTGTTTCCCGTTTCCACATGACCCAGGACATTGTCCTTCCGACCTTTTTTCCTAAACCTTCATCTCCTTTGGAGATTGCTCTCCACTCCTTGGATGTTAAGAGGGCCCTGTCATTTTACTTACATAGGACAGCCCCTTATAGAAAATCCCCCAAGTTATTTCTCAAATATAGGGAAGATTCCCTGGGACTTCCCCTTACCTCTCAACGTTTATCCTCTTGGATAGTCCTGGCAATCCGGTTGGCTTATCAGTTGGCCCATAAGGAATTGCCTGTTGGTGTTAAAGCCCATTCCACAAGGGCTGTTTCTACATCCCAAGCGTTCTTGGGGTGTTCCTGTTGACCAAATTTGCAAGGCTGCTACCTGGGTGACCCCATCGACGTTTGCAGCCCATTACAAGCTCAACGTTCTCGCGAAGAAGAGCCGTCCTGTTTTCCTGTGTGGCATGACCCACCTCCAAGGTACATAAGCTTGTTAAGTCACCCACTTGTGTGCATTTCACAGACCACACGAAGGAGAAGGTTAGGCTGCTTACCTGTAACCGTGTTTTTCCGAGTGTAAGGTCTGTGAAATTCACACAGAACCCACCCGTCCTCCCCTCTGATGTCATGCCTAGGTTCCTGCTGCTGGCTGGCGGCAAGGAACTGCCTAGGTGGCTACATTGGGGGGATGAGGGGGAGTGGGAGGGGCATATGTAAATCTTTAATTTTAGCTAGTATGTCCGAGATTCTACGCATGCGCGGGAGTAAACCCACTTGTGTGAATTTCACAGACCTTACACTCGGAGAAACACGGTTACAGGTAAGCAACCTAACCATTTGTGGCCATTTAAAGTAGATTTCCTTGCATTCCATTCCTTCTTGTTCCTTTGGCAGTGAATGATGAGCTGTGTTTGTATTTTCGTTTTTCATTAAGAACTACTTTTTCTTCATATACTTTAGCCAATTTTCCTTGGCCACCTATAGTTTTCATAGAGTAGCACCTTCTTTTTCCCCCCGTAAGATATATTGCAATAGCTGGAAGCTAACTATTATATATGGCAGACACATTTAAACACACGTACACAGAATACTCATTAATTAAGCTAATGGTGCAATAGAAACCTAAGGCAGCACTGGATTTTCCATAATTTCAAACTTATTTAAAAACCAAAATGCTAATACCTTTGAAAAGATATTGCAGGAATCCCCCTTTCCAGTTTTTTTCCAATGTTGTTCAATATAAAATCACAGTGATGATGATCTAAGGATGTATACATGTGACATGTCTCTAATCTCTTTCCTGCACACATTGTCCCTGACCTCTGGTTGTCCCTAAAGGTGGAGGCCTGGAAAAAATGCAACAAACAGAAAATTGGGGAAATTGGGTGGAGAAAAAAAAAATCCATCTCATCTCTAATTATCTTTGCAGAAGCAGGAAAAGAAAAATGTGTGGAATCTTCATGCTTCTCTCATTATAGACATTTATTCATTTTTAAACAATATTTGTATTATTGATACTATAAAATCACATAGAAGGTAATCTACATATAATAAGGAAACACACAAAGTTCTCTACTAATTCAATTACAATCTACATTACATTAACTTATTAAGTGAGTTCCCGTTTGCCAGCTTGCAGTTGTCGTTGTGTCTTGAATCTCTCCAAAACAGAACGACTTTTTAGGATGCAGGAAGATGCTCTGTGTTTAAGCACACCATAACATAATGGTAAATCCTCTGAGGAGGCCCTGCTCTCTGTCCCGCCATTGTCGAAGGGGCAATTGGTGGGAATGAGAGAGAGGGCCTTCTCGGTGATTGCCCCCGGCTATGGAACTCCCTTCCTGGTGAGATTAGATCAGCCCCCTCCCTCCTGTCCTTCAGAAGGATGGTAAAAACTTGGCTGTGGAACCAAGCTTTCAGGACAGTGCAATAAAGCACTGACAGGAAACCTTACCAGGCCAATTAGATTTGACACAGATGATCGAGATGATTTTAAACAGTGTATTTTAATGCTGAGATAAATGCTTTTAATGTTTATGTATGCATATAATGAATTCATGTCCCAACATTGAATGTTTGCCGTTTGTATGTTGTGCTCCACCCTGAGTCCATTTCAGGTGAGAAGGGTGGAATATAAATGTTGTAAATTAATAAATAATAAATAAATAAATCCAACACTGTATCCCTTACATCTTCCTCTTAGATATTTGTTCATTTTTGAGGGCAGAGAATGGGTTGGGAAAATGATACATGTGGTGGTCATGTTATGAGGACTATCTGCAGACATCTAAGGTTCATGGAGTCCGTTCCAGAAGCCCTTACATGTTCATGGATTCAGATCTTTATGTTGTTTCTCTACACTGTGACCACCAACATTACATATGATGCCGGAGCAGAAGGAGAGATTGGCCTGCCTAATAATAATGTGTGGCTTGAACTGAGATTTGGACATACATCCTAGTTTTCCTCTTCTCTTGTAGGACAGTACTGTGTCACAAATCAAAAACTGGGTGCTAATATATCACGAGGGTGCATATGAATGAGCTACATTTTGGGACAGGTGAACAAATGAAGTAGACAGACTGAATATTTGTTGGTCATGAACTCTAGACTCCTTTCAGCACAAATATTCCCATGCTTGCTGCAGATCTGTTAAAGTAGTTGCAATTTGTATGTGTAGCCTCAAGGTGAATCGTCTGTTGTGAGCACAGTATTTTTTTCCCAAACAGCCAAAGCACATTTTTTGTGCACGTAAAACACACCTGAGAGGCTTGTTTTCATTGATTGCTGAGCTAAATGAGGTTGCATAAGACGCTTGCTTAATGCATCATTGTTATTCTACTGCAACCAATGTGGGTCAAAAAGATTTTTGTAAATGAAAGTGGCACATTTCACTCTTACTCCATGAAAGGTATGTTAGCTTTTTAAATTGAGTTTGAGAAATACTCCTTTGTCACCAGTTAGTTCAAGGCAATTTAGACACATTTTATAAAAGAAATAAAACATTTATTTGTCTAGTTGTATTCATTTTCTCTGCTTTGTCAGTTGTCATCCTCTCTTTTGCAGGAGCTGGCAATTGTAGCCAGTCCCCTGCCCCTTAATTGGGGTTGTTGGGAGTTGACACTCAAAAAGCAACGTGCACTGTGGTATTAAAAAAGTTCAGAGTTAGGACAGAGATGTCCAGAACAACTGGTTCCCATAGCAAAGCAATCTTGATTAGAAAACAGGCTCTGGTATTTATTTTGATTTAATTATTTATGTATTTATTCGTGACATGTATTCCACATAGATTCTCATCTGCACATGTACTAAAAGTTTTCCCTGCATATCTTATAAATAGAGAAACATTTTTAAAACCTAGTAAAACATTTGTTTAAATCTTTTAAAGGCAAAGGGGCCATACCAGGAAGCCAGATTGCTGTACCATGTTGAATATAATACTGAGACTTTCTAATTGGTATCTATATCAATTAGAGGAACCTGAGGAGTCAACTGAATATTAGCAGAAGAACTTTACGTATTGAATTCTGTGCAGTGCTCACCGTCCTGGCTGGTACGGTTGCCAAATCAGAATGGATAGTTCACACAAGCTCTGTGACCTGCATTTAGTGAGAAGTACAGGCAGTCCCCAATTTACGAACAAGATAGCTGCTGTAGGTTTGTTCTTCAGTTAAATTTGTTTGTAAGTTGGAACAGGTACATTTTTAAGTGTAACTTCAGCCAAAACTATTTATCTTTTAGCTTTTTTTAAAAAAAATATTTTTTATTAGCCCCCCCCCCCCCAATACATATAAAAGCAATCAGTACAGGAAGAGAGAGAATAAAAAGAAGGGAAAAGGTGATAGGAAGAGGGGGGGAAAGTAAGAGGAAGAGAAAAGGGAAAAAAGGAAAAAGAAAAGAAAAAGATTAGGCAAAGATAGGCAAAGAGGAGTAACTAAGTAAGTTATGAGAAATAGAAAGAGAAAGACAAATAGGTCTCCCAGTCCAGTCCACGGATTCGCGTCTTTTCTTGTGAATATAGGTCTTCCCTCGTATTTGAGCATCTCGCCATCCATGTCCTGTTCCACCTCTATGCTTTATATCAGGGCTGTCCAACTGGCGGCCCCGGGGCCGGATCCGACCCCGTAGCCTGTTGGACACGGCCCCACCTATGCCCTCAGCCGCCATTTATAATTTTAATTTCCCTACCTAGGACGGGGGAGCTGCCGAAAAAGGGCAGAAGGCGGCGCCAAGAGCAGCGCGTCACAGGCCTGGCGTGACGCGATGCTCTTGGCACCGCCTACTCCTCCTCACCGGCGGCTCCCGGCCTAGGAAGGGAGGGGGCGCGAAAGGAGGAGTAGGCGGTGCCAAGGGGCAGTGCGTCACGCCAGGCCTGTGACGCGCTGTCGTTGGCGCCGCCTTCTGCCCCACCGGCACCGAGAGAGGGACGGAGAAGCGATCCAGGCAGGGAGGAGGAGCCAACTCTCTTCCTCCTGCCTGGATCGCCCCTTCTCCCTCTCTCGCCGCTGCCATTGCGAGGCAGTTTGCAGCGGCGACGCCGAGAGAGGGACGGAGGGCGATCCAGGCAGGAGGAAGACAGCTGGCTCCTCCTCCCTGCCTGGATTGCCCCTTCTCCTCTCTCGGCGCCCGCCTGCGAGGCAGTTTGCGCCGCCGCCGAGAAAGGGACAAGGCGGCGGTACAGGGAGGAGGGGCCAGCTATCTTCCTCCTGCCTGGATCGCCCCTTCTCCCTTTCTCGGCGCCGCTGCGAACTGCCTCGCAACGGCGGCACCGAGAGAGGGACGGAGGGGGCGATCTAGGCAGGAGGAAGACAGCTGGCTCCTCCTCCTGCCTGGATCGCCCCTTTGCCTTTCTTGGCGCCGCCACTGCGAACTGCCTCGCAACGGCGGCGCCGAGAGAGGGACGGGAGGGGGCGATCCAGGCAGGAGGAAGACAGCTGGCTCCTCCTCCCTGCCTGGATCGCCCCTTCCTCTTACGGCGGCGCCGCTGCAAACTGCCTCGCAACGGCGGCGCCGAGAGAGGGACGGAGGGGCGATCCAGGCAGGAGGAAGACAGCTGGCTCCTCCTCCCTGCCTGGATCGCCCCTTCCCCTTCTCGGCGCCGCCGCTGTGAACTGCCTCGCAACGGCGGCGCCGAGAGAGGGACGGAGGGGGCGATCCAGGCAGGAGGAAGACAGCTGGCTCCTCCTCCCTGCCTGGATCGCGCCTTCCCCTCTCTCGGCGCCGCTGCGAACTGCCTCGCAACGGCGGCGCCGAGAGAGGGACGGAGGGGCAATCCAGGCAGGAGGAAGACAGCTGGCTCCTCCTCCTTCGCCCCTCCTCCTTCCCCGCACCGGCGCGTCCGCGGGGGGAGGGGGGGCGAAGGAGGAGGAAGTCAGCTGGCCCCGCCCCGCCCGCCCCGCCCCCCCGCTATCGGCCCCGCCCCTGCTCACTGATCACCTGGCCCCCAGGTGATCAGTGACACTCTTCCGGCCCTTGGGCCGGAAGAAGTTGGACAGCACTGCTTTATATAAACAAGTTCTCAATCCTTTTTTTAATTTTATTTTTACTTCCTTTAAGTATGAAGACACTAGTTTCCAGTCTATTCTGTCTTTTTGAGGTTGGTCATTGATTATATCTTTCAGAGTATCTAGGTCCATCAGTTCTCTTAGTTTTAATAACCACTCGTCTATCCTAGGGGGGTATTTGTTTTTCCAAATTTTTTGCAATGACTAATCTTGCTGCTGCAGAGGTATAAAAGAAAAGTTTATCTTTGT
Organism: Anolis apletophallus; assembly: GCA_030556195.1. NCBI lineage: Eukaryota > Metazoa > Chordata > Lepidosauria > Squamata > Anolidae > Anolis > Anolis apletophallus. The sequence continues at coordinate 130,249,783 of JARBWK010000001.1, read as the reverse complement.
TTCTTTCAATATCATCATCTAGGAGGTTTAGGAGGTAGGTTTTGGGTTTAAGTTGTAAATTAAAATTCAGCATTTTCTGGGTATGGTCATGTACACTCTTCCAAAAGCTTTTTATCTTGTTATAGTCCCACCAGGAGTGTAGGAAGGTTCCCACCTGTTCTTGGCATCTCCAACACATATTATTTACATTTTTGTAAAACCTTGCGAGTTTTGAAGGTGTTAAATGCCACCGGTAGAACATTTTATACCAGTTCTCCATGACCGGCGTGGATCCTGCATATTTGATCTTCCTTTTCCAGATCCTTTCCCATTCATTTAGATGGATTGGATGCCCCAGATCCTGCGCCCACTTAATCATGTTATCCTTCACTAATTCTGCTTCAGTACTCCACTCCAGCAGTTGATTATATAGAAGTTTGATTTGTCTTTTTTCTGAGGTCATCACTTTCTCCCAGAGTATTGTGGTGTGGCTGAAACCATTTTTATTGTCCATTCTTTCATTTGCAAATATTGTAACCATGAAGTCTTGTTATCCAATTTTCTTACTTCCTCCAAGGATTTAAGTTTCCACATAGTCCCCTCTTTGTAGAAGAGATTTTTGTACACATGCCACTTGTTATGTGGAGTCTCCCGTCTATGCTGTGCCTCAATCGGTGAGATCCAGAGGGGGGGGGGGGGGTTCTGGTAGAATTTAGTTTCATAGCTCTTCCATACTTTTAATAGTGCTGCCCGGATGAAGTGATTGGTAAAGTTTTTTTGATCTTAAATTTATCATACCAAAGGTATGCATGCCACCCTTGCCTTATATCATCTATATATATAATTTTGGTCAGTCCGTTTAATGTCGTATATAGACAAAGAAACTATGGCTCGCAGAAGCACCAAACTTGACAACAGACTGGACCATTACACTCGCTACAGACAACAGCAAAAAAACCGGACCTACAGACCAATAGCACTTCTGAACGCAGATTATAAGATCTTCGCATCGGTAATATCAGAGCGACTGAAGCAATATCTTAACAAGAAAATTAACAAAGATCAGAACGGATTTCTCCCGGGAAGGCAGCTTAAAACAAACATAAGAACTATAATTGATATTATTGAATATTATAATAAAAACATCAACAACACAGTCGCTCTGATATTCCTCGATGCTGAGAAAGCGTTCGACAAGGTGAACTGGAGCTTTGTCAAAACCCTAAACAAGGAATCGGACACAGGATACAACTTTAACAATATAATTAATGCAATATACGGACAACAAAAACAAAAATTATAGTGAATCAACATAAAACCAAGAACATTAAGGTAGAGAAGGGAGTAAGACAGGGATGCCCTCTGTCCCCCCTTCTCTTTATCCAGTCTTTAGAAATATTACTAGATGATATAAGAGAAGACCCTAAACTGAAGGGACTCAAAATCAAGAAAGATGAGTTTAAAGTATTAGCTTATGCGGACGACCTAGTTCTAATAATAGAAAATCCTAAGGAACTCCTCCCGCTATGGCTAGAAAAAATAGAACAATTCGGTAAGGTAGCAGGATTAAAAATTAATAAAGAAAAAACCCAGATGTTAACAATGAATATGACTGAAAAAGACAAGTTGGCGTTGGAGAAAATTCGGGACTCCGTTCCACTAAGAAGGTGAAATACCTTGGGATACATCTCACCACCAAAAACTCACAACTGTATAAAAATAATTATGAACATAACTGGAAAGAGGTAACCAGAGATCTGGAAAAATGGTCTAGGCTAAATCTCTCTTTTTTTGGCAGAATAGCCACAGTAAAGATGATGTCCCTACCAAAAATAAATTTCTTATTTGCAGCCCTCCCAATAATCAAGAAAGACACACAATTTACTTATTGGATGCGGGACCTCTCCAAATTCATATGGGGAGGAAAGAAACCCAGGGTCAGATTAAAACAATTGTATGACTTGAAAGATAGAGGAGGGTTGGGGTACCAACTTAAGGTTATACTTCGAAGCAAACTGTCTGGCCTGGGTCAGGGACTGGTGTATACTTGAGAATAATAAGCTGCTTAATTTGGAGGACATGATCTAAAATACGGATTTCACGGGTATCTATGGTACAATAGGATAAAGGTCGACTCAAATTTTAAAAATCACTACATAAGAGGGTTTTATTAAAAACCTGGCTAAAATATCACAACAAAATCTTCCAGGAATATCCGCTCTGGCTTTCCCCGGTGGAAGCATACAGAATCAGACAAATGGAAGATAAAAAATGGTGGACATACAAAGATTTAACCTATTGGGACGGGGTTGGATACACCCTGAAATCCATAAACCAACTGAAAAGTGAGGACAAGAAAACGGACTGGTTTCCATATTATCAAATTAATCAAAAATTTAAGGAAGACAAAATCATAGGCTTCAGAGACGACCAATCAGAGATGGAAAGAATATTACTCGGCAGGGAAAAAAAAACTGGTAGGAAATTTATATAAAATACTACTAAAATGGGATACAGAGGAAAACCAAACCAAAGGGTATATGAAGGAGTGGTCGAGAAATGTGGGCTATAAAATTAAGCCAGAGGTTTGGAATAATATATGGAAAAAGAATGCAAATATTTTAACAAGTTATAACTACAGAGAAAACTGGTTTAAGGTCATACATAGATGGCACATATCACCGGACAAGATCGCAAAAATGTACAAAAACTCTAAAACAAACTGTTGGAACTGCAACGAAAAGCATGGAACATTCTTCCATCTCTGGTGGACGTGTAAAAAAGCAAAGCAATTTTGGACAATGATTGAAAAAGAATTAGAAAATCTTTAAAAAACAAATTGAAAGGAAACCAGACCTTTTTCTTTTGGGTATCGTGGATCAAGAATTAGAATTAAGCTCCAATGAGAGAAAGATTTTCATATTATTAACAACGGCAGCCAAATTGGTATATGCCAAATATTGGAAAGCAGGAGAGCTCCCGACCAGGGGAGAATGGATTACAAGGTTATGGACACTATCGAGATGGAATGGCTCACGGATGCCTTAAAAGAAAAGAAAGAAGATAAAGCCCGGGAGGAAAAGGGAGACTGGCTGTTGGTCCAAGAATATTGTAGGAAAGAACACAATTTAGATCTGACACTCAACTGGTATTAGGGGTTAATGAACTATGTAATAGTGAATATTTAGACATAGACTTACGATCTCTCTTAAATTACAGGTAACCAAATAGTACCACGGGCACTAAGTCGGCGTAGAGTGAAATAAGAAAAGCAAGAGTTGGGATAATATGTATAGAATGGTCCAACCAAACTGACTATAATCGCCTCACGGATCAAACAATTTCATTGCACCGCTGTACCTCAAGCTGTCTCTTTTCTGTACACTGCTGTGATCGTCCGAGATGGACCACAGCATCTATGTTTGTTTTATTCATGCACACTCTGTGCATTCTGTTTCAAAACCTTTTATATGTTTGAAAAACCAATAAAGAATTATTTTAAAAAAAAAAAAAAACCGGACCTACATCCCTCCCAACACCCCAAAAAACAAACCCCAAAAAATTGCCAACTGAACTCCCACCCCGGCCACTTCGCTGCCAGCGAGCGTTTGGAACGTTCCCACATGGCAGCCAGGCGCCTCCTCCGCCTCCTCCTTTGATCAGGAAGAGCGGCGGGGACCTGGAAGGAGGAAAGCCCCTCCCTCCTCCCCAGCCCCTCCCCCCCCGCCACCCCCTCGCCGCCCAGTTTAAAGAGTGGCGAGGGGCGTGGCCAGGGGCGGGGACACGCCTCCCCCTCCCCAGCCCCTCCCACCTCCCCCACCACCCCCCCGCCCGGTTTAAGCAGTGGCGGGGCGTGGCCAGGGCGAGGGACACGCCTCCCCCTCCCCAGCCCCTCCCACCTCCTCCCGCCACCCCCTCGCCGCCCGGTTTAAGCAGTGGCAAGGGGGCGTGGCCAGGGGCGAGGACACACCTCCCCTCCCCAGCCCCTCCCACCTCCTCCCGCCACCCCCCTCGCCGCCCGGTTTAACCGAGTGGCGAGGGGGCGTGGCCAGGGGGCGGGGACACGCCTCCCCCTCCCCAGCCCCTCCCACCTTCCCCCGCCACCCCCCCTCGCCGCCCGGTTTAAGCAGTGGCGGGGGGCCAGGGGGCGGGGACACGCCTCCCCCCTCCCCAGCCCCTCCCACCTCCCCAGCCCCTCCCACCTCCTCCCGCCACCCCCCCTCGCCGCCCGGTTTAAGCGAGTGGCGGTTTTGGCCAGGGGGCGGGACACGCCTCCCCCTCCCCAGCCCCTCCCACCTCCCCCGCCACCCCCTCGCCGCCCGGTTTAAGCGAGTGGCGGGGGCGGCCAGGGCGAGGACACGCCTCCCCTCCCCAGCCCCTCCCACCTCCCCGCCGCCACCCCCCTCGCCGCCCGGTTTAAGCGAGTGGCGGCGTGGCCAGGGGCGAGGACACGCCTCCCCCTCCCCAGCCCCTCCCACCTCCTCCGCCCCCCTCGCCGCCCGGTTTAAAGCAGTGGCGAGGGGCGTGGCCAGGGCGGGACACGCCTCCCCCCCCAGCCCCTCCCACCTCCTCCCGCCACCCCCTCGCCGCCCGGTTTAAGCGAGTGGCGGGCGTGGCGAGGGGTGGGGACACGCCTCCCCTCCCCAGCCCCTCCCACCTCCCCCGCCACCCCCGCCGCCCGGTTTAAGCGAGTGGCGAGGGGCATGGTCAGGGGCGGGGACACGCCTCCCCCTCCCAGCCCCTCCCACCCCCCCGCCACCCCCCCTGGGACAGTGGCAGATAGATGGAGAGGATTTGTATGAACTAATTGGGGGGAAAAACATGAACAAATTTTAACCAACATAAATAAGGTGAGGAGGAGGGAGGGAGGGTCTAGGTGGCAAGGAAAAGAGCCTGGGCAGTGGGGGAGGTCAGAGGGAAAGAGTCTGTTCCCTAGGAGGATGCTGCTGTTGTTTAGGCTGCTCAAAACTTTAATTTCCCTGCATCTCTCAGGAGGAGGAAGAGGAGGTAAGCAGCGCCAGGAGAGAGAGAGAGAGTGAGAGAGAGAGAGAGAGAGAGAGAGAGAGAGTGAGAGAGAGTGTGTGTGTGTGTGAGAGAGAGAGAGAGAGAGTGAGAGAGAGAGAGAGAGAGTGAGAGAGAGAGAGTGAGAGAGAGAGAGTGAGAGAGAGAGTGAGAGTGAGAGAGAGAGAGAAAGAGAGAGAGAAATAGAGAGAGATACAGAGAGAGAGAGAGAGAGAGAGAGAGAGAGAGAGAGAGAGAGAGAGAGAGAGAGAGAGAGAGAGAGAGAGAGAGAGAGAGAGAGAGAGAGAGAGAGAGAGAGAGAGAGAGAGTGAGAGAGAGAGAGAGAGTGAGAGAGAGAGATACAGAGAGACAGAGTGAGAGAGAGAGAGAGAGACAGAGTGAGAGAGAGTGAGTGAGAGAGAGAGAAATAGAGAGAGAGAGAAATAGAGAGATACAGAGAGAGAGAGTCATGGCACAGCAACGCGTGCACGGGTACAGCTAGTATCCTAAATTAAGCATTTTCCTTTTTGAGAGGGTGGCCCAGTCTTATTACCCAGCACAGCACCGCAGCATCATAGTATAGCCTTAGATTTGGAAGCGTCATCCCTCCTCTTTCCCTCTTATCTGTCAGCGTCTTGTAATTTATTCTCGCTTTTTTTCCATCCCAAATATATTTTGCTATGTCTTTTCTCCATTTGTTAAATAAATGATTAGTTCTAATGATTGGGATGGTTTGGAATAAAAACAGCATTTTGGGCAGTACGTTCATTTTTATAGAGGAGATCCTTCCAGAAAGGGACAGGTTGGGGAATTTCCAATTATCCATTTTCTTTTGAATATTTTTCCATGTCGCCTCGTAGTTGTTTTTCACGAGCTGGCAGTTGCTAGATGTTACATAAATGCCCAAATAATGCCCAAATACTATTTATCTTTTAGCTTTTGATAGCATAGAGAAGGGTTGTGGTGGTGTTTGTTTTGCTGTTTTGTGCCCCTGTTCAGAAAATTTCCCCTCACTTTCTGTCCTTGTGATAATTGGATTTTGAAAAAAATGACTTGCAGTAGAAACAAAGATTGGGGATAAAGTTCCAGTTGAGACACTATTCTCATGTGAATTCTTCCAGAAGTGAATTTCCCTTCCGAGGGATTGCTTTCTCTCACTTCCTGTTGTCTCACTCCTGTTCTTACCTGTGTGTTGTTTGTAAGTCGGATGTTTGTAACTCAGGGACTGCCTGTAATTCTAAATATTTTTGTTTTCCCCAATCCGCAGGCAGGAAGAAAAATCCAGGGCTGAGAATTCCTAAAGAAGCGTTTGAACAACCACAGACGAGCTCTACGTATGTATATCTTTTATTCTCATTTTGTGGATCAGGACTGTGTGGGAAGATGAGTGGTTGATCCCTTAAACATTGTTTTCACTAACTAGTAAGTCATCATTTGTGGTTGTCAGTTTTCATCCCTTGAGACCTGTGGCACAAGATGGAAAGTTCAGGAGATGAACAGGATTATCTCAGGATGTTGTGGAAATAGACGAGGAATCTCAGGCTTTTCTCTTGTTAGAAATGAACTTGAACTCTCTTTTTGTTCTTGTGTGTTTTCATGTGCTTTCTGACATATTGCAACCCTACAGTAAGCCTATCATAGGATTTTCTTGGCAAGATTCCTTCAACAGAAGTTTGTCATTGCAATGGAGAAAACCATTGGCATGGGGACCTATGTGTTGCTTGTTTGTCAGAGGGGTTGGGGTACTGGCTACCCAGCAAGTAGGCAAATGGTTTTATGGCTGCTTAGGTTGAAGCCACTGCACAAAGGAAAGGATTGTGCATGTATTTGACTTTGCCATGGCAAATCACTCACTCAAGGAAGTGCTGTGGTGGGGAAATTATTGAGTTTTCATATTTTCTCTGGAATTGCAAGGATGTAACATTCAGTAACTGAGCTACTGCTCTGGGTGGTTTTACATAACCATTTAAACTGAGCCAGGGTGTGGGTGAAAGAGAACAAGTTCTCTGCAGAGTATGTCCACAAGCATCCCATGAACTGGTTTGAGGCTTGGATGGGAGCCACAGAGATCCAAATATTGTGGATCTATCAGAACCCATTTATTTTTTTTAGCTTTTCCAGTGATGGGAAGTGCTATGTCCAATCGGGATCAGCTCTAAAGGACGGTAGAGCACAGCACCAGAGGTGTGAAAAGCGGGTGTTGCCAGTTTCCTTTGGGGGGTTGAGGGAGGTGTTTGTTTGCTTTACAGTAAGTTGTGTTTCTATTTATTTCTGACTAGTCATCACTACCAATGTTGGGAACATATGACTGGCTATACAGTTTTTGAAATTATGTTAACAATTATTATTAAAGGCTTGTTATGAATAGTATATGGTCAATTTGTGAGTTAATCAAGGGCTGGGGAAAAGATGGGACATTAATGAATAAATTCTTCCCAGTGATGGCCAAAATTTATATAAACCACTTCATGTTCCCAGCAGGACTTTTGACAGACTTTTTCTAATGTCAGACTTGAGTATATGTTTCAAGTAGGCCAGGATAGCATTGCAAGGCCTTTAATTTTTTGAGGGTGGTGGGAGGATCACAATTTGTGCTGGAATGCTTGATGGTGGGATTTTGACCATAAATGCAGTTTTTTGATTGATTGATTGTATATCATGTATCTGTTGCCTCTTTTCTCAAGTTAGTCATCAGACAATCCGTTATGGTGGGAACAAAGGATGGCACCTAGTAGGGCCTCATGTGAACTTCAGATCACATTGAATGGAGAAGTGAATCTGTTTGCCACTTAGCCATTGTCTTTTCACAAATGACTGGAAAATACAGTGCAGCCCCCCTTATCCAGGAATTCAATATTATTGGTTTCACTTTACCATGTGCCAAATATATTCCATTTTGGGAGTGTTTGTAATCCTTTCTAGGCCCTGATGTGCTGTTTCTGATATGCTTCAAAGTACAGAAAAAATATGGGTTTCATTACTATCTACAACTTCAGATATCCATTGGGGCAGGAGAGAAGAGTTTTGGAATTTAACCCTTGCGGATACAGCTGTAGTACTGTATACTCCTCTTTCCAGTGGAATTAAGCCATACTGCTTTCAGCTAAAGTTATCTCTGCTAAGATTTCTACCTAAGCAAGAGTCACTTAGGTCTTTGAAATTTCCTGGCTTTTTTCTTATATAAGGGCCCCCTAACCATTCACGCAGTGATGCAAGATACTCTTGGCTTTCTGCATTGTCTTTAAGCTAAAAGTGGTTTATGTGGGGTAAGCCATTCTGACTCATTACTTCTACCTGGCACTACATTTGGGCATCAACTGACTGTTTTCACTGTCAAGTACCATGTTTGCAGCATTTTTCTCTCTCTCAGAAAGGGTGTGTTTTAGCTTGTGGTGCCTCTTTGACTGCAGACCTCAAGGCTAAACATTTGTAATGCCTCCACCCTTCTCTTCTTTGTGCAACAGACAACAGAGCTCTCCTATCAATGAAAAGAAACTTGATTTTCACTGAGAACTCAAGGCTGCTGTTGCAGTTAGTAGAAGCACTTGATAAGATACTCTTTTATATTTCTTATGGAAAGCATTTTTTCTTCTCCCTCCTGTGCTCGTGACTTTTATCTTTGATCTTTCATATAGCCTTTCATGTATTATCTTGTGTCTGCAACATTATTGTGCCTCATACCTAGACACACCAATGGAAATTAAATATGGCCATAATAGAGGAGTAACTCGGATTGAGCCAATATTTCTTGAGTGCAGAATTATTATCTAGACTAGGAAAGAGTACCAAAAGTAGAAGAATAGTGGAAATATCAGAATATAATACAATTTCAAGAACCCAGCTCTGAAAAGGGAGTTTGGTCAAAGGTAACTTCCCATCTTTGTTCACCCATTGGGTGGGAGGAACAGGCAGATTCTTCTTTCCACTTTTCCAGTCTCAAGAACAAGCTAAACAAGTGTTCCATGAAAAAGAAGTAGACCTTTTTGCCAGGAAAGTTTTAATTCAAAAAGTAGTGTTTTTTTTAAAAAAAAGAAGGTAACATTAAGTGGTCTATATATGTGTAAGTTTTAAATGAGATTTAGCAAGTCCATATATATGCCACACACTTAAAGCAAAAATCATTATATTTACCCAGGAAAATCCCATTGGTAAAATCCCATTGAACAGTCCTTAAAAAAAGAATGACTGATTCTTTATGCCCTACTACAGGGCTGTCCAACTTCTACCGGCCCAAGGGCCGGAATTCCGGTCACTGATCACCTGGGGGGCCAAAGGGTCTGCCTCCGCCCCCTCCCCGCCCCCACCCCTCCCCCAGCTCCAGGGAGGGAATATAAATACATTAATAAAATATAATAATAACAGAAAGGGACATGGATGGAGGGAGGGAATATAAATACATTAATATCAGAAAGGGATATGGATAGAGGGAGGGAATATAAATACATTAATAAAATATAATAATATCAGAAAGGGATATGGATGGAGGGAGGGAATATGAATACATTAATAATAATATATAATAATATCAGAAAGGGATATGGATGGAGGGAGGGAATATAAATACATTAATAAAATATAATAATATCAGAAAGGGATATGGATGGAGGGAGGGAATATACATACATTAATAAAATATAATAATAACAGAAAGAGGTTGAACTAGCACTAGCACCCTCCCAACCCCTGACGCTGTGGATTCATTACCTGGGGAGGCACGGGCGGAGGCGGCGATGGCATCGCAGGCCTGCCTCTGTGCGGGTGGGAAGGGGTCCCGGAGGCTGGCGCAGAAGGTGGCGGAGGCCTCGGGCAGGAAGGGAACCAGGGCCGGACCCTCGCTGGTGCCGAGCAGGGCGGCCAGGAGCTGGAGCAGGCCCAGGGGGAGCTCCTCGCAGGCCTCGCCTTGGCCTTGTACGGCCTCACCCTGGCACAGCCGCTGAATCCCGAGATTTCGGCAACTGTATTAACTATCGCGAGACTACGCCAGGTACACGGGATTTCGCTCTCAACGCGAGATCACGCCTGCATTGAGATTGAAATCCCGTGTGGCTGGAGTAGTCTCGCAATATTTCCTCCAAAACCCGGAAGTGGGTAATTTTTTATTATTTTATTTTATTTTCTATTTTCATTTTTTATTAAAAAGCTGAGCGGGCCGCAGGCAAGGGGCTGGCGGGCCGTGTCCGGCCCGCGGACCGGCTGTTGGATAGGCCCGCCCTACTATAAAGATGAGATTTATGGCAAAGCTCAGCATTGCTCACTTAGTCACAGCTATTTCTGTCATGGATTAGATAAATCAAGTCTCTTCTAGGCTGCCTATAAATAGGAGGACATTTCTTATTTAGAGAAAAGATCTGGATCTTACTCAGGGTTACCTGTGTTTATTTGCTTCCTACTGCATCATGTAATCTTCTGTTGCTTTGTTCTTCCTCATTAGGTACCTTAGAAAAGTCTAGTTTACTGGCTGTCATTGGTCCCAATAAATGTTGTTGGTCCCAATAAATATGATCTTCTGTGTTTTCAGGGAAAGTTGCCACTTAGGGGACCTGATTAATATAGTTGGATAAACAGCAACTCGTATTTCTTCCTATAGTGTGGAGTATGTAAGTGGTTGACTGCAGCGGAAGAAAGTACAATTGATCAGAGTAACAGAAAGCTTGAAATGCCACTGATGGTTCTTTTTCTAGAGATACACACATTTGCTAATAATTCCTGCCAACTGTGTGAAGTAGAATAAGCTGAAAGATGTATCACAGGTCAGTGTTAAAGTAAGAGAGCTTTATTTGTTGAGCATCTGGATCCTGGAATATTGACCTACTATAAATATGGGTCAATGGTGTGCACGTTGCCGACATAGAGTCATCTTGAGACCATCAAATGATGTAGGCCTAATTCTGGCGGGGCAGAGAAGTGGAGCCCAGAGGAGTCGGGGGTATACCTGACTCCTCATTCAAGAAGCCGGAGAAGATGCAGCAGGAAGCCAGGGACAGTGCAGAAACATCATGGGATTTGATTCCCTAATCAGCGATGGTAAGGGAACAAAGCCTTACACTGTCTCAGGGTTTTCCCTGCTGTCCTCTGGCTTCTTGACCTCCATGTGATGCGGTCTCTAGGTATCCATAAGGTGGGGTTTGTGGTATCATGAAAGACTGCAGTAGGTGTTCTACCCACAACCTCCCCCTCCTTTGGCAAAGTCCTTCATATACAGAATGTTTCACACGTGGATCTTTAGAATCCACTAAACTAGAAAAAGGCCAGTGGATGTAGTGTAAACCATTTATTTCATAAATCATCCCTTCAGAATGTATTCTTCTGAATACATCTTGGTCTCTGCTATGTTTTGCTTAAATGTATTTGCTTGCTGATGGAACAGTGCAGTACTGTTGTCAGAAATAGAGCTGTTGTGTTAAAAAATAATGTAGTTAAAGACTTGCTCTGGTGGCTGACTTCACTGATTGATTTCCATGAGAGCTTAGTGGAACATCATCAATGCAGAGATCCTTTTCCTTTCCTAATGAAGTAGGAAAGGAGAAGATCAGTGGCTGCCAAGGGAGTGCTTCCAAAGCAAAATCAGCCATGATTTTGACTCACTGATGAAATACAGTAAGATGCCTTTTTCGGGACAGGGGATAAGTTACAGGATACTCCCTTGGATGCCCCAAACCTTGGATAGTAACAAAACCTGCATTTTGGGACCACAGTTGAATCCTTAAACAGATACGACAGAATTAAGATGGACCTGAAACAACTCTCCAAGTCGCTCCTACTCCACAGAGAGTGAAGGAACCAATTTTCTCCCATTTGTCCCCTTGTCACTTCTGCAATAGATATTTGTGCAACAAAGGAAAGTTGGGAAGCCAGTGTCTGACTCAAGCATACCATAGAACAGTACTAGAGAATTGAGAGATATCTACAAAGTCTTCTGTTGTCTTGGTTGTGGTGACCAAGGGTAACTTAAACCATGGATAAGCAAGTTTAACTATACTGACATGTACTCCAGGCGTAAATTCAAAGCATGTATGATTACACTAATAATAAGAAGCTCTTGTTAGAAAACCACTTTTTCCCATTAGAGTAAAATAGAGAGTCAAAGATGAAGACGTAGGAACTGTGGGAGGAAGAAGACTTTTTCCGGTGATGTCATGAATTCTGAAGTGTTGCCTATAATGTTAACAAGGAAAATTTTAGCAAGCACTGTCCACATTAGTTATTATTTCTATTGTGCTATCCCCATTTTGAGGACATTATTGTGTTCAGGGAGGTAGCAATAAGACAAGAGGAGAATTCTGCAGAACCATTCATCCTATAACAAGACTCACCCACATCCACCCCTGTTTACCGCCAGCTCTTGTATCTCTAATTAACTTGGAGTCCTTGAATATTGTCAAAACTTTCTCTTTTGAAAATGGTTGAAAAAGTTTGAGAAGGTGAGAATTTCAACTATATGCAAAATATAGGTTATGAAACTTGGAGACATTCCTTAGCAACAAGCTGGTTAAATATGTTAGAAACCCTGTATTTCAGGAGGTAAGCCTTCTGAAGTATTGTTGGCTTGCCAACAGATTGAAAGTTTCACTTACTACCAATCAAAAGTATATTTAAAAAGTTGGTAACTATACATTTTTGTTTGCGTGTATATCACCAATTATGAGTTCTGTGCAGATGCGTGACATTTCTAACCCACTTTTCATACTTGGTCCCAGTGCGTAATCTGAAGAAGACATCTAATACACCAACCAACTTTATTGGGTTCAGTCTGGATGGGTTACTATATACAAAAACCCCTATATGTGACCCTTTGGATTCCATTGTGGGAGAGAGGAGGAATTTAAATACAATGTCATCCAATGAAAATATCTTTTGGACATCAACTGTGAATTATTTAATGTTTGTCTTGTTCTGACTTTTTCTGTTCTTTAGACCACCTCGGGATTTGGACTCCAAAGCTTGCATCAATATTGGTGACAAGGTATAGTGATAATAAAATACTTTTTGTACATCAGGGATGGAGAAAGTGGAAGATTAGAACAGTGAATTCTGAGTCACTTGGCAGTCGTATTATTGGACAGAAGTCAGTTGCCCTTTTCTCCTTCAGTCATCACACCTTTATCTATTCATCTATTAAAACCAATGTTTAAAAGAATTTAGCATTCTGAGGGACACAGAGTCCTTTTCAGGTATCCTTTTACTTCTGCTTAATGAGTGTATGTATGTAGTGTGTTTTTTCTTTCCCATTACTTGCTGTATGTAGATAACTGGATAATATGAAGAGGTATGTGGGAATCTTACCTTGATGCAACTGCATATTTATCTGTTCGGTTTCCGGGAATGAGGGGAATACACCAGTGTCCCTGGGGCTTTATTTATTTCTTTATTTATTTACTGCATTTGTATACCACCTTTCTCAGCCAAACGCGACTCAAGGTGGTTCACAGTGGGCAGCGATTCGATACCATAACAAATATCAGGGTACAGTTAAAAACAATTATAAAAACAAACAAAAAAACAATGAGAAGTGACTTTTTTCCTTTTGATTTTGGCCCCCTGTAACTTAAGTGTGTCTCCCTAATGACCTAGAACAACCAGTTGTACCTCCTAGAGGTCTTTGAGTGTGCAGTGGGCCACTTTGGGATAAAAAGTTAGGGGTGGGAGTCATGTGAAACTAGGCTTAGAGCTCTGTGTGAAGCCTACAAGACAACACTTTGCCCACTCCGGCTTTGGCTGTTGACTGAGGTCTATGCACTGTGGTGTTCCTACAGTCACTTTCCTTGCCTTTGTGAGGGTATATTCTTGAAGTGGTTTTCAAAATCACGATCTCCTTGTTTCATATAACTGTACCCACAGAATGATACAGTGGAGTCTCGACTTAAGGACTTAGTACAGTGGAACCCCGACTTAAGAAAAGGTTTCTCCACTGAAGATTTATCCCCAATCTTTGTTTCCACAACAAGACATTTTTTTCAAAATCCAGTTGTCACAGAATAGAGTTTTTGCCCTCATTCCTCTGTTCCATCTCAAATTCCAAACTCAGCAAAAGTCAGAATATTGAGTTTAAAATAAAATATCAAAAACATTCAAACAAAATATTTGGGTATTTTCGGGCTGCAGTATGTACATACTGTTTACAAAAATTGATTGACTTGTTCTATGGTGACTCCTACTGCTCCTCCAAGTAATAACCCAGATTACAAGACTTGTGTTGCTTTTCCGTGGAAGGCTGTGGCAGCACCCTGAACCCTGCCTGCACAGCTTTTTATGTAACATCTCTATGGTGGCACCTGCTTACTGATATTAATAGCAGCGGTTGCTCAGTGGCAGTATGCTGATTGCTAAGCTCTGGCTTGCATTAGCAGCTGTCTGCAAACAGTGTTGCTCTCACTGGTGTAACCAATAAAGCTGGAAAGACATGTTCCTAAGGCTTTTAATTTTCAGCACTCACAGTGCAGACTCAGTTGGTTCTTTGCAAGTAGACAGAAATGGTGTGGATACCGGTTCTCATGCATTAAGAGAATTGCATGAGTTTAACTCATCAAATATATTTACAGTGCTTTACTATGCAGTGGGTGTCAAGACACAAATTGACTTTCCTGATAATGCAGGAATGCCCTGTGTTTCATACCTTGTAATTAGTCACCTTGAGTCCCTATATTAGGAGAAAAGTGGGATGAAAAAATAATACACAGACAAATAAAATTTATTTATTTATTTATTTACAACATTTCTATTCCGCCTTTCTCCACCCTGGAGGGGACTCAAGGCGGCTTACACATAGGCAGCTATTCGATGCCATAAAATAATGTACAATTAAAATAAGCATTTAAACAGAATTATAAAATACATTAAAACAATAAAAAACATTTAAGACAATAGCTTCACAATTAATCACATAATCCTCAAGTGTAATCTGGGCCGTTCCAATAGTCATTGCACATCATTCCATTTCTACCTATTGCACAAGTTCTCCAAAAGCTTGGTCACAGAGCCACATTTTCACTTTCTTACGGAAGATCAGGAGGGAGGGGGCTGATCTAATATCCCTAGGGAGAGAATTCCACATCCAAGGGACCACCACTGAGAAGGCTCTGTTTCTCATCCCCACCAATCACAAATAGTCTTCAAAGGCAACCCCACATATACATGTGTGTACTAGCTTCACAAGGAAGCATTCTACAATTGATGCAGATGTTGCAGTGAACATCCACTTATTTAATTTAATAGAATGAAGAGCTAAGTCTTTGGTGATCTTTACATAGAGGTTAGATGCCTCTACAGAGTACTTTAGTTGTGTATTTCTGCAGGGCCCTGGAAGTCCCTTCCAAATCTATGATTCTTTGAATGCTAGCCACTTGGTTAAGGAGAATGCCATAATAACCCTTTTAAGGAGAAAAATTGTATTCTAAGGAGTATTAGAGATTGTGATAATTAGACTGTAACACTGTTCATTGTTTTTTTGTTTTGTTTTGTTAATGGAAGCATTGGTGTATCCCAAATGTTTTCCATAGCAAATGGGGCAAGTATGGCAGCAATGCACATTGATAAATTGTGTCTTTAGATTAATGAGAACACATATTTCAGATATGTTGTGTTTTTATGTCTTCATTTGTAACTTTTATTATTTTATTTATTTAAAACATTTATATTCCGCCCTTCTCACCCCGAAGGGGACTCGGGGCAGAGCACAGCATATATACGGCAAACATTAAATGCCAGGACAAGAATTCATTATATACATACATAAACATTAAAAACATTTGTCTCAATATTAAAATACACTGTTTTATAATGCACCCCTACCATTGGAAAGTCTCCCAGAGTAGCTTGTGTATCAACACATCCTACCTTTAAAAAGGCATTAGACAAGAAAAGAGAATGAGGTGGGGAAAGGAAATATGTGTCCTAAATTAGATTTTGTTGGCAGATGAACCTGATCGTTGAAAGATATATGCATATGTGCATATGACTTCCACATCAGACGGGTATCTGAAGAAACACTTGTATTTTCCATGACAGCTTGTATTATGTCATGCAACCCTTACAAAATAGAATAACCTAAAAATCAGATGTATATTGGGCTGAAAAGGGGGGGGGGATCTATCGGAGAATCACAGATAGGGTTTGCCATATGCAAACAATCAGGACACGGGGTCCTTTCGAATAGACAATTAGTAAATCTGCTATAAATCTTTTCCCAAGTGGGATTACCGCAAAGTAGGCAATGAAAGTCCAAATTATACAATATAGTCCAAAACTCTGTATTCAATATGAATCCCAAATTATAAAGTTCAATATTCATTCAATGGGTATACAGTACAAATGTTCCAAATGAAATGAGGATCGAAAACAATCTTCAGGATATGGTGTTACCACAGTCCAAAATCAAATTCTTCCGTATAATCCGGTATGGCAGGAGGTGGCAACACTCTTTTACATCCCTGGGGTATACTCAGCCGACGAGCAATAGTTAAACAAGAATTCCATAACTCGTTTCGACCGTGTTCCAGTCTTTTTCAAGGCCCGGTATAATCCCCTTCATAAGTCCCCAAACAGTACAAATCATTCTCCCATGCATAGGTAGATCCTGAATCGTGGAGACGCGGCATAAAGCCCGTCGGCTGAGTATACCCCAGGGATGTAAAAGAGTGTTGCCACCTCCTGCCATACCGGATTATACGGAAGAATTTGATTTTGGACTGTGGTAACACCATATCCTGAAGATTGTTTTCGATCCTCATTTCATTTGGAACATTTGTACTGTATACCCATTGAATGAATATTGAACTTTATAATTTGGGATTCGGTAATCCCACTTGGGAAAAGATTTATAGCAGATTTACTAATTGTCTATTCGAAAGGACCCCGTGTCCTGATTGTTTGTATATGAACTTGATGCACTCCCCCTTATTCTTTATTACAGGGTTTGCCATATGGCCAGATGAAATAGAGGGAAGGCCTCTTCAAACGAGATTAATATGGTTTTGATATTTCCACATAGTCTGGTCATTTCAGTCACGGGGATTAGGATTACTAAACTAAATCTTGTTTGTACCTTCATTGTACATGTCTTTCCCTTTGGGACATCCAGTAGTACTAGATTATCTTTGTGTGCTTTATGACAGTGAAGTCTGAAGATGCCTCTTCAGACGTGACATTGCTTGGAGGGATAATTTCTTTCCAGACCCATAAGAGAACTGCTGGCAGTTATGTTACTTAGAGGAAATGTTACTGCAAGATTAGTTTGAGGTCCTGTGCAGCCTGGTGGTGCAGCTATTTGACCTCCTTTTCGCTACTGTTTCACCTAAGCTGTCATGTGTAAATATATTGGTGGTATGCTTAGACCCATTAGCATTTTCTAAGCCTGCCAGAATTGGTATCTGCCCCCATCACATTTTGAGACAGGAGGGGCAAGAGAGCCATCTGGAGCACAGTGACCCGGTACTGAATCAAAGAAATGCCTGATGCAGAGTGCCTTTGTTCAATGCAAAGCAGTTTCCCTTTAGTTCCAAATAAGGGAGGGAGAGTCACACACACATAGAGAAAAGTTCTCACAGGCATCTTCACAGAAGCAGCAAATGCTGGTTGTAGGAGTATTCTTGCTCTCCACGATCCCTCCTGCCTGTTTATGGAGTTCCTTATAGAGGAGAGGGTTTGCTATTTGGTCTCTTATTTTCAATAGAAGTTAAACTGCGCGAGGAGGAAGCGATCTGTGAAAACCCAGCATGAGAAGTATGGTCTCACACCAGGAAGATGAGGAAGGAAAATGAAACATGTTTTGGGGATGGAGGTGGTGTGGAAACTAGAGGTCCTACAGCCTAGCCAAAATTGGGGAGTGTTGGGGGGAGGAGGGGAGAATTGAGGAGAACAGGAGCCTTTTCACACTCCACAGTTACCGTATTGAATTGCATACATGCCTACACTTGGGTCTTCTGCTGACCATCTCTTGATCTTATTTCTTCACAGAACTTTGAAGTCAAAGCTGATGACCTTGAGCCAATATCAGAACTGGGGCGGGGTGCCTATGGTGTGGTAGAGATGATGCGACATATGCCTAGTGGACAAATTATGGCAGTGAAGGTAAAGTGAGACTCTAGCTATTCTCTCTTTTTATGCAATAATGCCTTTGAAATTCACACACTCACACATACCAACTCTGATAGGTGCTGACCTGGGGTTTGAGACAAATTAGTGACTTACATAGAAAAAGCATGATACCTTGTTGCCTCCAGATAAGCAAGATATAGTTTCAGATTTCTAATAAATGAACTTAAGAACCAAGCTTAATTAGAGAAAACATCAATAGTTGTAAAAATAATTGCTCTACATTTAAGCTGCAATTTACTGGTACGAATCCCCAAAACAACATACTGTGACCTTACTTTTCATAGATTATATTTACAGATCTTTTATTGCATTATTTCATTTCCTTGCTGAATATGATTTTTATGAAAAAGAGCTGTGACCATCCCACAATTCTAAGTTATCTCATAACTGTTTCTTGAAGCTCTTAGCAGGTGACTATTAGAAATGGTATGTTGGACTATATGCTTTTTTGATCTAATAAAACAGTTTCTTGAATATTTAGCATGATCTTTGTAATTTTTCCTGGAGCACATTGAATTTCTCTCTTCTACTTTGAGTGAAGCCTGTATGTGGTGAGCACATTAGACTATTTTGTATCCGTTTTCATCTTATTTAGTGTGAACGGATGCTATTGATGTAAAAAGTTAAATATATAGGTGTGTATATTCATATATCTTGTATATATACGTTCTCTCTTTGATTAGCTTCAGACTATCATGTTTCCTACTCTAGATAAGCCAAAACATGAGCAAGGCAGAGGCACCTCCCTCCCTGCTCTCCTTAAGTGCAGTGTAGAAGTCTCTAACTAACAATAGTTTCTCATATCGGTTGAACCAAGAAACTATGGTAGTCAATTTTGGAATAAGCCAGGATTTTAAATTTCAGACCTTGGTTTGCAATTCAGGTGTACTGAAAGAGAAGAGGTAACAAGCAGAAGCAGGTGTCTTTTTCTTTTGAGGAACACATAGGAGAGATATGATTGTCCAAACCAGGCCTTTCTCTTCTTTTTCCTAACTACAGCTTTTTAATTGTAATCTGTATTTTTTTTCTTCATGGTCTCAGTGAATGCACACATCTGGCTCTAACCCCGAGGTGTTGCCTTGCCTTAACCCTTTGAGCCCCTGTTGTTAGTATTCTAGTTATCTAGGCTGCATCAAATGAGTAACAGTAGTAGACTCCATATTGTCTGACATTTCTGTTTATCCGATGTTCTGCTGGCCCATTTATGTCAGTTAAGCGACATTTTACTGTAACGACAATTTTGAATAATGACATAACATGAGAGAGAAAAACCAAATTTAATATTTCAGTAACAATTTCTCAGCAAGTTTCAGAATACAAGAAAAAAAATGTAATAACATTATCATATTTCTGGTGGAAAAAAACTTGGGGGAATTAAATGTGAGTGAATTAAACTTCTTTGAACACAATAGTGCCTTTTCCACTGAGGGAATATGCAAAACATAAAAAACTGATGTTCATGTACTTTTTTTAAGTTGTGAGAAGTAGAAGAAGGCTGATAAATGCCAGAGCTTTTAAAAGTTAGTTTTTTGATTTGACTCCCAGAATCCCTCACCCAGCCTGGACAGTGATTCCTCTGGCTGGAAAAGAGTCTGACAGTAGTAGTTCCAAAACTATAACCCTACTTTATACTATGCAGTTACAAATATGTTAGTTGTTATTCTTAATTCATAATTAATCCAAGAAGCAAACATAGAGTGATTACATATATTTCCCCGCTTTCGTACATGATGACAAGCTGTTAAAATTGCAACATAATTCTAGGTTCCAGTGACTTTGACAACAAATTCCAGGCAAATATTGCATTTAATAAATAAAAGTAACCCTTTTTGTTCCCCTAACAATGGTAAAATTTCTAGTTCTACAGCAAAATCATGTTTTAGGTCGGTGAGCTGAGATCTTACCTGTAGAAGCCTTACATGCGGGAACAGTGAGAAAACTTACAAAAGGGGAGGGGGGAGCCATGGGGAACTGAGCAGCACATTTAAGACTGATTTATATTTTAGTATGTATTTTCATTAATATCAGTCCACCTCCTCAGATGTACTGAGGAAGTTCTTATGAGTTTGCACGCAAACCAGATGGAGAAATGTACAAGCCAGTTTAACTATGGTTTGCTTAGCACAGGTGGAATCATAGTTAATGCCGGAAAAATCTGGGAGAATCTGCTTCAATTACGGTTTTTCATCTTGATTTAAGTCCTTATTTTTAATTGGGTGTCAAATAATTAGGGTGTAAAACTTTGCCATAAATGGCTGGAATCACTAAGTTGCCTTGAGTTTTCTGGACTGTATGGCCAGTGGCCAGGTTTTGAAGCTGCAAGGCCATTTAATGGTAATCATGCTGGCCAATTGCAACATTCACACTTGCCTCAGGCAGGCAAGAATTCTTTCTTCCACCCTGGACATTCCACAGATATATAAACCCTACTTGCCTAGTTTTCATCAGACTTCGCAACCTCTGAGGATGCCTGCCATAGATGTGGGTGAAATCTCAGGAGAGAATGCTTCTGGAACATGGCCATACAGCCTGGAAAGCTCACAGCAACCCAATGAGTTTTGTGGCTGTACAGGGCCCCTCTGTCTGATCTGAAGTTCTGAAGGAGATTATGTGTGGTCACTTTTTATATTATTGTACCTTCTTGTTCACTTCATTCACATGAAAGCGAATGAGAAAGTCCTTATTTTCAGAGGTGCTCTGTATACAAGGAGCCACTGGATTGAGGCAGGTGAAGCATACACTGCTAAACCTGGGCCTTGCTCAGCAATTTCCCGCCACCAAATGTTGTGCCATCACAGTTTTGACAATGGAAGAACAAGGAAAGGAAAGGGGGATAAAAGAGAGACAGAGGAGAGAGAGAGAGAGATAAAAAAACACTTCTGTAATAACGATAATCCTTTGCCCTTCTATAGCACCTCACATCCGAGGATCTCACAGTGCTTCCCTGACATAAATTACGCCTGTGAGGTAGGTAAGCATTATTATCCCCATTTCTCCCAGGCACAAGGAGGCTTTAAAATACATAAGCATATACTGCATTGGCCTCTAGTTTTGGGTGCCTGTTATGAGACACTTGCAGCCTAAGCCTGTGTACATCTACTCTGAAGAAAATCCTGCTGACTTCAGTGGGTCTTTCCCTCAGGTAAGTGTGCTCAGGATTGCAAGCACACTCCAGACCTTTCAATGCACTCAGGACTACAACTGAGAGTTATGGGTCCTGAAGTCCACATCTCTGCTGACTTGGACAACTGCAACTGACAATCCCATTTTTAGTCATTGTAATTTTAGTTAAGTTTAGAGGTTTCCAGCTTTTAACTTCTCGGTCATGGTAATATGTTCTTCATTGTTGGTTAAAAAGAGCTGTAAGAGAATATGTATGTATGTATATATGTATATAACTTGCTGAAATGTGCTTCGTGCATGGAGCCAAGTTGGCGTCTTTCCTGTAGCATTTGTGCCCCATGAATGAGAATAACAAGAGTGAAAATTAAAATAGGGTCTGTCTTCCAGAGAATTCGAGCGACAGTGAACAGCCAGGAGCAGAAGAGGCTGCTAATGGATCTCGATATTTCCATGCGGACGGTAGACTGTCCCTTCACTGTCACTTTCTATGGTGCCCTGTTTCGAGAGGTATGACTTCATGGCTTCCAATTGATGCGCTTCACATGTTTGCTCTGCAGTCTTGCATTGTATATAGGAAGCTGTGCCTTCTGCATTAAAGTGGTTTGATTTGATTCCACTTCAATTATAGTACTTTGATTACATTTTAACAGCAGAGCTCTCTGGCATCTAAGTCTAAATATGTCATGAAATTTCAAGTCCCAGGATTCCAGAAGGTAGAGCTCCAGCAACTAAAGTGGTGTCAAAGTAATAAAGCTATGTAGTCCAAATTGGCAGCCTCACTTTACTGTGGCCCCATATAATTTTTCTACTTTACTATTTTAATTGTTTAATTAGTTGTATATGTTTATTGCATTTTAAAATGTGTTTGTTGGTTAATTTGTTATTACTGGGCTTGGCCCTGCTTATAAGCCACCCCGAGTCCGTTTGGGAAGATGGTGGCGGGATATTAAAATATTATTATTATTAATGCAGATTAACTGTATTGAACTGTGTTGTATGAGTCTACACCAGGCATAAGCAATCTTTGGCCCCCCAGATGTTTTGGACTTCAACTCCTACAATTCCTAACAGCCAGTAGTCTGTTAGGAATTGAGGGAGTTGAAATCCAAAACACCTAGAGGGCTGAAGATTGCCCATGCCTGAACTACACTGACTCTATAAGGCAGTTTGAAACAATGTGTGTTGTGACAGAATGAAATGGAATAAGGTTCTGTTTCCAGGGGACTATAATATCAGACCCCTTCCTGTCTGCAAAAGTAAATAAATAGCCTTAAGGCCATGACTTACTTTGGACACACTCGTGACTCTTTACACTTCCCAGTTTTGGAGGGAGACATTTTCGGGTTAGCTGGTTGGAAATAAGAAGTGTACTTTTTCTCATTTAGCAAACCATTTTCTGTCTCTTGTTCCCGGTTTCCCTTTTTCTAGTATATCTCCTGCCCATTGCTTCCTAAAATGTATCCTTTGCCACTACAGTCCACATAGTAAAGACAAACTTTAATATCAGAATACTGGAGAATAATGTTATGTTGGTATGTATTAGTTAAGGATGGTATCAGGCAGACCTTCACATAGCTTTTCTGGAAATCTCTTTTGCTTAGCAAACCTGTTTCCTTTTATCAGTTATGTTTCATATGTTATTTTGCCTAATTCCAGTAGCAACTAATTTTGAAATGTGATTTAAGTTATTAAATCCATTTTCATGGTTTACAAATGGCAGAGATGACTGTCCAGGTATTCTTAAAACTAATGTAGGAATTTTGCAAGAAACGAAGTGCTACTTAAACATTAGAAAGATATTTCTAACTGTAAGAGCTGTTCCATGGTTACATAGACTGCTTCAGGCAATTGTGGATTCTCCTTCATTAGTCATCTTTAAAAAGAGATTGGAAGACTGTATCTCAGGAGTACTTTGGCAATATGACTGAATGGCAGGAGGTGGACTAAATAAGCCTTGCAGTCCAATCCTATGAATTTTGAAAACAGAAAATTGAAATTTAATGCAGCAAATTAAAAAGATAAAAAATGAATAGTTGATGAAGCCATCCATCCACCCTTTTGGTTTTCCCCTTATATATTGTATGTAACATATCTGGAAATCTTGGAACATTTCCACAGATGCTATTGTCTGTTTTAGTTGATCTAGTCAAGATATTTCCATAGTACAGATTTCAGACTTCAGCTATTCCTGTAAAATGTCAAAACAGAGAGACTAAAGTCTAGTCCGCTGACTAGGATGTGGAACAATGCTTCAAACTACAGGAAAGGAGATTCCACCTGAACATTAAGAAGAATTTCCTGACTGTGAGAGCTGTTCAGCAGTGGAACTCCCTGCCCCAGAGTGTGGTAGAGTCTCCTTCTTTGGATGCTTTTAAACTGAGGCTGGATGGCCATCTGTCAGGGGTGCTTTGAATGTGATTCTCCTGCTTCTTGGCAGGGGGTTGGACTGGATGGCCCACGAGATCTCTTCTAGGTTTCTATGACTCCAGAGTTGTTCTGAGACACTGCTCGACATACTCATGTGGAATACCAGGCTCCTGTGTGTAGTAGAAGAGATATAGGAGAGAAGGGCGAATGAACAAGGAACCTGTGGATGGCAGTGCTCTTAGTTTTGGTGATGAGGTGACTTTATAACCCATGTTGTTTACCATTGCATTTGTCTAGGGAGATGTATGGATTTGCATGGAACTCATGGACACTTCACTGGACAAGTTCTACAAACAAGTCATTGACAAAGGCTTGACGATTCCTGAGGATATCCTAGGAAAAATAGCTGTTTCCGTGAGTGTCTCTAGGTTTCAGTCCTCATGCAAAAGGGATCTAGTACCCCTTTTCCGTCTTTGAGTCCACATCTGTGAGTCAGCCTTTGGCCATTACCTGACTCACCCCAGATCGGAAGTACATCCTTAAACTGGAATATTGTAGCTTCATCTGTATCTCTATTTAATCCCTTCATTTCATTCCCCCCAATTCTTTTTGCCAACATTGAATAGTGTTGGTATTCATAGACCTTTTGAAGGGAATAGGGATTTACAGATAGCAGAGGAATAGGCTTTTCTGTTTTAAGTGTCCTTATGGTTTGAGATTTTAAACAAACAAACACACAAGCAAATAAATGGGGCCTTGTTCTTTTCTTTTTTTTTTGTGGATTGAATTGAATGAAATTTTCAGACATATTACAATTCACAGCCTAGTTAATAAAGCCCAGTTTTTCAGATAGATACATGCAGAGGTGGTTTTTTGGAGGAGTGGTGGGGTGAGGGCTCTATTTTCACTGTGGAGCTTTTAAAAAAATAAACACCTGAACTCCCCCTTCCACTTAATGGAGGAGATATAGTAGGAAATAATCCTTGGGAACTTTTTACTGATGTAAATTGGATCTTTTCTTTATAAAGGATACTAGGGTGTGTTGAAAAGAGATCACTTGCATTGAGAGGAGCTTCCAACCTCTCTTGGGATTTTGCCAATTTTCTAAATAATGGACGTATAAAGGTTTTGGGTTTTTTTTATTCTGACCCTTGCATCGGTCTTTATCATTTGAGCATATTATTAAGTGCGGCTGGCAGAGCCCAGGAAAACATGATTCATGGTAATCACTCTGGTGCCAGACTGCAAGCTCAGCACTCCCTTTCCTGTTAATTGCTGGGATGCCCAACCTAGACTGTCTCCACCCCCAATTAAGTGTTACATTATGAACTTGAGGCTTGTACTCCAAGGAAAAGAGTGTAATAACCCTGCCTCAGCCAATGAAATTCACTCTTGTTTTTCCCCCCAGATTGTAAAAGCATTAGAGCACCTGCACAGTAAGCTCTCTGTAATTCACAGAGGTAAGTGAGACCAGGATGGCATACTGTATTTGATTCTGGAGACAATTGAAGAATGATAGATTTAAAAATTGTGCTTCAATAATTATAAAAGTATTTTAGAACCAGTGTGTGGTGGTGTACTGGTGTGGGCATTGGATGATGACTGGAGACTAGAGTTAGAATCCCTGGTCAGCCATCGAAGCCCACTGGGTGGCCCTGGGTAAGTCACATTCCCTCAGCCTTAGAGGAAGGCAAAGTGCCTTCTGAGTACATCGTGCCAAGAAAACTCTGGGATAGGTTCACCTTAGGATCATCATAAGTTCAAAGTGACTTGAAGTCACAGAAGAGCAGCAACAACAATTACACCAATTTTATCTCCGTGGGCTTATAGCAGGCATGGGCAAATTTCGGCCCTCCAGGTGTTTTGGACTTCAACTCCCACAATTCCTAACAGCTGGTAGACTGTTAGGAATTGTGGGAGTTGAATTCCAAAACACCTGGAGGGCCAAAGCTTGCCCATGACTGGCTTAGAAACACACCAGTGTCCTAGCATATGTAAAGGGTCCTGTTTTACAAGCATAACTCAAGAGAGTGGTTTTCACAGATAGTATCAGGGTTGATATTGGAAATTTATTTTTGGTCATTGTAAGTAGGAATTCAGTTCTTTCTTAATTTCTTTTTGAAGAAGATGACAAATGATTTCAACAGTTATCTTATTGCTGCAAGAACATTTTTGAAAGATGCAGTTTTCAAAGATTACTCACAATTCAGTACTTTGTTGCAGGCCCGGATTAGGCTCTTCGGCCGCCCGAGGCCAAGATGCCCCGCACCTCCCCCCCCAGGGTGCGGAAAGCCACGCCCCCAGGGTGCGGAAAGCCACGCCCCAGGGCGCTGCTGCGCATGTGTGGCAGCAGCCCCGGCCGTGCGGCTTCCGTCGCCACCTTGCGCCTTCCTTTTGGTCACGGAAGGAGGAGGTGGAGGTGGACGGAAGGCGCGGCACCGGGGGCTTCCGTCCACCTCCGCCTCCACTTCCCAGGACCAAAGGTGGATGGCGGAAGAGGCGGCACCATGGGGCTTCCTTCCTCCTCCGCCTCCTCCCTTTTGGTCGCGGGAGGAGGAGGCAGCGGATGGACTTCCCTTCCTCCTCCTCGCACCTCCCTTTCGGTCGCGGGAGGAGGAGGTGGACGGAAGGCGCGCGGCACCGTGGGGCTTCCGTCCGCCTCCTCCTCCTCCTCCCACGACCGAAAGGGAGGCGCGAGGAGGAAGGGAAGTCCCACCCTCCTCTTCGCGCCCTCCTTTTGGTCGCAGGAGGTGGAGGAGGTGGCGGACGGAAGCCCCATGGTGCCGCGGGGCTTCCGTCCACCTCCTCCTCGTCCTCCCGCGACCGAAAGGAAGGCGCGAGGAGGAGGAAGGGAAGTCCCGCCCTCCTCCTCGCCGCCTGGGCCGCCCCCTTGCAAAGGAAGGAGGCGGCCAGGAGGAGGAGGAGGAAGGGAAGCCCACTGGCGGGCTCCTGAGGTATGATGACTCTCTCGGGAGAGGGCGGGGGGAAAGTGCTGTGAGGGGCGGTTTTTAAAAAATGTTTTCAGGGGGCCGAATCCACTGCCCCCCAAAACCTGCCACTCGAGGCCATGGCCTAGTCTGGCCTTATGGGTAATCCGGGCCTGCTTTGTTGCTGTTGTTCATCTTCAGATCATTTTCAGCTTCTGGCAACCATAATGGTGACCTTATCATGGGTTTTCTTGTGAAGATTTTTTTTCTTAAAAGATTTGCCATTGTGTTCCTCTGGGGATTTCCATTGCTTGGCAAGGATTAAAGTCCTGCTCTCCAAAGTCCAGTGCTCAAACCACCATCAAACTGGCTCTCCTGCTTCACACAAAAATAATAGTTGCACATTTTCTGTGAATTAGTATTGCATAGAGTGAATTTCAGCACTGAAGTCTCCAACTCCAAGATCTTATATGCAGAAAACACAATTTTCTGTACAGAAAACATTGTTTACTATGCAGAAAGGAAACAATGCTTCCTTTCTTATTATCTGCACAATTATCTGCGCAACCATGCCCAGAGAGTGCAAAGAATAAATCCGAAATTCCAAAGATTCTTGCCAATCCAGGATTCTTCTCATCATCGTTTCTTGAAAACAACATGTCTTTGATCCATTTTTAAATATTGCTGAAATTTCTTCTGATCCCTCTCATAAACATATAGGTTCAGTACTTTGCCCCTGTGTATGATATGAATAATATGGTACTGATATTCATTTTTATTCTAGTTGTAAGGACTACTGGGGTGCAATGAGTTGTGTCCAAAAGTGTGTGAATACAAAACTACTTTATGCAATACAGGTTGAGCATTCTTTATTCAGAATTCTAAAATCCAAGATGCTCCAATGTTGTCCACATGGGTGGGTGAGATAATAATAATAATAATACTTTAATATTTGTGAGTCGCCCTCCACCAGTGGTGCTCCGGGCGACTTACATCATTTAAAAACCCTAAAAACAGCAATGTACAGCAGTTTAAAACAGATACATGTCTGAGGAAAGGCTCAGACATTCAGAGGTACCGATCAGGCCCCAAACGCTAGGCGGAAGAGCCAGGTCTTTAGGTCTGACCGGAATCTAGTTAGGGTCAGAGTGGCTCTGAGGGCAGGTGGCAATGAGTTCCAGATCCTGGGGGCCGCCACGGAAAAGGCTCTCTGCTGGGTTTCCATCAGCCGAGCCTCTCGCACCCCAGGGATGGTCATGCGATCGCCATTTATGGCACGTGCTGGCCTCACGCTGCGTTGGACCGTCAGCCGGTCACTCAAGTAGGCTGGCCCAATATTGTGCCGAGCTTTAAAGGTGAGCACCAGAAGTTTGTAGAGCACTCTGAACTCTAAGGGCAGCCAGTGGAGATCTTTTAAAATAGGAGAAATGTGGTCCCTCACTGATGACCCAGAGATGAGTCTGGCCGCTGCGTTGTGGATGAGTTTCAGCCTCTTGGTTGTGGAGAGGGGGAGGCCCACATATAGGGCGTTGCAATAATCAAGACGCGAGACAACGGTGGCATGTACCACGGTTCTCAGCGCCTCAGATGGTAGGTAGGGGCCAGCCGTCGGGCCCTACGGAGATGGAAAAAGGCGCCTTTTGCTGCCGCCTGGATCTGGGCCTCCATCGTTAGTTTTTCGTCCAGGATCACTCCCAGGCTTTTCACTGCCGGAGCCGGGGATAAGGGCTCGCCCTCAAAGGGTGGCAGTGATGGGTGAGAGGCGGGTCGGCCAGGCCAGAGGATCTCCGTTTTGGCTGGGTTGATTTTGAGTCTATGTGCTCTGAGCCAGCTCGTCACCGCTCTCAATCCTTGGCTGAAACTGTCCGGCACCGACGATGACCCTGGGTCAAGCTTCAGGAGCAGCTGTGTATCGTCCGCATATTGGTAGCAGGAGAACCCATAGCTCCTGGCAATGCTAGCCAGAGGCTGGACGTAGATGTTGAAGAGGGTGGGAGATAGGATAGCACCCTGGGGGACTCCACATTCCAATTCGCTTTTCCTAGAGACTTGACCCTGCCACTCGACCCGCTGCGAGCGGCCTCGCAGGAACGATTCCAGCCAGGTCAAAGCCTTGTCTTGATCCCAGAGGCAGCCAGGCGGTCGAGGAGCAAGTCGTGATCAACGGTGTCAAAAGCCGCGGTTAGGTCCAGAAGGACTAGGACTGCCGAGCCTCCCCGGTCCAGTTGACGGCGGATGTCGTCAGTGATCGCTACGAGGACGGATTCCACTCCGTGACCTGCGCGGAAACCCGACTGGGACGGGTCTAGGCCCCCGGATCGATCTAGGAAGTCCCGTAATTGGCTTTCTACCGCTCGCTCTAAGAGCTTACCCAGAAAGGGTAGGTTGGCAACCGGTCGGTAGCTTGCTGGGTCATCGGGGTCGAGGTTCGTCTTTTTTTCAAGAGGGGGCTGACTCTGGCCTCTTTCAGGGAGTTGGGAAAGGTGCCTGACTGTAGGGTGAGAGTTACCAAGTCCCTCAGAGCGCCCGACATGATGTCAATATTGGACTTAATTAGGTGTGATGGGCAGGGGTCCGTTGGGCAGGTCGTCGCTCTTGCCCGGTCACCAGCCTTCTCACCTCCTCCGTTGTTAGTGGGCTGAATTCTGAGAGACGGTGTTCATTTGTCTGGGTGGGGTACTTGGACCTCGTGTCCCCCCTCCTCGGTAAGCAGCGGCAAGTCAAGTCGAAGTGCCGCGATTTTTCCGAAGAAGTACTCCTGGAGGTCATCTGCAGTTATCGCCGAGTTGTTGGATTCACTCTGTGGGGACGTGAGGAGACTCCGGACTACCTTAAAGATCTGTGCCGTATGGGAACCCGCGGCTGAGATCTGGGCCGCATTATAGGATCTCTTGGCCTTTTTGATCTCGTGTTCGTATAGCCTATGTTGTTCTCTGTAGGCTGCTCTGGTTTCTTCACTAGGCTTTCGTCGCCAGGTGCTCTCGAGTTGCTTCCTCCGGTGTTTTATCTGCTTTAGGTGCGTTGTGAACCATGGAGAGCAGGTTTTCCTGGGGCGGAGGGGGCGCCTAGGAGCTATCTGATCAATGGCCCTTGAGAGAACACTATTCCATCTGGCGACTAGATCTGATAGTGATCCTCCGGGGACCTCCAGGGGTTCCAGCGCCGCGGCGAATGCCCTCGGGTCATCGCGCTCTTTTGGCGGGCTAATACAGACCTTGGCTCTGATCTTACCATGAGGGGGATGTTGATATCTACCCTCACAATCAGGTGGTCCGACCAAGGCACTGCTCTGGAATCGCGATGATTTGTGGCGAGACCCTGGCTGAAAATCAGGTCCAGTGCATGGCCCGCTTGGTGAGTGGGGCCGGTATCTGTCCTGGAGAGGTCGAGGGCGTCCATGTGCATGAGGAATTCTCGTGCATTGGGGTGTGGGAGGATTGTGTCCGGGTGGATGTTGAAGTCCCCAGTATGAGGAACCGGGGGAACCTCAGGGCCCAGTCCGCAATCAGATCCTGTAAGGCAGATGTGGCCTCTTTATGGGCCCCGGGGGCCCGGTAAACCACCAGGATCCCCGTCTTTCCTTCCTCTCCAAGGGTTGCTCCCAGGCATTCTATGCCGGTCATCTCCGGTGTTTGGAGGACAGAAGTGGCAACAGCGTCCCTTACGACCAGTCCTACTCCCCCACCCCGACCTATAGATCTTGGTCGATGGAAGGCTCGAAAGCCTGGGGGGGCTATCTCCTGGAGGAGGACACAGTCACCGTCCTGGGTCCATGTCTCTGTGATGCATATAACATGTGCGTCCTGTTCTGCGATAAAATCTCGCAGGGTTTGTAATGAATAAGTAATTATTCATTACATTTCTTCTTCTTTTTCTACCAAAATCTTGTAAGAATTAAATTAAAAACATAATGTAAGTGTATAATCTCTATATTTGAAAAACAAATGTATTTTTGTTTTGGCTTGCATCTCATCTCTAAGACACCTCATTATGTATATGCAAATACTGAAAAATCAGGAGGGGATCCTTAACACTTTTGGTGCTAAGCATTTTGAATAATGAATCCTCAATAGGTATCTCTTTCTCAACTTTTCTCTCTCCCCCCACCACTTTGCAATGCATAGGAAATTTCATCAGGGAGTCCAGGAAATCCCCTTGAACAGTGAGGTTAAGAGGCAGGGATTACAGTTGAGGTCCTGATGAAGGGGATAACTTTTTTGTGTGTCAGGAGCGACTTGAGAAACTGCAAGTCGTTTCTGGTGTGAGATAATTGGCTGTCTGCAAAGACATTGCCCAGGGGATGCCTGGATGTTTTTGATGTTTTACCATCCCTTTTGGGGTGGGGGGGTTTCCTCTCATGTCTCTACATGGGGAGCTGGAGCTGATAGAGGGAGCTCATTCACGCTCTCCCTGGATTCAAACCTCCAACCCATTGTGCTACTGGGGACTCCAGAGGGGAGAAAAAAACCTAATATCAGGGCGAGGTGCTATGTGCTTACCTAACTGTGTGCCCAAATTGCTATATGTACTTTGAACATAAATGCCACATTTTGTTTGGGAATGTATATGATACCTGCTGTGATATGTTACACTCTAGGAGTCTTCCTTTACTGACTTTCATAGCCCTTTTGGTGTCTCTAGCTGTAGTAAAAAGTTTCTGTCTGTTCAAAGTGGAGATAACATTGATGCTGGACTTGGCACAGACATTATTCCAACATTCTTCTCTCTGCCATTAAGAAATCACAAATCAGTATTGGGAATGTATGGAAATCTCTACTGCTCCTTTTCTGCCTGCAGCAAATTCCTTGCCTTGGTGCTCTCCGCAGTTTCTGTTATTCTAGGAATCTCTGGGCACCCTTCACCACCACAGTGTCAGTGTGACTCATCTCTGGCACTTAACATAATTAAGAGAGAAGAATGCATCTTGTTTTAATCTGGAGAGGAGTAGGACTCCAGGAGAGAGCATATATTCCCATGGTTTACTTACAAGTTTGCTCATCATGAATGTGTTTCCTCAATTTGAATGTTATCCTATAAAACTGCCCAGTGGTTTTCACTTGAATCAGCACATCAACATAGGCCAGAGTGAGGTTGGGGAATCCACTGATCAGCGATTATGGTACTTGGCCGATTACTTTGGTAGAACAGGCCATTCACTTCCTTAGTCCAGAGCCTGAAGGAAGAAATTATTTCCCTACCTTTTTTTTGAGTCTGTTGGGATTGGCAAGAACATGATCTCTGCTGCTGGTGCCCTCTGGTGGAAACAACCATTTTCTGTTGGTGTCACTTTCTACTTTAGCCCACTGCAAATGGCTTGATCGCAAGGACTGACAGTTTCTTTCTCTCCTACATGTAGATGTCAAGCCCTCCAACGTATTGATCAACACACTGGGACAGGTGAAGATGTGTGATTTTGGAATTAGCGGTTACCTTGTTGATTCTGTGGCCAAGACAATGGATGCTGGCTGTAAACCTTACATGGCAGTAAGTGCAGAGAGCTGGGAAACCTTTTTTGTGCTTTCAGCATGACTCCACATAACAGCAGTGCTGCAGGGCAGAAGTTTTTTAAAAATTTGTTTTCAGCACATGATACCAAAATAAAATGCTGACCATGTAAAAGGAGCGTCAGTAATAAAAGGGAAAATTCTGTCCTGCTCTTGGGTATCACAGAGGAAAAATCCCTGTCTCTGGGAAAAGCCCACCTTACTTCTGCCCAGGAGAACTTTTCAGCAGAGGTTTCATAAGATAAGGCTGAGATTCTCTCTTATTGCTTCATAATAGTTTCATCCAGTGATATTGATACAAGTTATAATTTCCATGTTTGGGATATGACTTTGTACAGCTTGAAATGCTCCAGTGATAATACCAATTAAATGTCATTTTCATGAATGGTAGGTTGCATACCTGTGACCATCTTTCTTCGAGTGGTGCTCTGTGAATTCACAGATGTGGAGTGACTGCACCTGCGCAGGCCCCAACAAAAACTTCCCAAGTTTAAACTTTTCAAGTTTTGGCAGTAACCCCACCCAGTCCCCGGCAGGGCATAAAAGGCGCCCCGCGTGCACACTCCGCAGTTCCTATGCCACAAGGGAGCGAGAAAGGAGGTTTGTAAGAGGGAAGGCTGGGCAGGTTTGTGTGAATTCACAGAGCACCACTCGAAGAAAGATGGTCACAGATATGCAACCTACCATTTTTCTTCGTGGTCTCTGAATGCACACATGTGGAGATTAGCAAGCTAAGGTCCCGGAGGCGGGAAGAACAAACCGACCCTTCTTGAAGGACCAAAAACCTGATTTCTTGTGAAAAACAGCAACAATAAAGAACAGGACATACCGTCCAAGTGTTAATGGGGCAAAGCACCCCTAAGCCCAACAGGGCAGTCAGTTCAACATGAACAATAGCATACCCACACAACATTGAGGTAGCAAACTTGTGTAAACATCACATTTGAAGCACAGCAATACCCGTGGTTTGGGCACGGTACCAACAAGCATACACATTTTGAAGGCATGGAATCACAATGTTATTTATGAACAAACATTGGGCAGTTGCCACGAGGAACGTTACAAAAACAATAGAAAGAAACTCCCGGGTATGGGGCACCCACCCTATGCCCTCTTATGAGGCCTTATGAAGGGGGGCATGGGACATAGAGAAACTCACAACAGGAGTAAAATGACTTAATTAACAAGGTTAATCAGAGAAGGTACAGCAGATACGACGATGACCTGGGTACATCCGGAATGCTAAAGAAAGGCCTGCACTACGGTCTCCACCGACACCCCTGGAGAGTCAAGAGGTTCCTGGGGGGTGTACTCGGCTGGCTGGTCTGCCTGGAAGAGTTGTTCCGGAGGAGATGGCGGAGCCAGCAGGATTGGGGAAGAGCATGCCAACGGTATTGCCGACGAGGCAGTTGTAATGATTCTCGAAGCAGTCGAGGAGAAGATTGCGGCACGGTTCTCTTCTTCTTCGCCGGCGGCTGTGATGAGGCTGGCGCGGAACCGCAGGCAATGTCGTTTTTGCTCAGCGGGATTCCTCATGCGCTCTTTTTAATGCAGTGTGCACTGCAGTAGAAGATGGTGGCGTAGACGCAGCCAACCTTGTGGATTGAGTCAAGCGAGCAGAAGCTACTGAGCCCATGCTGGACGAGTGTCGAGCCTGCCGTTTCTGTTGTCACAGTGCAAGGCTTATTGGATTGTCTCATCTGTTTCGAAGACTTCGATACTGTCGACATCGTCTTGGTGGTGGTTTCTTTCCGTCTGAAGCCGAGTGCGCCGAAGAAGCCGGAGCTGCCAAGGTTGACGCTGAGGATGGACCTGCTGAGGTCGACACCAAAGGAGGACCGTCGACATCGACGATGAAGGGGCCAAGGACTGCTGGTACAGGAGATACCTCAGCCAATGAGCCCGATTTTTACGGGATTGGGCTGTCAGTGCATGGCAATGATGGAAAGAAGCGGCGATATGAGACTCGCCGAGGCAAAGGAGGCACTTAGAGTGCTTAGCCGAGTCAGGGATCTTCCGAGAACACTGCGTACAGTGTTTAAAACGAGTTGTTGACATAACAAGAAATTTCCGATTCGAGCCTTGTCCAAAAAAAAAAAAAAGGAATTGTGGAGTGTGCGCGTGAGGTGCCTTTTATGTCCTGCTGAGGACTGGCCGGAGTTACCGCCAAAACTTGAAAACTTAAAAATTGGGAAGTTTCCATTGGGGCCTGCGCAGGCGCAGTCACTCTATATGTGTGCATTCACAGAGACCATGAAGAAAAAGAGTTTTTAATTCAGTATGAGTAGTATGGGTCTCCTTGTGGCGCACCGGGTTAAACCACTGAGCTGCTGAACTTGTTGACCGAAAGGTTGGCAGTTCAAATCCGGGGAGTGGGGTGAGTTTCTGCAGTTTGCCCCAGCATTTGCCAACCTAGCAGTTTGAAAACATGCAAATCTGAGTAGATCAATAGGTACCGCTTCTGTGGGAAGGTAACGGCGCTCCATGCAGTCATGCCAGCCGCATGACCTAGGAGATGTCTACAGACAATGCCAGCTCTTCAGCTTAGAAATTGAGATGAGCATCACCTCCAGAGTCTGATATGACTACACTTAATGCCAGGGAAAACCTTTACCTTTATGAATAGTATGTATTAAACGTGATGCGACAATGTCCTCCTAACTCATAAAATGGGGAATCTTCCCTTCAACTAACTCCTGAAAGCATCACTTCCTGACTAATGCTGACCTGATAATACCACTAATGCTTAATTTTACTATATGCTTGCAACAGCTGAGACCTTCCTCCCTTCCTTGGATCACAAAGGAAGAATTTTAGAAGAGAAGCAACTGCATAACAATATATTTGTCTTTTGTTTGTCTAGCCTGAAAGAATCAACCCAGAACTAAACCAAAAGGGATACAATGTCAAATCTGATATTTGGAGCCTTGGCATCACAATGGTAAGAACATGTTACTATAGTACACTTGAAGGCTGATTTAGCTATATCTGTTGAACCCAGCTTTCATGGATGGAGAAGACAGAGGAGTCCTACATCTAAAATTGAAAATACTGTATGTTTCAGACTGGGGCCATCTAAATTAAATGTTAAGCAAATCAGAGCTTTTGGTTTTAAACTTACTTATTTTATTTGTTTATTAAAATATTCCTACCGCACCGTGTATCAAAGTATCACAGAATTTGGCTTACAGGTAAAATTAAAATAGATACATTAAAACAGTTGAAATTTCAATAATCTAAATAAATAAAATATAAACATTATAAAACATTAAATCAATTTAAATGGTGTAACAGTTTAAAATTATAGATTTAAGATTGTTTTGACAAAGTGATAAGCCTCAAATTTAGCAAAAAACATCAAGTGCATAACATTTTGTGAAAATAAAGAGGAATTTCAATATCAAGTGAATCCTCTTATTGATTTATAGACAGTTGGAAATTATCACAAAAAAGATGAAAGATTTTTCATAGGTCCCTTGGAGTTGTTTATGCCTCTCCATATTTCACGGAAGTAAGGAGGAGATTCAGCGCACTTTGTAAGAATCTGTTAAATATTGAGGCAGGGTTTATGTGGAAATATTCAGAATGATCTAGTAAAGTACCCTTGATCCAGGGTTCACATTTTTAATTCTAATAAACTCACACTGTTCCTGGGTGAAAGGTGCTGTATCCAGGCTTTCACATATTCAAGGGTCCTTCCACACAGCCATATAACCCAGAATATCAATGCAGACAATCCACAATATTTGCTTTGAACTGGATTATCTGAGTTCACACTGCCATATAATTTGGATCAGTGTGGATTTTATACAGCAGTGTGGAAGAGGCTTAATTCATACAAGGGATCGTTGAAGCTTTGCAGCAGCTCATCTGGGATGGAAGTTTTTGAGAAAAGGAAGAATATAAATAAAGTGAATAATTGGTTCAGTACATTATAATTAAGGACACAATCATATTTTTCTCTGTCTTATAGCTTGTGTGTTGTCTTGCAATCAAAATGTAGACCAAGATTCTCGTGTTTCAGCTGTGGGCAGGAATGCAGTTTCTCAGCTAAAACTAGTGTAGTAGATTTCATATTTGGCTACAGTAACATATGGTTTGATTATATCCTATTTAGACTTCTGTAACATTCTCTGTGTGGCCTGCCTTTGGAAACTGTCCTGAAACTTCAGTGGGTCGAAAATTGTACAGCTAGAATTCTGACTTCTGACTAGTTGTAGGGAGCACACAGCTCCCTTGATAAAACAGCTTTACTATCTGCTGGCTAGTTTCCTGGTACAATTAAAAGTATTTGCCTTAGTCAATCAACCAGTTAATGAACTGATAAAAGCCAGACCTTGCTCAAAGTGAGGGTGGTTAACTGAAAGGGGAATCTGTGTGAAAAGAGAAAATTCTCAGAACTGAGCTTTAGTTAGGGGGCCCATGCAGGTTAGGGTTTCCATTGGAAGACGTTGTAGAGGTTGAGGCCAAGGGCACTGAAGGATGAAAGACTGAAGGAGATATTTTGAGAACCCCAATTTGAAGATAGGGTTCAGTACCTTGGATAGCTCCCTTCTGACTAAATCTAAAATGTGGACCAAAATCTGTGTCTTTCTGCCATGAAAGCCACTAACTTCTACTGGGTGGAAGTTGAGGTTCACATACTGGTGAGAGAATGAAAACATTCTAGTCAGTTTGTTGCAGATTAGGGCGATTTCCCTAAACTGATGCATATGCATGAAAATAGGCTGTGGAGTTGGAGGTTAAAATTCATAGGGAGAACAGCTCAAGAAAACAAACCAGGGCCTCAAAGGCCATGCCACATCATTCTTAAAGAGGCATTATCTTACATTCCTGCTGTGAGAAAAGGGAGGCTTTTGTAAAGGGCTCTGGTGGCTGGAAGCTGTAATTTTAGGAGATCTGTCTAAAATGATGTCCTCTGACAAATCACCTGACTTCTGCCTCTATTTTGAGTAGAGGCCAAAACCATCTGAAAGGTCACAGTGACCTTGGTTTCCACTTGTCGACTCTGACCAATGGTTTAGTTCAGTGCTGTCCAACTTCTTGAGGGCCGGACTTGAGGACACTGATGACCTGGGGGGCCGTTCGGCCCTGCCCCCAGGCCCCGCCCCAGGCCCCTCCCCCAGCCCCGCCCTGCCCCCTCCTAAGCTGTCATTCTCCCTCCTCTTTCTCCGGCGCCGCGGCACATGGGACACCAGCGGCGCCGGGGAGGAAAGCCCGGTGTCCTGCGCTGCGGCGCTGGAAAAAAGGAGGAGGAGGAGGAGAGTTCTCCTCCTCCTCCTCCTCCACCGGCGCTGCGGTGCAGGGGGAAAGCAGCAACGCCCGGGAAAGAGGAGGAGGAGGAGGAGAAATCTCCTCCTCCTCCTCCTCCCTGTTTTCCCCCGCCCGCGCCCTTGCCCGGATCCTGGGCGCCGCGCCTTGTGGGAAAGAGGGAGGAAGGAGAAGGCAATCAGCTGACTGTCTTCTCCTTCGGCCCTCTTTCCCCGTCTTGGCGCGCCGGTGCCAGATCTCACGCGCGAGGAGGAAAGAGGGAGGAAGGAGAAGGCAATCAGCTGACTGCCTTCTCCTTCGTCCCTCTTTCCACGCGCCGGGCGCCGGGATCCCAGGCGGGCGGAAAGAGGGACGAAGGAGAAGGCAATCAGCTGACTGCCTTCTCCTTCGTGCCTCTTTCCCCGCAGCGCCACGGAACCCCACGCGCGGGGAAAGAGGGACGAAGGAGAAGGCAACCAGCTGACTGCCTTCTCCTTTGTCCCTCATCTTTCCCCGCGCCCTGTGCCCCGATCCCGCGCGCAGCGCGGGGAGGGGAAGGAGGAGGGGCAAAGGAGGAAGAAGGTAGCCAGCTGACTTCCTCCTCCTTCGCCCCTCCTCCGCCCCGCGGACGCGCCGCGGCTCCAATAGCGAGCCGTGGTGCAGGGAGGGGAAGGAGGAAGGGCGAAGGAGGAGGGGCCAGCTCACTTTCTCCTCCCTGCCCCGCCTCCCCCTCCTCCCCGGCCGCCATTTTTTTTAAAAATAGATTTTTAAAAAAAAATAAAAATGGCGGCTGGGGGCATAGCGGGGGCCGTGTCCAACAGGCTGGGGGCCGTGTACGGCCCCCGGGCCGCCAGTTGGACAGCCCTGGTTTAGTTGGTTGCATTATGTACGTGGGGAAGGAGAGAGGGAGGTTCATTTTTAAGCATTGCTTTTTGTTGACAGCATATACAGCATACTTGGGCTCAGAAAATTTCTACTCATTGACTGATGCCCATGTATTTCAGGGGATTGTGGGCGATACTGGAATATGCATTCAGTTTAAATGGGCTGCTGGCTCAGTCACAGGTTGTAAGAATGTAATTGTTTATATGAGTGCATCTTCAACATTCCCCTACCCCAAGAACAGAAGACAAGTAGCGTATTCATATTTTTTTGGACTGCCATTCCCATCAGCCCAAGTCAGCTGTAAATAGGAATTTTAATCTAACAGTATTTGGAAGGATTCACATTCCACATACTTGACCCGTAAGTGTGCACGTTGCCAGAACAGAGTAGTAGTGACAGAGAAGCCTAGAAATCAAAGACATAACTGTGTTAGTCTGGTATAACTTTGTTAGTCTGGTATATTAAGAATCATGTCTTTAAGATGCTAAAAATCACTTTGTGAACAAAAATCCTCTCTGAATCTCTTATTGAGAAGCCCCTAGTAGGCCTTCAGGAAGCCTGTGATTCAGTCTCCTCCAGAATGAGATACGGCCATGCTTGCAAGGATTGTTGAGGCATGTGGTGTTTACCAGACATTAAGGCTCAACCTCATTCCATTTGTATTTGGATGGTCACTTGCAGAGCCAATGGTACATCTTCTCAATGTATATGTACCAGTCAACCCTGCTTAAGCTTTATGTGTAAAGCTCTGCCTTTTCTTGTCTTGTTAAGCAGTGTTGGTGAAATATTGGTGCAGGGATCAACTGAACTAGAACTTCAGATGGAAACAGATCACAAGGAAAACAAATGGTTTGCAGGGCACACAAGATGGCACTAGTGGTAGAGAACCACATTATCAATCGGCCTGTTTCAAAAAGTTGTAGACCCAGTAGATTTCATTATTATAGGGTGGCAGAATTTAAATTCAGTCCAGATATG
Organism: Anolis apletophallus; assembly: GCA_030556195.1. Classification (NCBI taxonomy): domain Eukaryota; kingdom Metazoa; phylum Chordata; class Lepidosauria; order Squamata; family Anolidae; genus Anolis; species Anolis apletophallus. Next base: position 130,210,677 of record JARBWK010000001.1, on the reverse strand, counting down.
CAATGGAAACTGATTTCAACATGACGCTGAGACTGCAATTGTATGTTTTTAATTGTTAATTTGTTATTATATGGGTTGGGGGGGTGCCTTGTTGCTTGTGTTGCTTGTGTTGTATTGAGGGCAGAGACTGCCTGTGTAAACCGTCCCAAGTCGCCTTCGGGCTGAGAGGGGTGGTATAGAAACGTAACAAATAAATAAATAAATAAACATGCTATTCTTCTTACTTACTTACTTAGGCGATCCCTCGTAGCCCGAGGACGATGGTCCTCCAAGTCTGGTGTCTTGGTGGTGGGTTCGTAGGTGGCTGTAGAGCCCTATTCTTGATCTGCATGTTATCCCACATTTGGGACATTGGTTTTCAGGTGGAAGGCAGTCCCGGTCAGGGTTGGCTTGACGTGCCTTTCTCTTGGCATGTTTCTCCCTTTTGCCCTCCATTCATGCTTCTTTGAATTCCATAGCACTACTGGTCACAGTTGACCTCCTGTTAGAGCGCTTAAGGGCCAGGGCTTTCCAGTTATTGGTATCTATGCCACAATTTTTAAGGTTGGCTTTAAGCCCATCTTTAAATCTCGAGTTGGAAGGATAGTAACTGCCCTGGGAGACCATGTTTGGGCATTCAGACAACATAGATATGCTATAACGTTTCTGGGAGAAAAATAGTTGTATAAACATAAAATATCAGCAGGTACAACTGTTCCCTCCACTCTAACAGTCCTGCAGATATTTTTCAGCTTCTTTTTTCTAGTAGTTGTGTGACTTCAAGTCATTGCTGACTTACAGAGATCATCCAATGGGTTTCTATAGCCAAGCAAGGGTTCAAACTCTAATCTCTTGGAATCTAAACCATTACACCACACTACTTCCAATGAATGTTGAATATCCTGAATGCAGCCTTTGTGCAGTGTTTGACTGTGAAGTGTGTCCTGCAAAAGCAAACTCTCTCCAGGTCTCTGCCATCCATTCTTATTTTGTCTTTCTCTTTTTCTCTTTCCACATCTTTAGCTTGCCTGCAGTACAGAATTTGTGTTCAAAACAAACTCAAAAGTTTATGTTGGCAAGTCCACATCTTTCTCTAGAGAATGGGTAGTCCCTTCTTCTTGCAACATTCTTCATGGGTTGGGTGCGGGGAGACTCTCAGAAAAAGAGAGAATGAGAGTGTGTTGTGTGGCCTCCCTTGGCACTCGACGGTCTCCAAGGAGTCTGATGGGTACATGGCCCAAACCAGCAAAACTGGCCTCATAGGCTGCTGCTTTTAAATATTCCCAGAGACAGGCTGTCTCCAGGGACCTGTACAGGCTGTGCCTTAGAGACACCCAGAGAGCCAAGCATTTCCAAGGAGAAATGGAAGGGAGGAGGGAGAGGGAGTCAAAAGGTGGCAGGGCGGGAACTACGCAGTGAAGCTTGAGGGCCAAAAACTGAAAAGATCGTGTGATTTCATAGGCTTGTCTGCAGGTGGCAGCATATGCCAACATTATGGGGAATATGGAGCTTGCTCTTTGAGAAAAGTGTTTTAGATATCCTTTTTGTAATGCTTTTAGATTGTATGAATAGTCCCATTAGAAAATGCATATTTTTTTTTTACAATGGGACCTTTTATAAAAATCATACAGCTGATGGGCTGCAACACCTATCAGCCCAAGACCTGGGACCTTATCACATTAGGAAATACTATTTTTTCTGAGACTCTTTGAGAATGATTTCAAATGGGTCCCATCACATGACGCTTGTCCCATCCTGTCAGTAGTCCATCGGAATTGGTTGGCAAAGCCTCGCAGAAATGGATCATTTGCAGACTGAATTCTAATCGTGTTTTTTGAAATACTGCAGATTCTTCCATTGCAGAAGTGCTGTGTTTGTGTGTGATGGGAAAATATGTATGCATCTCATCAGCAACGTTAATTTTTAAAAGACCATAGAGTGATGGATTGGGAGGAGCCAGCCTTCCATCAAAGCGCAGTATTTTCACATCATAATAATCGTAATAATCAGGTGTGATGAGGAGAGTATGCATCCCTTCTCAATACAGTATGCATCCAGTCCTAAAAAATATGGGATGCATACTGACATAAATGGATTATATCCAAATGTGATAAGGTCAGGCTCCAGCTCCCATCAGGTCTAGGTCTGGATGTTTGCAACTTCCATCAGCCCAAGATTTGGCTGGGCTGGAACTTGTGACCTCCTCCTAACTGGTCAGATGGGTAAGGATGATGGGAGATACAGCATGGCAAGCAGACTGACAGCCATGCCTTCAGTCGTGGATGAGGATCATTCACCTCTCTGAATGTGGCTGGGCTCCAACTTTCTCTACCAGCACCCAAACCCTGTCAGTATTCTAAGTTGGATCATGATGGGTATGTATATCAGATTTGGTCCATCAAGCCATGTAAGAACCTTTGTGATCAGACATATATCATTAATACATTATTAATTAATATTTGCTGTTATGTTGTTATTACGTGTCATTGGGCTTGGCCTCATGTAAGCCGCCGCGAGTCCCCTTGGGGAGATGGTGGCGGGGTATAAATAAAGTTTTATTATTATTATGTACAGATTAGTATTAATGATTATAACAGTAATAAACCTAAAAGAGTAGTACTGATGTCATACAATCTCTTTCCCACATACAGATCGAACTGGCAATCTTGCGGTTTCCATATGACTCCTGGGGGACGCCATTCCAGCAGCTGAAACAAGTAGTGGAAGAGCCATCACCGCAACTCCCAGCAGACTTCTCACCAGAGTTTGTTGATTTTACCTCACAGTGGTAAGCGCTTTTTCTCCCAGTACATTAAATCTCTCAGAACATGCTAGGCTTTGTGTAGAAGGTTGATCTGGAAGGTTACATACCAGATGGGTCTTATCCTACTCTATCTGGGACTTTGACACACCCCCACCCCCCGGTCAGCAAACAGAATACAGTTGGAACCAGTGCTTTGGATGCTGCAAAATTCGTTGCAATAACTCTTTTAGCAGGACTCCAACCTGTTGTTTACATCACAGAGTTCTGACATGTGAGATAGATATAGATATGGGGACAGGGGCTGCTGATTCTTGTGTTAGGACAGCCATGGAGTTTTAGTCAGAATTTTTAAAGGGATGCCCAAAGTGTTGAACCTGTTTAAAGGATATGATCGTGTTGGATAGTTTGAACTAAAACCCCAAACAGATTCACCCATTTTGCACACTGATGGTGGACTTTGTCCTGAATGAATAAATGAATTTTATTGTGACAGTAACAGGCAGTAACAGTACAAAGCATTAAAACATTAAAATCAGAGGGTTTTTAATACATTAACATTAAGATCAGTGATTCAAAACATAAAAAACAAAGCCCCCACATGGGGTCATCTGGAATGGCTCTTAAAAAAATATTTTTGCCCTGATAAAGGGAATCAGCACAACCAGTTGAAAGATGAAAGCCTTTTGAAATAAAAAGTTATTTGTCTCTGATGAAAAGAGAACAGCGAGGAAGGAAAAGAGGTAGGGAGCAATGGAGGCCGCTTCTATGCTGCCATATAAAATCCAAATTATCTGTTTTGGACTGGATTATATGGCAGTGTAGACTCACATAATCCAGTTCAAATCAGATAATATGGATTATCTGCTTTGATAATCTGGATTGTATGGCAGTGTAGAAGGGGTTGGAGCCTTCCATAGAGGAGTATTCCACAGTCGAGGAGAGGACACTGGGAAGGCTCTTTCCTAAGTCTCCAACCTGTTTTGACTTTTCTCATTTAGAAGGGCTTGATCTTGCTCTAGTAAAGTTCTGGAGGCAATTGTTTTGAAAAAGTTTATTTTACAGAGTTTAGACCAAAGTGTTTTTGAACTGGATCTGTGCTAGGATTAACTTATCTATGTGCTTTTCCCCTTAGCTTTCCCTTATATTTCTCTGAGTCCTTAGTGTTGAGTGCACATTGTTAAGTGTCTGTTTTGTATAGTTCAGGCCTATCCAACAGCCGGCCCGGGGGCCATACACGCCCCCCCCCCAGCCCCTTGGCTACGGCCCCTTACCCTCCTGCAATAAATAATATATTTTTAAAAAATATTTTAAAATATTTTTTTCAATTAAAAAAATATTTATTATTATTATTATTTGGTCCCGCCCCTTGGCTTTCTATTGGCCGCCTCCTCTTCTCCTGAGGGAGGGGGCCAATGGGAGGGAGTGATGTCTCTCGGGCCCCGCCCCCTTAGCAGCAAACAGGAAGAGCGACCCGGCCGCATGGCTTTCCCCCTCGGCAGCGCCGCTTCCTCCTCCTCAGGATTGCTGCCAGGGAAGCAAAAGGGGCTTGGGAGGGAGGGAGTGTGTCTGAGAGCGTGAGTGAGTGAGTGGCAGAGAGAGAGAGGAGGGGGACCTGCCCTGGGCACACCTCTCCCCAGCTCTCTGGCTCTCTCAGACACACACACACAAGCCCCTTCCTTTCTGACCCCTTCATTTGCGTTTCATTTACTGTCTCTTTAATGAGAAGGAGAGAACTGGCCAGCCATAGGAGAGGGGAGGAGGAGAAAAGGAGGGAGGGGGGAATTGAATGAGAGGGAGCTCAAGGAAAGGCCTCCCACCCCCTTTCCCTACTTTTCCTCCCCCCAGAATTATTTACATTCTTTACAATTACCTAAGTTTACTTTGATGACTTGCACTGAATGGAATCAGCCAGGGGTAAACTGGCAGAATGAAAGCACACAGATCTTTCAACTGCAAGGCCATTCAATGCTGATCAATGTGGCCAGTAATATATTCCAGTTCAAAGCAGAGATTGTGGGATTTTCTGCCTTGATATTCTGTATATTTATGCCCCTCATGTGCTCCATCCATCCCTCCCTCTCCCCTTATTTAAATAATATAATATGTAATTGTATATTAATGCCCCTCATGTGTTCCATCCATCCCTCCCTCTCCCCTTATTTAAATAATATAATATTTAATTGTATATTAATGCCCTCATGTGCTCCATCCATCCCTCCCTCTCCCCTTATTTAAATGATATAATATTTAATTGTATATTTATGCAATGCCGGGGGCGGGGAGGGGCGGAGCTGGGGAGGGGCAGAGCCAGGGCTTGGCCCCCCAGGTGATCAGTGACCGGAATTCCGGCCCAAGGTCCAGTAGAAGTTGGACAGCCCTGGTATAGTTCTTCCCTGCAGAGGCTTAACAATTTGTGTTGTTCTTTTGAAATAACATATTTTGAATTCACTGGGCCCTGCCTGGGTTAAGACAAAAAGCATGCAGTGCCCCCAGGGTGTGAGCGCTTTGTGGAAAACTTGAAACACCCAGAGGGCAAAAAAGATTGTATTATGCCTGTTTTGGGTGACAGTGTCTCCTAGTGGTATTTTTTTGCTAAAAATCTGTACACAGTGTAAAATGATTTTGTTTCCTAATTTGCATGCATATTTTCCCAGTTCTCTTCATATAAGCCTTTCCCCATTGACTGAAGTTGGTTTGTGCATATTTTTCAGTTATACTCATTTTAGTCACTCACATTTTAAAACATGGATGTTGCTTTGCTTTATTTCATAGGAGTGCACTTTAAAACTTGCCCAAGATTAGGAGTGCATTTCCTCTCAGTAAATTTGGGGAAGTGTGAAAATATGACATTCATTGAGATTATGCAGTTCATTTTTCCCACCCCTACTTATGGCCACTAAGCTATGGGCACAAGCCTTGCTTGGGGAAGTCGCTCCATTGTTTTGAAAACAGGCCAGATCTCCCAAGGGACATGGGAAAGGCACGTATGTAAGCCAGTCCTTTACGTCAGCTGGCTCTACTTCCGCAGCCTCCTTCCTGAGCTGAGACACGTGTGTGTGAGTGAACTTTCTTCGAGGATAGTTTCCTTTGGCTTTCAGGAAATGTCATGCTGACCCCCAACTGGTCTTTGTAGGAAATAATGGAATGTGTCAGAACTCTAGCCCTTATTTCTCTTGGGCAACATGCCCAGGTATATTGGAAAGACAAAAGGGACAAATTCAGCCACCGCTTATGCAGTAAAATAAATAGAATGCTATATAAAGCAAAATACTGCTGTGATACAACAGTGAGGCACTTTGCACTCTGAAGGCTACTTAAAGGATCAGGCCTCCTTCTCATGTTACAATGGAGTCTACACTACTTTCTTGTTCAGCAGCACCTGGTGATATTCCCATTGTTGCTTTGAAAGTTTTTAGAACAATTTAGGAATATTATTTTTGTCTCAGCCAATGCAATGTAATGGTTGAGCTACTGTTCTGGAGATGAGTTCTTAAATCTTTGCTCAGCCATGGAAACCCACTGGATGACCTTGGGCAAGTCACACTCTCTCCAGCCAGCTGCAGAAAATCTTGCTGATCAAAAAGTCGACAGTTCAAGTCTGGGTTGGGGTAAGCTCCCAAGCATCAGCCCAGCTTCTGTTCACCGAGCAGTTTGAAAATGGATAAATAGGTACAGCTTTGGCAGGGAAGTAATAAAAGGCGCCCATAGGTACCTTCAATCAGGAGAGCGTCTAAAGACAACAAAACTCCTTGGCATGGAAGATGGAGCGACAGCACATGTGCGCGCACACAAACACATACCTGTAGCCAGAGTTGAGCACACCCTCCAGATGCCAGAGATGGAAAAAGATGGGAAGTCTTTACCTCTGTTTTATGTACTGTCTATCTTTGTTAATTGTTTGATGTATACTGTAATCCATCCTGAGTCTCCTCGGGGAGACAAGGCACACTATAAATAAAGTATGTTATTATTATTATTATTATAATCATCATCTCTGTCACTGAGGAAGGCAAAGACAAGCTCCCTTTGAACAAATTCTTGCCCACAACCCCCATGGTAGGTCACTGTATGTCGGAAATAAGGTATATTACAACAACAGGAATTGCACAACTCTCTGGTTTACAAGTGGCTAGGAAGAAGAAACAACACAAATAAGTTCCAGTAAATCATTAACATAAAAAGTATTAGGTTTTGAAGATGGGGTCTCAAAGAGAAAGGAAAGGAACTCTTGATCTTTGTTATTACACAGCATAAGGGTTTTTGTAAACCTGAGCTCTGTGATGATGAAGCAAGAGATGGGCAGGAAATATCCCTCCAGTAAGCATCCTGCACTTCCTTTCAGATTTGGCAAATCCCAGCAGTTATAGTAAACTGATGATAGCACTTTTGTTTCTCCCAGTGTGACGCTTTACACCTCCTTCCCTTCTCTGCCAAAGCTTGTGTACGTGTCAAGATCTTTTTCAAGTCTCTCCAATAATCTTCCCCATAAATACCCTGCCAGGAAGAGAGTGGCTATTACATCCTGTCTTCAAAGCTATTTTCTGCAGGAGGGAGACTGAAATAAAGGATCTTTGAACCATTCATCCCCACCCCCACCCTTTCAGCGCTCTGGCCAGAGACAAACTTTTGCCTCAGCAGCCCATTACAATAAAGTTATTTGCAGATATGATGATAAATAATACCAATTGTATGTTCTCTGAGTTGAAGAGATTGGAGGTGAAAGAAAGGTAAAACAATTCATATTTGTTTTCAGAGTCAGTACATGAATGCTGGATGCATCTGCTCATGGAGGATTGTAGAGGGCTGTGTCTACACTACAAACCTATATTCATTTAATACACCACACTTCAATTAGAAGGATAGACACCAGGAAAAGATAAACTGATAAACTGTTATCAGTTTATCTTTTTCTGGTGTCTATCCTTCTAATTGAAGTGTGGTTCAAGAGCTAAGGAACATTCTTCCCATCTCTCACAGACTACAGTTTCTGTGATTTGGTAGTGATTTTTCTTCATATATACAGTGAGTCCTTGGTCTCCATTAGCGTTTGGTTCCAGAATCTCCTTGTTGGTACTAAAATCTGTAGATGATTACATTTCTTTATATACAATGGCATAATAAAGTTGCATCACTTATATTAAATGGCACAATTGGGGTTTGCTATTTGAATTTAAAAATTGTTTTCAAGCTGTGAATGATTGAATCCATGGAAGTAAAATTCATGGATGTGAAGGACCAGCTATTTAGACGAGGCATGGGTACACTTCGACCCTCCAGTAGGCTGTTAGGAATTGTGGGAGTTGAAGTCCAAAACACCTGGAGGGCCCAAGTTTGCCCGTGCCTAAGCAGACATTGTATGTACAAAGGGATCCAGTAAGTAGCATTTAGTTAGATATTGGAGAACAAGGCCACACTGTTGAGCTTTTATCTCAGTGGGCCACATTTCTGGATCCCTGCATAGAGAAGTGCCTAGGTCATCTATACGTACATTTATTTCAATGCTAGTTGGAACCTTGTGTGATTAGGATAAGAGTTGTTGGAGTTGCTACCAACATTTACTAGTTTCCCCTATAAGATATGGTCATTGCAAGTGTAAACTCAGGGGCGGAGGCAATGACTGATCCTCCACTCCCTGGTAGTTGCATGAGGATATCCTCACATTTAAAATATGATCTATGGGAAGTATTAGAAAATATATCCATTGGAATTTATTATTTATGTATTTATTTATTATTCAAGTTTATATACCACCACTCCCCAAAGGCTCGGAGCGGTTTACAACAGAATAATACAGTTAACAGTAAACAACTGCACATCACAAACAATAACAAAACAAACTTTAGGAGTCATCTACTAGATACCAGGGTTCACCCGGTCCCTAGAGAGAGGGGCAGAATAAAACCCGAACAGGGCCAACTGGGTGGCACGGGGCCAGCGTAAAAGCTGGCTCACCTGGCCAGCATTGGAGGCATAGTGATGGCCTGACAGGCTCAAAAATATAGTCTCCAGTAGTGAATTTGTTTTCAGTATTGGAAACTGCAGTTCATCCCAATCATTCATCCCCATGTTGAAAGAAAAGCAGACACCTGAGAGAGCTATGTGTGGTACATATCTAGAATGTTTCCACTTCTGCCCCTGCTGCACCCTGATTAATTCCTTCTTCTCTCTTTTGCTTGTATGATATATATAAAGCATATTAGGTGTGTTGTTGTCAATCAATTATTAATTTATATTTATACAACTATTATCATTAAGAGAAATGTATGCTAATGCCGCATTATATTTTTCATGTTTCACAATACAAGTTTGCTTAAAATTCAGTGTCTCCGTTTCTGTACATTATGGGGCATTGGTAACCTCGATGGTCAGTCATGTGGAACTCACTCCTTTCGGAAGCGTGTTGAACCAACACACAAGAATTGGAGTTCAGTATTTCCACCAAGCCTTTGTCTCTGGTTTTTTTGCTCTGTTTATAAGGAAAATGGCAAATCTGGAAGAATTAGAGCTTCTCCACTGTGTGATGGCTTGAGCATTGCATTAAAACTCTGTAGATGAGGGTTTGATTTCCTGCTTGGCCATGGAAACCCATTGGGTGACTGTAGGCAAGCCATATACTCTCATCCCTAGAAAACCCTGTGCTATGATTGCCTTATTATTGCCATGACTTGGAAGTGACTTTAAGGTACCCCTATGTGTGGATAGTATCCATGTGATTAGAAACAAAACTTTTTTTGAAATAGATTACAGGCCCCACATTTCTGAAAACTTCCCATATGTAGGAGAAACTCTATCATTTAAATTTGTTAGGACAGTGGAACTGGACGTAGAGGGCCAATGAGCTGCCATCTATGTTTATTCAGCTTGTTTCAAATTGACTGGATAAGGTGTGTTTTTTTCTTTAAAAAAAACCCCCTAGGAAATGATGGCATGCTCAACCATTGCATATATGTGGCTGGTTTTGGATATGTACAGCCCTGATGCCATATTGATCCTTTTAGTTTTGTTACCGCTCTTTTTTTGATATATCCCCAACGTCACTAACAATTTAAAAACACAGAGTTAACAACTGATTCAAAATTAAAGTAACAATAAAACAACTTCCAAGGAGGAGATGTTCTTACTGTGTTGACACAATTTTCTCAAATTCAGCAAAATAGGTTCTTTATCAACGTAAATATGACAAAAGGCACACAGTATTTCTTGCTTTTAGTTTGATAACAATGAGATCCAGGAAATATTATTTGGAATTTTCCAAAATAGTCTTGATTGAACTGCTGGTATTTCTTTTTTATGTGACTTTGACTGAGCGTGTTCAGTGCTTTTAAAAGAGATCTTCCACTGTATTTAGTTTGATTATTTGCCTGATTGCCTGTACAGAATACATATAGAGAGATGTAATATTTTCCCTTTTCTTTAAAGCTTGAAGAAGAATTCCAAAGAAAGGCCAACATACTCTGAGCTAATGGTGAGTTTATTTAGATGGTGTTCTTGGGTAACATAACCAGATCTGGGGTAGATTGATGGCTGGGTGGACTCATGCACAAGCCACTTCCAGAGTGACCACACATGAACTCTGACCTTGTGTTCAGTGCCAGATTTTATGAAGTTACGTAGTCAATTTTTGTGTTATATTGATGAATCATATGGAACAGTGCTCCTTAATGTAGTATAAAGTGATATTTCTGCCCCAAATTCACAAACTGGCCTAGGCTAGTGTTTCTCAGTTGTTTGCTTTCTCTCCTGTCTTTAGAGAAGGGCTAATAAAACAGGATTACCCAGTGTAGACTACTTATGAAATGTTTTCAGTCTCGTGCTGTACAAATGCTAACACTTGCTATTATTACTGGCTAATTCTTCTGACCTCTGCAACCACTTCATCCTTTCATCCCACTGAAACTACAGGCTAGTAGAGAAGATGGGCTGCAGTGAGCAGGCTAAGTTTTCAGGAGAGTATGTCTACTGCTGTTGATATTTCCATTGTACAACTCCTGGTGAACTTCAAGATCCCTCAGAACATGGCTAAAAAACCTCGTTCTTTCCTTACTAACTAACTAACTAACTTTATTTCTTATGAGTCGCCCTCCACCAAAGGTGCTCTGGGCGACTTACACAATTAAAATAAACAGGTTACATAGTCACCGCTTGTTACTAACAATCATAGGCTCTGAAAAGCCATGTCTTAAGTGCCCCTAAAAATGTACTGTATGTAGATGAGGAGTGGCTCTTTGGTCTGGCGGTAGGGAGTTCCACAAGATTGGGGCTACAATGGAGAAGGATCTCTGTCTTGTGGACTCCAAATGAACCTCTCTAGGGCCAGGGACATAGAGAAGATTCTCATGGGCTGACCGTGGCAGTCTCTGGTGGTGGAGTGGCATTAAACGGTCTCTTAGATATGAAGGACCCTGATCTCAAAAGGCCCTGAATGCTAGGACCAGGGTCTTATAGAGGACTCTGTGTTCAACCGGCAGCCAATGCAAGTGCTGCAAAGACGGCGTTATATGGCACCTCATTGATGTTTTTGTGTGGAGTCTAGCAGCTGCATTTTGCACAATTTGGATCTTGCGAATTGCTGCTCGAGGTAAGCCCACATACAAAGCATTGCAGCAATCCAGCCTCAATATAACCGTGGCATGGATTACCATAGCCAGCGCCTCTGTTGGTAAATAAGGTGCCAACTGCCTCGCTTGGCGTAGATGAAAGAAGGCCCTTTTACTAGTGGAGGCAATCTGGGCTTCCATCATCATTTTGGAATCCAGGATAACACCGAGACTCTTCACAGTGGGGGATGGAACTAACGGTTCCCCTTCAAAAGATGGTAATAGATCGACCAATTCTGATGGGCGGCCAGGCCACAAGATTTCAGTTTTTGCTGGATTTACTTTCAATTTATGGGCACGTAGCCATCTTGTCACCGCTCCAAGACACCGGGTGAAGTTATCTGGTACTGAAGTTGATCCAGGTTCTAGTTTTAGGAGATGCTGGGTGTCATCAGCATATTGGAAACATTCTAATCCAAATCTCCGGACTAGCTTGGCGAGAGGTCGAACATAGATGTTAAACAGCATTGGCGATAGAATAGCGCCTTGGGGTACTCCTTAAAGCTTTCCTCCCAGCTCTTCCCAAAAATTCTTAATCTCTGCCACCATGTCCTGCTCACATCTTGAAAAGGCTCATAGACAAACCAAGACAGCAGTGTCCTCTTTTCCCCTCCCTTGTGCATTCTTTTTCTTGCTAGACATAACCCTCAAAAGGTGAAATGGCTGTGAGGTCCTCCAAAGCCTGCTTCATTATGTTCCTAAGGGGATGACTCAGAAAAATAAGCTATAGCTCAAAAGATAATAGTAACATGTTAAATAACACCTATGGCATTTCTGCAGAAGCAAAAATATATAATGTGGTTATAAAGATGCAGCATTTTTTTACCATCTTTGGAAACAAGAGAAGGTCCGACTGAACAATCTTGTCTTTAAAAAGGTTCTCTGTACACATACATAGAATATCTCTTCCATGCTTCTGACCAGCTCTCTTGAAACCATATAGCAAGGTTTGACCATGTGGCTAGGACCCCCCAGTGGTGCAATGGGTTAAACCCTTGTGCTGGCAGGACTGCTGTCCGAAAGGTCGGCAGTTCAAGTGACTTGCAGTTTCTCAAGTCGTTCCTGAGACGAAAAAAAACAAAAACCATGTGGCTTTTTGGTACACACAAGGTTCACCAGGAAATGTGTGTACTGCGGCCAGGGCTTTGGTTGGCAGCCCTACGCCATTTCTATTGAATTAGGATGTTGGATCACCTTTCAGATGTATCTCAGCATTGTGGTATTTTATGGCTGACATTAGTGTTGTAAGGTCCTGTGGTTTGGATTTTTCTCCCTTTTTTCACTTTCCCATGGCAGTAGACACTGTGGTGCTGGAATAGGCTTGACTTTTTAGACTGGGGCTGCTTCCTTGCTTTCCTGTGTAGCTAAAGTTTCAAACGGAAAATGAGATGATGTTTCAGGCACAGAGAAAGCTCATTTTCTTATTTGAAGTCTCCCTTCTACTATTGACGTAGTTTACAAAATGTGTCCTAGGTTTCCTTGAAAGTTTTTTTTTCCAGGGAGTTCCCCTGTAAAGGTATCATTAATTGCAAACATGCCTTCCGGAGATACCTTTAAAAAAAAAGAAGAAGAGGGTATTGATTTGTTAAAAATGCAAGGGGAGGGGGTTGAGGACCATAATTGTAAGTTTGTAAACAACATCAACTGATTGAATATCCTATGTCAGTGTTCTGCCAAGCCTATCTAGGCCAGAATTATCCTCCCACACTGACTGACCAAATGTCTGTGGAAAGCAACTGGCTTTGGACTGCATTTCCCAGAAACACCAATGTTGGCTTAGGGGTTCTGGGCAGGCTCTGAGCAAGATATGAAGGTAGTAGCCGACCACTGCTTTGTGTCAGTGGCTTCCAAGGCTGTCACAAAGCTGCAGTTGTCGATGTGGAAATAATTTCCAAGTTGAAAAGTTTAAGAACATCCTCATGTTTCAAACAGCTGTAATCAGGTTTTTGTCTTGGATTAGTGATTGCAGGTAGATTTGTTCTAATTGGGCCCAACAGTTGGATTTAAGGCGCAATGTTCTTGCATGGGGTATAACTTCCCCAAATATAACACACAGAGAGTATGCATATACACAACAGTGTATAAATACTTTAATGTGATACACAGTTCTTGGGAGGTTTGTGTGTCTGTGTGTATACTTCTAGAACTGTGTATGAATCATTCTCAAATTGCTCGTGATTAGGCTCTTCTCTCACATTGGTCTTTACCTTACTTCTCTGCTTGGTTGGTTTTATCTCTTTCTCCTGCCTTTTGCATGTGGGAATTACATCTCCTCCCACCTAGACCGCGTCTTCAAATTCAAAGCCCGCTTGCCTGTTGGCTGAATCATTGTTTCTGGACTCTTTTTTTAAAAAAATTGGAAAAGTTTCATATTTCTTTCCTCATGAAAGAAGATCCCTTGGCTTCAATCTATTTTTGGTGGAGGGGAGTGTTGGATGTTGTCAGGGCGAAGTAGCTTATGGACCTTCCTCAGCCATGAACTTGATGAACTTGCTCTTGTGGCTTGGAGTGGATCATTCCTTTTGAGTCTTGGCTCCCTTTATATGGGAAAAATCATATCAATGCCCTACTTTGTAGACTTTATTTGCAATTATAATGCCAGAGAGGAAGGGCGAGAAGGGAGAGAGAATGTCATCAAACACATTTGCCACATAGTAGAGGTTCTGTAGACACAGGAAGTAGCTTGTTTTTCTCATATACACACAGGGTATATAATAGATGTTTTTGTTGATGTAGTACATCCAGTTCAGTGACGGATTCCAGTATACGTAATTCTCAGTGTGTTTTTTTATGCTGGACCTTTTCTTGATGGCCCTGAAAAACTTGCATAACCATATTTGTAGAAAAATCATATCCACTTGGTCTTCATCTGGTCATGAGCACATTTATATTTTGCTGTGATAACATTGTGTGAATTAAAATAGTATTCTCAGAGTCTCTGGGGGAAAGTACTGCAATATCTATATACCTGTGAATTTGTATTTTTAAATACCTAGAACAAGGAACTGTAAAGAACAACAGTACAGGTCAAAATTAAACTTAATATGTATTCTCTTTTTTTTCATCCAATCCCCACCCCAACCCCATTTTAGCAACACCGTTTCTTCACCCTGCACGAATCCAAAGAGACAGATGTGGCTTCTTTTGTCAAGCTCATCCTGGGGAACTGAGAAATGGACTTGTACATGATTTCCCCCTTTTATGGACTGGTGGGTTTAGGAGGCCAGGCACATGGCAGAGCAACAGCACATGAGAACCAGTAGGAGAACCTGCCATTGCCACTCATTTTTTTCTTCTTTTTCTTTTTTTTTTTTTTTTGTGTGGGTAAAATGCTACTTACCCTCCTCTTGAAGGCTTTTAAAGGGTTCTTTGATATCCATAGTGGCATAGAATGAACTGGTTAGTGAAATGAATTTTATTAAGATTGTCATCTGTAAACAGAAAAGAAAAATACAAACACATTTAACATGTTCACCAAGGACATTCAAAACAATTCTCAAACAATCGTCTCAGCATATCATACTTTGTTCCCTGTCCATCCAGATTTGCTTTTGTTTATGGTAATAGGTGCTACAGTAGTTATGAAGTTCTATGTAGAGATATATTTTGTCTTTACCATTATTTTAATATTTATGTTAAGTGCTTGATTTTAATAGAATCTCAGTTTTTTAATGTGAGAGTTGAATGGTGAATAGTAATGACAGCCACAACAGCTAAAGCTTACAGAGATTCGTATTTATAGAGCTTTGCTGGGAAAAGAAAAATGAGAAGGCCGTATAGATGATGTGTGTGGAATGATGGACAGATTTAAATTCAAAGAAGAGTTTGGCTTATATATTAGCCTAATAATGTCTGTATTATTCTTTAGGTGATGCCTCGAGATAATACTGCTTTTGCAAGAGCATCAAAATAATGCAAATGTGCGGTTTTTGTGGTTACTATTATCTCCTTGGTTTGGCTTATATCTGCGTATCACCAGTGGATATTGAGATCTAGAAAGATAATCCCAGGTGATCTGGTATTATCAGAGTGAAATTTTTTTATATATATTTGTAAAGAAGTGTGCAGAATCATAAGAAATATTAGCCGTTTGACTTTTTAGCCACGTAATGGGAACAATTACCCCATCATTTATAATCAAGAAATCATTCATATTGGTTAAGCCTGTTTCACTGGTGGGAAAGTCACTGGAAGAAAATGAAACTAGAAGGAGCATCTTGGAGAAATGGATTCCAAGAAAGAGGTGAAATAATTTAACAGGAGGGTGTTTGTTTTGAGTTGCCCAATTTACATTGTCAACAGTATACTAATTGTATCTTGGACATGCAGATGTTACAGATACATCCATTATTTGCCTTGTTCTCCTTCTTTCCACTTAAGTTTTCCCTTTTTGAAAGCCATCTATGGAAAACCTGCTTATTTTAAAACAAGGTAAAATAGTGTCAGTCTAAAAAGCAAGCAAGGAACTAGAGTCAGCAAGAATGAAAACATGTAAGTTGTACCCCTTGTCTTAATTAAAAATAACAGCAACACATGGGGCCAAGTCACTGACTGATTTTCCCTACAGTGCGGTTAGAACTGCCTCTGAATCTGGTCAAGACATACTTTGACTTTGACCTCCAATTCACTGTCTTCTTGTGATCACAGTTTGCCTGAATCTCTTGCTTTGTGAGGCATAGCTACTCTTCCCTGAGTGTTTTGGGTAACAAGACTGTGTGTTTTCCTAATGGATTCCTCTACAACAGTGGTTCTCAACCTGTGAGTCCCCAGATGTTTTGGCCTTCAACTCCCAGAAATCCTAACATCTGGTAAACTGGCTAGGATTTCTGGGAATTATAGACCAAAACACTTGGGGGCCCAGTGGTTGAGAACCAGTGGTGTAGGTGCTATATGTATGTCTTCCCCAACCGGGGCCCTTGAGATCAGTAGTTCTCAACCTGTGAGTCCTCAGATGTTTTGGCCTCCTACTCCCAGAAATCCTAACAGCTGGTAAAACTGGCTGGGTTTTCTGGGAATTGTAGGCCAAAACATCTGGGGGCCCACAGGTTGAGAACCACTGCCCTACTGTCTTAAGAGTGCCAGAATACTAGTGCTGTTTGTGAAGTGTTCTACTAGCAAAACGAACACAGGTGTCAAATAATTCAATACAATATTATCAAATATCAGTGATTTCATTTCAAATTTCTAATATACACAAGCAGGTAATACAGTGTTAATTCATCATACATTTCATTCTATCCAACCATATAGGTACACTGTTGTTAACCTACAAAGAGGATGAGTATAATCATCAGTCCATATATTTACTCTTAAAGAAGTCCGTAGTCAAAGTTCCTTTCTTTTATCATGGACAATTCCACTCAGTAAACAATGTGTCCCATAGACGAAAATCTTCTTAGTGCAACAGATATTGAGTAACAGTTATAATAATGTCACAATAGCTAGGCTCCTCTATATGCAGACAACTCGCAACAAGGTTACCGACGGCTGCAAGCGCTTTCCCAGCTGCATTGGGCCGTTTCGTCGTCAGACTTCATCGTCAGGGTATTTTCATAATAATAATATTTGGATGTCCTCGCATATTCAACATCTTCCATAGAATTATTTTATCACACAGGGAGGACAGCCTATTCTTCCTGATGGAGAATGGACACCTGTGTTTGTTTTGCTAGTAGTCATTCAACGGTGTTACCCACTGTAGTTGTTGCCTGTGAAGTGTTCCCCATTTCTGAAGGTGTGCCCTGTCTTGTTCTTCATAATGGTGAGATTGGTTCTTCCAAATTCTTCACAAGGGTGCACTACCAAAGTTTTATGTAGAAGGAAAATGCTGTTTATGGCACCACAGATTTTTCTCCATTGTATTAGGACGCCCAATGTCATCCCAAGTACAGATCACAGCAGCAGCTCGGAAATCTGGCAATAGTCATATCAGGTGATGATCCAGCATGTCCATAACACAGCTGTGGTCAGAGGGTTTGGCATCCCATAATCCATACTGGCAATGCCTGTATTGTGCATTTATCCACTGAAAGCCATTCAGAACCATCGAACTCCAGACAAAATACTAAAGTGGGTTTACATGACTTTGTAATCTCAAAAGGCCCTGAATGGCTTGTAACCTGCCCCCCTTCCCCCCCCCCTTTTTTTACTTCCCCTTTGCTTCAGTGCTTATTTGCTGCCTCAATCATTCTGAGTCGCTTGATTGATTATCTTCAGCTGCAGCTCAGGCTCAGCCAGCCGGTTTTTAGAACTAGTTCCAGCATCAATTCTCACTTTGAAAAACATGACATTTAAAACCCACTTTTTGGGTTGCCTCCATGTGGAGCTGATGCTTGCTGTAGAGATTGTTTTTGCTTCTTTTCTCTTGGAAGAGCAAGCCTCGTTTGGACACCACATCCTTTTGACCTCAGAACACCTTTATTTGAGTTCTGTGGTAATGGACAGGCGGGATTTATGAGATAGGATCAGTGTTAATAGCAGATATTAATACTCCCATTGGTTTCCAGGGGGAGAAGGATGCCAGCACTGTCTGCTATAAGTCAGTCTAGAAATATCACTGCTCTGCGAAACAACACTACATGCCTCAGGCTTTATTTTAGGAATTCAAATTGGGAGGCTAAGTTTCTTAATCACTTGGGTGCTATTAGGATTTGTTGGGATTATTTTTTGTCAATTCTGTGTTAGTAAAATAGTCTTTTGGCAGGTATGTAGACTAATTCATACACAATCTCAGAATGAAACACACTCAAGCTTTTGGTCCCTTCTCGTCAAAACCAAAAATGTGTATGTTCTTGTTTCAAAATCCACATGCCATATGAATGACCACCCTTTATGGATCATTCATATCATTATGGTGCAATCCATTTTCTTGAATTTCTAATAAATGCATGGGCAGTAGAAGGAGAAGGTAGTAGTTTATGTATAATCAAGTGGTGACAGGGCTAGAAGCAATGAGTTTAAATTCATGGAAAGGACATGTTTCTTCAAATGTATTCATTAAAAGAAACTTCTTGATTTGCACTTAAACATACACCAAGAACATCTTTTTGGATCTTAACCTCCAGAATTCCCCAGCCAGGCCAGCCACTTGCTATGTTCACCAAGGGATTCTGGGAGTTGTAGTCCAAGTTGCTCTTTTCAAGCCATTGATGTTTTGCATGGGAGTGCAATACACTGAGATAGTTGCAGAATCTTTATACTTTGGATGAAAAACTCTGGACATGCTTCCCTTGTGGCTGTATTTACAAGGGAGAGATTCAACAAGATTACTCCTTAGCTTCAAATTTCTGTACCTGCTGGGCTGGTAAATAAAAATGGAAGTTGAAGAGAGTGAAAGAGTTAACAAAATCCATAGCTTTGCTCCCTAAACCAGCCCTTGACTTAGACAAGAAGTCAACTTATACATGAGTATATATGATAGATATGTTCCTGGGCATGACTTCTTTAACAGAAAATTTGGTGCCACAAAAAGAAATAACATGAAAAGAACAGGGATAGAATCTTGCACCAAAAAAAGGCCATTCCAACATGGATCCAGAACAAGCAGTATGCATTGGTGAGTCCGGTAGGCCTTGCAAAATAAACAAAAACGTTTGAATCTTCAAGAATCCATTTGAAAGCCTTGTCCAAAAACAGTATTTAGAGGTTACATTCTTTCACCAGCTTTCATTTTTCTTGTGTTTTCCATTTTGGTATCCAAATCGTGTTCTTACATTTGGGAGGATCTGATGAAGCAAACTTCCCAGCTCTCCTTTTATTCCCCATTTTACCTGTTCAGTCAGGGATTCTGGAGGTAGCTGCTTCTTACCTTGTCTGTTGTAGACAGGCACACATGGCAACAGTAGACCCAGCTAAAATAGAGTCCCTTTATTTCCCAGTTACACATTTATCCAATGTTTATTGCAGACATATTTCTGCAACCCGATGCCAAAAGTCAGTTTCTCCAGAAACCCCTAACAACCTTCAAGTGCCGATTTTTTAAAAAATAAATAAATAAATAAAAATATCTCAAAACAATGAAGAAAAGAGAGCTGGTTGGATGTAGAAAGCTTTTTTTGGGGGAAGAGTTTCACTGTCATAGGTTTTATTGACTGAGATATGCCTCTTTCTTGAAACTGTGAAGTAAACAGGGTAACTGGAGACATACAGAAACACTGTTTTGCCTTCTGATTAGCTGAAGCAAGACATAATTGTAGCATTCTTCTCATGCTACATATGATTTTCACATATAGACCATGATAGCATAACTTTTTATTTCATTAAAAAAGCACAGTACTTCTTAATTACTCTGAGATTTCTGTTCTCTAAGGGCCCTTCCAGATAGACCCTATATCCCAGGATCTGATCCCAGGCTTTCTGTTTATCCTAGATTGTCTGGCAGTGCAGTTTAAAGCAGAAAACCTGGAATCTCATCCTGTCTGAAAGGGTCCTAAGTTCTTGCATGTAGTTTAGTGGTCGCACTTACTTTGTTCTTGTCTCTAGCTGGAAATGAGTGGGGAAAGTCATACATTAATCAAGGCAACCTGTTCCATATTCAACACAGGAAAATGAGAAGTACTTTCATGGATTCTTTTTTTCATGTGCATTTGAAGAGAAATCTCAGAAGAGACCTTCAAAATGACAATTGAACAGTTCTGTTACTATGTGGACAATGTTGTCTTTTTAAAAGGGGGACATGTCTTTAAATATAAAATTGATTCCACTGCCAAAAATAATGAACATGAATTACAGTAGCTTTTCTTTTTCATTGCTAATATTTATTGGCTTTTGTTGTTCTTAAAAATGAGGGAGTGGCTATCCATTTAATATTGTTACTAAATTGTTCTTCTGTGCCATAAAAGCCTGCTAAACCATTCACAGTTGTGACTAAGTTTTCATTGATTCGTTGGGCTTACTCTAATTAAGACTAGCTGCTAAGTTTTAGGCCGAGTGTCATGCTCCAATATAGGTAAAGGTTTTCCCTTGACATTAAGTCTAGTCAAGTCCGACTCTTGGAGTGGTGCTCATTTCTATTTCTAAGCCGAAGACCTGGCATTGTCCATAGACACCTCCTAGGTAATATGGCTGGCATGACTGCATGGAGTGCTGTTACCTTCCCACTTGAGCAGTATCTTTTGATCTACTCACATTTGCATGTTTTCAAAATGCTAGGTTGGCAGAAGCTGGGGCTGACTATGGGAACTCACCCCGCTCCACGAATTTGAACCTCTGACCTTTCGGTCAGCAAGTGCTGCAGCTCAGTGATTGAACCTGCTGTGCCACATGCTCAATAGACTCATCCAAATCAAAGACTTAATAATGATTGACTGAAATGCTTTTGATCAAGGGATCTACTCTAAGCATGGCTAAATTCTGGCATAGGAGCTAAAATTTGGTACCATGGGATCTAGTTATATGGCAGTGTTTGTTCCAGGATCCCACTTCGGTGCCAAAATCTGTGGATACTCAAGTTCCATTATATACAATGGCATAGTGAAATGGTGTTCCTTATGCAAAATGACAAAATCTTTTTATTTGCTTTTTTGTTAATATTTTCAAGCCATGAATCTATGAATACAGAATATGTGGATATGGAGGGCCAGCGGTATTCAGGTAAACAAAACAATCTCGGTTAAAAGGTCGGGTTGTTCTACTCCAAACTTCCTGATTGAGGATATACCAATAACTTTTTCTTCATCTCCCTTTGAGGAATGTGAAAGCCATGAGACTTTGAAGAACTGCTATTAAACGTAGGAAATGGCTCCTTTCCAAACTCAGTTCCATTCTAGCATTAAAGAATCCCCAGAACAGGTATGTAAGATGAGAGGTTGACAAAAAGCTCTGGAATTGACAATCATAGATTGTTACCTTCTGCCATTCATGAAATTCACTCCCATTTAATTGAAATACATTAATCAGAATGCCAACAACCACTGTGGGCAAGGATGCAAAATTTCTGGTACCCACATACTGTACATCTTGGGCAGTTTAGCTCAAAAGCTAAAATGTGAGTGGGTGTGTTTGAGGAAAATAGGATAGTTACTGGACAAAGTATTTCAGCCATTTACATCATTGGCTTGTCTTTATTAATCGTTTAAAAGAATTGGAAGTCATATTTATTTCCACTCCTGTATGTCAAGATTATGTCAAAAGGGTGCCAAACATAATCTTATGATAATCTGTTCGAATGATGGTTGGTGTTTGGCACTCATGAATAAACTTGACTAGTCAAATAAAGTCACAGACAAACACTGATGCACCTAAAAAAACTTCCATGATACTTTGCTGCCATTTATTAAATATAGTAACAAAAATTCAGAAACTGTCCATATGAAACTCCTGATAACTTATGGAATGGTGTGTTCTCTGACTCCGCCTAATACGGATTTTTCTTATTTGCCATATTTTGTTTTCATTGGCTGCTGTTGTTAATATGACTTGTCTGTAGGTTTGTTTGGTTTATTTCGTTATTAAATTTGGAAATAAATTAAGGGGCATGGGGGCGTTCCCTTTTTTTAAAAAGTAAACATGCACATTAAATGTTATGATCATCATGGTCATTATTATGTGGGTTTAGTTGCCAGACCTGATATTTGCAAACCACATTTCAATTTCAGCTTGCTGCACACAAGAAATGATGTATTGTTCATTCGCCTTTTTTTGTCCACATATGATGGTATGTCTTTGGCAACAATGCCCGTTGTCCTTTGTACGCTTAAAAGTGTACTTTGATCATTATGCCATGTACTTTCTACAGCACTTGGAACCTATGGATTTCTTACCATTGTAATTATGCCAGATGTGAGTTATGATAGTGGCAGATATTCAGATTGACATTTCTTGTCTTTTCTAAACTGACCACTACAGTGTATGATTTGAATATTTTGCCCTATGTACAAGTTTCTCTCCAATTGCAAGCACCTGGGACACCAGAGATGGGGAATCTCACAGATCTTTTAAATAATTTCTGTGGGGTTACTGGTATGATACCAGTGATGGCAGTCCACTCTTGACTTCATAGGGCCATTCCACCTTGGGTTGTTTTTTTTAAAATCATGTCAGAAGCAACTTGAGAACATACTGCCAGTTGCTTCTGATGTGAGAGAATTGGCCATCTACAGACATTGCCTGGGGGAATGCCCGGATGTGATACCATTCTGCTGGGACAATATACTGTATATCTCTCATTCCCTTGCAAGCTAGAGCTGACAGACAGGAGCTCACCCCGTCTTGCGGATTCAAACCGGCAACCTTCAGGTCAGCAACACAACCTTCAGTTCAACAGACCAGTCGGCACAAGGGTTTAACCACGGCTCATGACAATATATAACTGAACTTTTCATGTCTTGTATTCAGCCATTGTTCAGTGATGAGACAAGACCGGAATATAATCAGAAGCAACAGAAAATTTGTCTCCTTGCCTATGGCAATGACTGTTTTATCCCTCTGACTAGGCCAGGAAGAATGTGCCGTCCATCTTAATGAGCACAATTCAGGTGGTACCGCTTTTTTTTCTGTCCCAGTTGAAGCAGTGTGTTTGTCAGATCTTTCCCATTTTTTGAGCTTCCTTTTAAGGATCATGCAAATGTTAGCATGCTTGCCTTGGATTCAAGGATATTTTTCCCATCATATGCTCTAAGTCAGAGGTATCAAACTCATAATCACTGAGGGCCACATTAGCCTTATGGTTGTTTTCAAAGGGCCATTTGTAATGGTAAGACTGTATAAATGTAATTGCCCTGGCATTGAATGACTGATTGGCCACATAAAATGATGTGGAGATCCAGATTCAGCCTGCAGGTCTTGTGTTTGACATGTATGTGCTAGGGGAATTAATATTCCATTTTTGTTCTTGAGGACATATAATCACAGTTTTCTCCCCACTGTGGAGAAAAAAATATCCCCACACAATTATTACTTGGTATTTGCAGTTCCCAAGGTATATCAGGAAATTATTTTGTAAAGAATATCTTCTTACATTTTTCTGCAATCAGTCTTGGGCAACAAAAATCTTACACAAGATAGTGTTCTCTAACAAACTCATGGGCCTTGTTTTGTGCAAGATAGTTGTTTTCTATGCAAAGAACAGACATCTTATACAACTGAAATTTTGTAGACAACCTAACAAACTTGCACAAAAAATACACATGCCCACCCAGAAATACACATGCCCACCCAGGGAACAAGTTTGCACAAACCCCAACTGTCTCAGTGTTCAGCTAAAAAAGTGAATATTCTGTCCATCCTGTTTTTTTTGTAATACATAGTACTCTATTGATGAATCTTTCTAATGGTCATACATGACATCTTCCGTGTTGCAAGTTTCCTTGATTGTGAGATTCATCACAGAAGTATCCCAATTATTTGAAGGTTACTTGACTTTGACTTCTTTGTTTTCTTTCTAAACTTCTGCTTATTGGCATTTTTTTGAAGCTAATTGAATTTGCTACTGAAGAGGAGTTTGCATCTCTCAGAGAATGATGACATTGTATAGATTACATCGTTCACTAATCTTTTTGAATTTTCTTCATACTGTTTTTGAAGCAAATATCAAAACAGTTCAGTTTCAGCCTCATTAGTATCAACAATCAGTAGTGTTTTGATACTTTCTCAAAAATTCTAAGTACCATAAGTGCAAATGATAATTCTTTTCCAAAATCAATGTTCAGCATCCTGTTAGTGTAGCTGCTTTGGATCTAATTTTAGGGGAAAGATGGGAGTATATATCAAATAAATAAAGTGTACAGTACTGGTATAAGAGTATCTTATCTTACGTGGTGGGATTTCATCCAGAAGGAATCCGCTGAAGCAGCAAAAATGGGAGAAGTTCACCACCTATGAGCAGGCTATTTCTCCAAACGGTGGCTCCAGTGATGGGCTGGAATAGTCCCCCAAAGTCAAGAAGCTCTTGGAAGTGAGCCTTGGGGCTGGCAATCTCCTACCCTTTTAGCCCATAAAAACTTTTTCTTTCAACACAACGGCAGTTTTGTGTCTTTTGCTGGGTGTCATAATGATAATAATAATGCCAATGTAGACCCCAACAGCATAGTTATACAACAAAATCTCACCTGTTTAGTTTCCTGTATTGGAAAGTTGGTGGCCTACTTTGTACATTGCATAGTTTATTTTAGGTATCTGGATTATTTTGCCACAGTTTCATTTTTGAGTGCAATTGCTTGTTTTGAAAAGGTAGTATGGATTTTTCTCATTTATCTTTTCCAGCTTCTGAATGTGTTGCATGTTACAGAATGCAATGTGCCTCATTGTCCATCTTCAAACATTAAGCTGTTCCAGTGTGTTGGACCAGCAAGAGATGACTGGTACATTTCTACATTCTGAGACAGGACAGGATAAAGCATTTTGTACCAATCAATTTCTACTTTAATTCTACTTTTCCTATGTAAGATACCCATTGGTCCAGATACATTTTAGCCTTTAAATACAGAGCAAAGATAAACAGTATATGGTGGATAGTAATTGGATTACATTTGCCAGCAAATGGAAAGAGGAACATTGGGTCAAGAGCTAATTTAAGAGGGAAATAAATAAGCTTACACTGGAAACATTTACATGTGATCCCTTGTTATATGTGAAGAGATGAATGTCATGGGTCAACAAAAAGTTCCTATAAAAATTGATATTCTACAAAATAACATTTTCTTCGCTATCTCCATACAGAATAATGTAATGAAATCCCAGATCTTATTTGTGTTAGCCGCTTATCTACAATGATACTGCAGTCTGAGGCCCCTTCTATATCCAGGAATCTGATCTCAGATTATCTGTTTATCCCAGATTATATGCTAGTGGACACTCAGAATTCAGTTAGAAGAAAATCTGGTATCAGATCCTGGGATGTAGGACAGTGTTGATCCAGCCAGAGATACATCCTTTCAGAAATGCTCAATGGGCAGATCTACTATGTGTTCCACCCTAGCCTGACACTTATGGTTTGTTCTTATTACTTGTCTTAAGGTTGTTGCCAATTTATGGAAACCCTAAAGTAAATCCATCACAGAGTTTTCCTAGCAAGATTTTTGTTTCTGGGGAGTGGGGAGCAAAAGGGTGTGACTTGCCTAAGGTCACTCAATATGTTTCCATAGCTGTGTAGGGATAGAATGCTGGTCTGCAGAGCCCTAGTCCAATACTCAAACCTATATGTGAGTCATAAGATGTGGTAACATATTCTGATATGGTGCCCTGTTACTATGCAAAACCATCCTGCCCAAAGAATTGACTCACAGTGAAGCTGTGCCAATGATAGAAGTAACTGTGTGCCGAGCCTTTGAAATGTCTTCAGAAAAAATCCTTCACAGGAAATAATCATGTTAATGGCAATTTCTGCAACATAAAAATGGCAGAGAGCATGGCATGTACAGTACATCTCAACTTTTAGGAGTCGAAACCCTTCTCAATCCATACTTAACCCATCCTTGCTGTATGGCTCTCAACACAATTAGTCTTTTATGACACAATCCATGATTGGTAATGTTTGGTCCTGAAAGCACCAGTTTTCCCCATTCAAGATTCCTAAACATAAATAAACTCAAGGCTTTGTAGAGTAATGAAGAATTATGAATGAAAATGTTTGGCTGCTGCATATTATTATTGGGAATTATTATTAAGTGGTCAGTCCCATTCATTAATTTTTATTGCATTACTATTTGTTCATAAAATTATTTATAGCTCACCATTTGATCACTTGAAAGATTCTCAAGCTGTCTCATATTTGTGAGAAACAGCAGAGTATTAATGCAGTTCTTTTACTATAGCAGTAGAAATTATGATCATATTCTAAGTGTTGAATATGCTCTCCAGGGTGCCCATGCTTCTTTATGTGTGTGTGGTGTCATTTTGGCTTCAAAACATGAAGAAATGAAAGTGGTTCTCCAGAGATCAAGAGTGCATCTTCTCTGCAATTGGCCCCATTTTAACTGCCATGGTTCAATGCTATAAAATCCTGGGAGTTGTAATTTGGTGAAGTAACAGCACTCTTTGGCAGGTAAACTCCAGATTTCCTTACTGTCAGGAAACTTCATGGGGAAGAATAAGATATGAATAATAGACTTGTGTAATAAGACTTGTGTAATAAGAGATGAATAATAGAATTCTCCAGAGGAGCATTTGTTTTCTTTCACAATGTGTAAAAAAAAACCCTCAATAAACGGAGCTGAATGTAGGGAGGCTTAGAAAAAACCGCATTTTCCTAAGAATCACCCTTGTACTCAGGTGGGGCAAGCAATATGCAGTCTAAATAATAATAACAAGAATAATAAGAATAATTTATTTCTAGACCTCCCTCTCTCCCCAAAGGGACTCAGTCTATGCAGCCTCATGTAGCCCTAGCATCCTTTTCTGGTTCCCAGGGATCAATTTCCCCAAAAAGGCCCTGTAAGAAGTGAGGGCTCTCTTTGCCTATGATACGGGCCAGTTTTTACATACTTACTTACTTAGTTACTTACTTACTTCATTTCTACCCCACCTTTCTCACCCAAGGGGACTCAAAATCGCTTACAACTTGAACAAGAATTTTGCCCAGGAGAGATCTTTTTTTAAAAAAAAAAAAACCTTACTTGGATTCACTTCCTGTTGTTAAGAAAGTCTTTCTTTAAACCTAAAAACAGCTGGGAAAGTTAAATGTGGTCAAAATGCCTCTTCTATCCTGCAGAGGGGGACAAAATTTAATGTTTTAATCTAAGAAGGTTGTGGTTGTGCAACTCTCCCAAGATCTCCTAGCGGGCTAATGTGTTCCTTAACCTTTCATTGGTTGCCTACCCTATACTAAGGACTGTCTTACATTATTAGATAAGCATAAATCCAAAGTGCTTTATACTAGTTCACAAGAGCATGCATACAGTATTTCATAGCCATATAATGGGAGTTATTAATAATATGTCCATTCTTCTTACTCCTGCTATCTTTCCACCTTCAGAAAGAGATGAAAGAAGGCACATTTCTATATCTAGATGTACACCCATATATCTTGCTAATGTGGCTGTTGTTCACTAGGAAGATATAGCCTATTGGGATCCCGGTATACTGTTTATTCGGGAAATTTCAAACAGCTGAATCCCATATTGGCACCAATTGACCGATCACCAAGGGTGTGAGATTGTTTCTTTTAATGATGGGACATAACTTATTAAGTTATGTTACTGGAGTGTTGTGTGGTTTCTAGGCTGTGTGGCCATGTTCTAGCAGCATTTTCTCCTGATTTTGTTTTGTTTTGTTTGTGGGAGGGTTTTTTGCACCTGTGATTGGCATCTTCAGCGGATCTGAAGTCCATACAGCCCGGAAACCATGCAGCATTCCAATGATTCTGGCAATACAATAATTAAAGTCAATTAGTTATCCATGCAGTTAGAAATCTAATAAGGAGACAATTAAAATGTATTTGTTTTACCTGATTTGTTAAAGTCTCAACATTAACATAATTACTAGAATTAATTCTTTAAATGAGAGATAATGCAAAAGAGACTGCATATTTCACATATCCCATCTAGTTCTTTATCAAAAGCCTCATTCTCCTTGAATGTTGGAAGATGTCTTCTTTTGCTACTCTCTCAGGGTTGTGGAATAACAATGTTTAGACTACTGTGATCCTAGTGTCTTTGGTTTTGGAATTTAGTCCAAATGTTAAAAGTTAAAAATATTAAATAAGTAGTAAGTCCTACTTGGAAAGGGCTGTGGTCTTTCTTGTGCACAGATTCCTCACTTGCATTCTCAATTGGACTCCGGATTGAACATCGTGCTCCTCCTCTATCCCAGGAAACCGAAAATTAGGAAACTAAATGTTGAAGCTCTCACTCCTCAGAAGCAGTTTGTTACAAAAGGGGGAGAGTAGAGATGAGATTACAAAGTATGAAGAAAGGACATTTGTTGGGGTGGATGTAAAATGGGTTTTTCAAAAAAGCCCATGCAACATTTATTTATTTATTTATTATTCGGTTTTATATTCCGCTCCTCCCAGCAGGCTCGGGGCGGATCACAAACACAACAAGCAATAAAAACATACAATAAAACATACAGTAAAAACAGTAAAACACAATACATAACCAAGATGTTACAAGGCTACGATTCCTTAACTACAATTCCTTCAGTGGCATTGTCAACTTTGTTTTATGAAGGTTTTCGTGCAGGCTGTTTACTGAGATGCCAATCTAATATAAACTCAGTAATTAAAATGTTTATCCTACTGCTATTAATGCTATTGATTTAGATGCTTGCTCATAATTAACCAAATCCATTAACTTCCTTCTACTATTTTTTTCTATCTCTGCTTGCAGGTCAGTTGGGTAATGAATCTAATCGAAAGTTTGCTCTGTACCCTTTTCCCAAAATAGGTTTGTCACCTTGAAGAGCTCCTTTACAATTTGGATGAAAGCCAACCTAATGATATGGAATCCACTACAGTTAGAAATGCAGTGAAAGTGAAGAGTAACCTGGCTTAGAGATTTGTGTCAATGCTTTCCAAAAGGAGGACTAATGTCTGACTTTTGGAATTTGTTTTAAGACAGTCACTTGTAAATGTGGACTTACAGAAAGGCTCTGAACTTGTCTTTGACGGACCGGCTGTGCTTCCTGGAACAGTTTTAGGTTTGCTTACTAAAAGCCAAGTACAGAGGCTGATGAAGTTCCACAAGCATTCGGAAGCATTTCTCATAATGTCGCTGGAAACAGGCACGGAAACATCACACAAGGCTAGGCATCGGTAGGAGATTTCCAGTGTTTCTGCGGCTTTGGCTGAGCCAGAAATACCTTGATTTATGGATGCTTTGTGGTATTTTTTTTGTTACATTTGCTTCCATATCTGGATCAGGGGTGACAAATATAGATGTGTGAGATATGTCTAGTTCTATAAAGATCTGTAATGTAATAATGTATATACAGAATATACCAGCACATATTATGAACTCAGTCTCTCTTGAAACTCACCTGAAAATATTGTTTATTGACACCACAAGAGCTTGTACTTTTCCCAATTTCTATTATCAATGCTTCAACCCCTCCCTTGCATAATGTTCCCCCAAGAGAGAGAGAGAATGTAATCTGAATGACCAAAAATATGTTAATTTTGGCATATTGATGCTTGAAACACTCTAATTATGTGATATTCACTAAAGGGCTGGATCCAGATAAAACAATGTCTCACTGTAGAATTTATGTTCTTTACCAAGGACCAAATGACAAAGGTTAGAAAGAAGTAGCCCAGAACCTTGAAGCTATGCTTTGTCCAGTTTATAAAAATAGGCCTTTTTGCGGTCTGCAGCGGAAGTCTAAAGGACTTCTGTATTCCACTTATTGAGGGATGATTGATGGAAGAAATACATTTTAATGGGACACTTCTGGCTCCAGCCAAAGTACTGGCTGGTTAGTTCAGACAGAGTATGTGAACTTTACGTTTCTTCATCTTTCCTAGCCCAGTGTGCCTCTTTGCCAATTCTCTCTCAATTTTCCTTTCATTTGCAAATACCTTATTCTGGTCTTGTTCTTTTTCCCTTGTTCCTGAAAAACTACTAAAACTGGTGTGTTGCTAGTGTTGATAATGAGTATATACCACATTGAGCACCTTTGATACTACACCTCTCTTCAGTAGCTCAGTCGGGCTGATTTGCCAATCCATACTCCCGAAATCATAGTTCCATAGGCCCTTGGAACCCTGTCCTTTTGCACTACTGCGGTTCTTTTATTTTTATTTGTAGTGCAATTGCACAATTTCAACACTAAAAAGAGGAGGAAAATGGTATATCTATATATATAAAAAGAGAAGGTCCGTGCATTAACGACCATACACGGGAAAACTATAACCCCCAAAACCACAAAACCCACCAAACACATTTCCACATACCATGAGGTACATTCGTGGCACAAAAAACCCACCCTACATACCTCCGGAGACCCCTAAACACGACCCCCAAAAACCGCCATTCACACCAAGCACAGCGCCGCTTGATGAATGGCTATGACATCCTTCCCCCCCGAAGGGAGGGGAGGGGAGGGGGAAAGGCCTCATTAACAATGGAGGCGGCACAATCACACCACCCCACAACCCCAGCCCCTCGCCCTCACCACTCGCTAACTGAGGGCACTCGCTCACCAATTCCTCCGCCATCCCGCAGCCTCCTCGGCCTCCTTCACCACCTCACTGCCGCTTCACGCCCGATCCCGGCGAAGTAGGCAAAGGCATACGGACGAGAAGGAAAGAGCAGCGAGGGGGGAAGGATCGTAGCCTTTCCTCCTCCGCATCCCTTTCCCTCCATTGCTGGGGGACACGCAGCCACTCGCCACCGCTTCGGACACTTCTGGGGCTCTCCGGGGAGCCAGCACAAAAACAGGGGGGAAAACCCCAAAAGACTACAAAAGCAAATGGCGGCCGAACACCTTCCGGTCCGCCCGAAAAGGCTCCAATGGAAGTCGGTACGCCAGGAAAAGGGTCCGGGTAGCCAGCACTGAAACAGGGGAAAAACCCCCCAAAAGACTACAAAAGCAAATGGCGGCCGAACATCTTCCGGTCCGCCCAAAAAGGCTCCGACCGATGCCGGTACACCAGGAAAAGGGTCTGGGTGGAAACTGGTACCCAAAACATGCCGACCCCTTACGGCCGGAAGTCCACCAAAACATGATGGCGGCCACCAGGGACCACCGGCGGCCGGGTGGAAGGCTCCGGACTGTTGCCGGGACCCAGAGCCATGCACCTCCTCACCCTCCATCGCCACCAAGGTGGCGGAGAAGGAGAGGCGGAGAAGTCGCCGGAGACAAAGTAAGGCTACACCTTCTCTCCCCTTCCCCGGTTTCTTATTTTGTTCCACTTCTACACAAAACAACACAAACACACACACATATATATACACACATATATACACAAAAACATATATAGACATAAACATACAGTATATACACATATATACACACACATATACAAACACATACACACACATACACATGCATACACAAACACATAACTACACACACACATATATATATACACATAAACATACACATACACACAAAACACATAGACATATATACACATATACATACACAAAACACATACACATATATACACACACATACATACACATACATGCACAAACACATAGACATATACATACAAACACATACGCATACACAAACATATATACACATACACATACATATACAAACACATATATATACACACAAAAAACCACACATACACACACAAAACACATAATCACATCATTTCCAACCCTCACATCTCCAAAATAGGGCACAGCAACGCGTGCTGGGTTCAGCTAGTCTTTTATAAATATGAAAGTGTGTGTGTGTGTGTGTATGTCCACTTCCATTGAGAGGCTCCCACTTCCGCAAACAACTTTAACTCAAAGTGCTGAGGAGCCACCAAAAGCTATCCTTCTAATGACATTTCAGTTTATAGCAAGTTCCATGAACATGTAACCCAACCCCTGCCAATGTCCTCCCCAAACACTACAGCCCACTCAAGGAATGTTTTCATTCAGGGACAATTTCAGTCTAAATTTTACATGTTTCCTCCAGCACAGACACCACAGTGTTTCTGACTCTCTCCATTGGTGTGGAATTCGCATGATGCATCTCACTGCCGTTCCCTTAATCCTTTCCTATTATTTTCAACTTTGTCTGCCCAGCAAACAGAGCAGAACTGATCAGTAACTAAACATACTGGAGGAGTTTGGAGGATTGACCACATGATGGAAGTTGTAGTTCACCCTGTGACTCCCACTGACAATGGACCTGAACCACATGTGGCATACAGAATCCCATGATCAAAGAAAAATACTGGAGAGCTTTGTGGGAAATTCACTTTGATTTATAGCCATTGTAGGTACTGGGATTTATAGTTCACCTGCAATCAAAGAGCACTGTGGACCCCACCAAAAATGGCCTCTGACCTAACTTTGCACACAGAACCACCATGACCTAGTCAAAATACTGAAGGAGTTTGGAGGAAACCAACCTTCATTTCTGGAAGTTGTAGTTCACTTACATCCAGTGACACTGTGACCACTACTGATGACAGATCTGGACCAAACTTGGCACACACAACCCCTATGGCCAAGTTATTTTATCTCTCTGTTCTTGGTTACCCTAATCTTCTCAATCACGCGAATCTTCATCTGGTCCAGTGCCTTACATTTGTGTGTGGACTCTTATGTGGAATGCAGCTTGGTTAAAGATTAATCAAAGCCTCCTTGGTATTAGAATCTGCTTTCAGGAGTTTGACATGGATGGATTTTGTTTTGTAATCAGAAAACAGACCAGAACTGCACAAAAGCAATATCGTTTGGTCTTAATCAGGAACCAGGATTAGAACCGGTTGCAACCTTTGGAATGCATGTGTAGCTGATACTTTTAATGCGTTCAGAAATGTCAGGAGTGAGCTGTGGAACATGTAGCCTTTCAGAAGTCATTGTACTCCTACCAGCATAGCCACCATAGCCAATGGTGAGGGATGATAGGAGTTGTAAATGACTATTGAAAAAGAAGCTCAGCTTTTTGAGAAATACAGGAGCAATTTCTCAAATTAATGTATTATCGTAAATGGCTTCTGTGATAAACTTATAGATAAATGTGATTTCACTGCACTGCAGTGTAGTTTTATAACTGAATAGACCAAGTGATTGAATCTGCTGAATAGTTTAAGCAAAGTTCCAAAATATATCATTCTGGTCCAATCCAGAACTTTTCCTAGATGCACTGGTGCTTGAGTGCAGCTTTCCATATGGGCAGGAAGGGGATCAGTGGGGAGTCTCCCTGCCCCGTTTAATTTCAAAAATGATATTGTAATAGGAAACAGCAACCTAATATTTGATTGAAGCTTATGCAAGACTGCGAGTTTCATCTTCCTTCTTTCTTTTTACAAATCACAATTTGTCTGGATAATAAGCCTTAAATATCAGTGGTGAAACATGATGGAAGTACATTAGACACTCGTTTGGAGGACAGAGTAGGCTTATCAATGTGTATGTGTGAAAGAAAGACAAGCAACTTGCAAATAGAAAGCTAAGTAACAGCAAAGAGTGGGGGACTGTGGCAGAAGTGGGGGTTACCCCTCAGATTGGGCTGCATTGAAAACTAACCAAGAACGAAACCAGAAATTATTAAACATGTTCATTTTACACTCTCTGGGAACTTGCTAAATAGAAACTTGCAGAACAGGCTCCACCATAGTCAGCCTGCAGTCTTCTCGTTTTATACCAGAAAATGAGTAACCATGAATTGGTCTGCAACTCTCTCAGTCGTTCATCATTAGCTATGCAGATTAGAGACAGATCTAGCATTGACATTTGACCATCACTTTTGGTGCTACTTCCTACCACACCATTGCATGTGCTATTACCACCTCTGAATATCCCTTGCTAAGAAATCCTATGAAATTTATGGTGCTGCCATAAGTTAATGGGAGACTTGATGGCACATATACTGATAGAGCTCAAGGGGTAGTGTCTGTTACCTGATCCACAAGGCTTGTTCCTGAACCACACCAGTTCTGCATTTGTCAATACATAGCTGGCTGAATATTGTTGGCTCTTAGGATCATGCACCCAAATGGTGGCCCTCATTCTTCGATTGCAAAAGGTTACATTTATGATGAAAGTATTTTGAAAAATTTCATGGAATTGATCTTTACTGAGGTCTTGGGAAGTTACTGGCAATTGGAGAAGATAGCAGAAGACTAAACAAGTCAATGATCTGATCTGATGTAAGGAAACAATTTATATTGGTGACTCAGATTAAAATACTAGGTGATATATGGATATATCTTCAATGAGGAAGTTGAACATGCAACTGGTTCATTAAACAGAAGCATTAATCTAAGGCACTTTAGGTTAAGATCAGATACTTTATTTATTTATTTACTTGTTTCCTATATTTATACCATGCTCTTCTCACCCCCTTCTAACACTGCCTAAGTGTATACATCAGGTCTGGCCCAGTCATTTGGTGAAGCAAAGTAGCCAGATAGGGCCATAGATTTTGTTGTTCCACAAAAGACAGAAAGCTTTATATTTTATTTTATTCTTACTGTATTAAGGGAATGAGAAAAATCTGCATCATGAGTCAAACGATTTGGCTGTCTTTGATTACTATACATCTCGACCAATAGTTGGGGCTAAGCAACTGCTGTGTTTTGGGCAGAAACGTTTATTTCAGTAGCATTGGTGTGTGTGTAGGAAACCCATTCATGACATCTTTTTTTTTAAAAAAGAGGGATTTTCTTCCATTGCATGTTGCATGT
Source organism: Anolis apletophallus (assembly GCA_030556195.1). Taxonomy (NCBI): domain Eukaryota; kingdom Metazoa; phylum Chordata; class Lepidosauria; order Squamata; family Anolidae; genus Anolis; species Anolis apletophallus. The sequence continues at coordinate 130,176,101 of JARBWK010000001.1, read as the reverse complement.
GCAATTGCAATACAGGCTGTATAGGAATTTTAGAACATAGATCCGTTCCATTGCCAAAGTGGACCCTTTTATGGCAAAATCTTAAAAAGTTGGGAGTAGTTCTTTATGGACTCTGATGCGTAAGACACCTGATGCAATGATTAAGTGCTAAAACATTTGATTAATCAAGATGACAAATTGATATTAAATGTTATTGAAGTGTTCACTTGGGGCCAAACAGGGAATCATCCAAGAGTGTTGTAAGCTGAGCTTCGCACACTCTTCTTAGGAAAAGTTTTTGGCAGCCCCAATGGAAATTTCAGAAGCAGATGTTAATATTTTGAGATGTATGAGTTTGCAACAGCTACTTCATTTTCCAAGCAGGAGAGAAGATTGTGGTTTTATACTGCCTTGAGGGCTTTAAAAAAAATTGTTAGATGTTTGGGGAAATTAGAAGGAAATGGCCAAGTTATGCACACCACAGTTTCCTGTAGATCCTACCCAATTGGTTAGCTCATGTGGTCTGTCTCTTGATGTTGATTGACTTCTAAGGCAAGGGGAAGGGGTACAAGAGTTTGCTTATAACCAAGGAATAAAACTAGGACCACAACCTCAACCAATTTAGTCCAGAATTTAGTGGAATTTAATATGAAATGCCATGTGAATCCTGCTCAAAAAGAATGACAGAAAAAAAATCTGAATTATGTAATAAGCAGGCTTTAATGTATTAGTTGGGATACTTCTGCTGTTGGAATGGACAATTCACTGAAACACCACCATTTCAAAATCCTTTTACCTACAACAGTCTTCTGAGATTTAATCTGTCTCTGGCTACATACTTCCACACCTATGTTTCTTCTTGTGAGACCCATCCCTTTTGGGCCCACTTATGCAACAATATAAAGACAAAACCCTTGCAATTATCTTTATTTACAGTGTAATCATATCTGTATGCATCATGCTGGAGGGGGTCTCGAGATACAGTAAGAAGCCCCATGCACTTATCCAAGCGTTTATGCACATATTCCTATGCTGCCCTTTCGATGCTCTCACTCCCTTTATATACTGGTAGGTTGCGAGGTTAGGACAGAGGTACAGAGGTGCATACTATCACCTATATGCAGTTGATAAGTAGGTATAAACCTCATCTTATCATGCCACAGTACTTATGTCACCCCTGTAATCTGCAGGCATGACCTTTTCATGATGGTAGGATCTTGGCAAGAAGGATGAAGTGAGTTAAGTCTCCCATCCTTTTTCACCAAAGTGTATAGGATAGCACGGAAGGCGAAGAAGAAAAATATGTGTATCTGTATGTATGTGCATATGTACATGTATCCCCCAGTCTTTAAAGCCAATGCTGTATGAGATCAAGCCAATGTGCAAGCCAAAGCTGCATGGCCTACAGAAAGGAAGATGGCACCTGAATACATGCATGTCTTTATAATGATATGGAGAAAGATATTGGCTAAATTTATAGAGTATGGAATATAGGCAAGAATTTCCTATTGTTGGAAGTCATAGGTGATGATTCACGGGTGGAAATGGGGGCGTAGTGGGAAAGAAGAAATAATACTGTTATTTTGATTGTAGAATCATGAAGATTGTATGTTGTTGTTTTTCTCATATATCAGAATAAAAATGTATACACAAAGAGGGGGGGGGGAGAAGGGGGGAGGGAAAGAATTTCTGTCCTCGGCAATTGTTACCTGGTGCCAATAATAACCTGAAATGTCTAAATTGTGTTAAAAACTTTTGTTGTCCCTTTTTGTTAGACTTTTCTACCAAGTGGTGATGCTATACAGACTACTGAACTCTTTTTACTAAGTTTCCTTTCTGGTTATTTAAGTATTGATTGGGATCTAATGAAAGCAGACATTCATGCTTGGAAGCTAATTTCTATTTTCTATTAATTACTTTTTCAGTCATCTTGGAGAAAGTTATTATGGGAGTAAACTCTCAGCATTAGAGGAAGGCAAAAGGCAACTCCCCTCTTAACAAATCTTGCCCAGAAAACTCTGTCACAAACCTGTGTTTATTCCACTCTTTTTTTTCCAGGGAGACTCTAGTGGTACTGAATGGACAGCTCCAGATAACCTGTGGACCTCTTTTCCATCTAAATTTCCACCTCCTATCCAAAGCTCACTTTTTTCTGATTTCAAATATCTCATTACAAAATTGTATATTTTCTTTTTTCCTGATCTCGGATAAACAATAATCTGATTTTATTTGTCTCCTGTACATTTGTGTAGTCAATGGTCTAACATAAAGTGCCCCAAATGTATGGGGTTACCCCACCTTCTTCTGACTACAGACACTCCCTGAGTTATAAACATCCGACTTACAAACAACTTAATAGTTACAAACGAGGGTGAGACAATAGGAAGTGAGAGAAATCTACTCCTCAAAAGTGAAATTCACTCATGAAGGCATTATCATGGCAAAAAAGTTTCTCAACGGAAGCTTTATCACCAATTCTTCTTTCCACAACAAGCCACATTTTTCAAAATCCAGTTATCACAGGGACAGAAAGTATGGTGAAACCTTCTGCACAGAGACACAGATAGCAAAATAAACACCACAGAGGTCTTAACCCTTCCCTTTGCTATCCAAAGCTAATATAAATATATTTTGGCTAAATTTACACTTTAAAAGTGTACCTGTTCTGACTTACAAATAAATTTAACTTAAGAATAAACTTACAGAACTATCATGTTTGTAACTTGGCGACTGACCGTACATGGGTTCACTATTTCTCTTTGCATACAAAGCTAAATATCTTTCCTGTCTGTCATACCAGAAAGTGTAGCACCATATAATTATTATGTAGGTACAGTGTTATCTCATGTGGACAGTTTTTCAAGTTCTATAGAGGAATGGGAAGGTTACACTCTTTTATTTGTACTTCTGCAGGTGTAAACTAGATCTCACTCTGTAGTGTGGCATGTATAGTACAAACTACAGACCCTTTACATCTGCAGCCATCCTCAACCTGACACTGGTTCTGCTGTTGTAAGAACAACGGAAATAAATTGATGGAGATAAAGTGACTTCAAAGGGGTGATGAAGCTCTTAAAGGCAGGGTTGGCTGAATTTCATTTAACCATATGTACATCATATATACTTAGTATACAGTTCTGGCCAGTCCCTTCCCCGCATCACAGCTCAAATTATTGCTGGTAGCTTCAATAAAGCACAAAAACCATTCTGCCAATATGAAAACAGTAGCAGTTCAGGAATAGACATGAGCAATCCTGAATGTTAAAGAGATCTCTTGAAAAGGAGAAATCAGATTTCCAAAGATCAGATTGTTTCCAAAACAAACCACATGAAGGCAGCAAAAGACACATTTCTACATTTTACAGAGCGGTAACTAGGCAAGAGGGATTATTTGAGAGCCTGTTTCAGGGAGTATTTTACTAGCAGAGAAAAGTCAAATACTTTGGAATGGGCTGGATCTTGGCTCCAAGTCAAATGGTTGTGCTGCTGTTAAAGATGGGGGAGGTCTGGAAAACCCTGACCTGCTGGGGAGACAGACTTATTCTTCCACTATTTCCCCAGGTAGTCAGGTAATATGAAACAATATGCACTTTGTGGGGGAAGTGTACACATGGGGTATGCACAACTGTGACCAACAATTGAGAAGCCATCATTACATTACGTGTTCCATTTATTTATTTATTTATTTCCTTTATTTATACACTGCCACTCTCACCATGGGGACTCATGACTAAAAATCCCACACTGTGTTCATAGTTTAAAGAAGTGCAATACAAACATTAAAAACATTTAAATAATGCAGTGTAGATTAAGGCAAAAAAAACCAGACTAAAATATAAGAAATAAATACATTTTAAATTACCTTTAAAACTCACATCCTCCCCCCCTTTTTTTTTTTTTTTTTTTTACTTTCATTCCTAAACATTCCCCCACATGTCCCTGTTTGGAGTGAAGTGGGAAAATGGCACAAACTGTGGAAAAAGTACGGCTATCAAAAAACCTTTCTAATCCAGTCCTTCATCCAATGTAACTACTCCACTGATACAGAAAATACCAGCCACCACTGACTGACTACTACTATGGATATATCATGTGGTCTTAGATATCTTGATATTCCTATGTATCCTTTCACCACGGATGCATCACCATTGTAGAATTAATGTGGTTTGACACAACTTTAAGTGTCATGGCTAAGTGCTATGGAATCATGGGAATGGCAGTTTGGTGAGGAACCAGCACTCTTTGGAAGAGAAATGACAACTCCCATTATTGCAAAGCATTGAATGATGGCACTTACAGTAGTGTCAAATGACATTAATTCTACTTTGTATCAGAGGTTCTCAACCTGTTGGTCCCTAGTTGTTTTGGCCTTCAACTCCCTGAAATCCTAATAGTTGGCTGGGATTTCTAGGATTTGTAGGCCAAAACACTTGAGGACCTACAAGTTGAGAACCACTGCATGTAGATGCACACCACCAATAAAAAGAACTAAGGGTAATATCATAAGTTTGGGTGAATGCTTGTAGCACCCATGGGCCCGTTCGTGCCAATGGAGGGGGTGAGGCGCCGGGGGTCCCGATGCCATTAGGACCCGCACAGGCTGAAGGGGACTCGGAGGACGAGTTGGAAGGCCCAGAACAAGATTGGTCAGCAGCGCCTTTGCCCAGTCCACCTGCAGAGAGTTTAGCCTGGGATTTCGAGTGGGAGCATTCTCCCGGGGAAGGAGCGGACCAGGTGGAGATGGGAGGCAGCGAAGCAGATAGCGGAGATAGTTATGAATTCCCAAACGGCCGAGGTTCCCAGGACCTGGCCGAGCAGCAGATGGAGGCCAGCGGCTGGGAAAGTTCGGGAGGCTGCTTCTCAAGGAGATAGCGATACTGAACTGGAAGAGCGGGGCCGTTCCCATAACAGACGCAGGGACATAGAGCAGGGCAGGAGGAGCTGGCATCTGTCCCTAGATCGTCACCGTTCGGAAAGTAGAGACTGGAGACGCCGGGCCCTAGATCGTCGAGGGGCCCGGCCGAAGGATTAAGAACGGCCCGTGGGAACTGATCCTCAGTTCTCCGGCCACGTCTGATCTGAAGGGCGTGAAAGCGGAGTGAACCACGGAGCCTAGCTTGGCTCGCCTTGGACCAAGACCTTGCCTTGTTATTGATTCGCATTGCTGCGGATACCCTGCTTTGTTCCGGAGTCAATCCGGGAATTTGCCAAGTTTATTGCCACGTTTGCTTTTGGAATTATCCTTTGGAACTTTGTTGCCTTTATTGGACTACAGCTTTGCTGTTTGCTTTATTCTTTGATCTCTTCGAGAGAATTGCCTTTTGGACCTTTTTATATTCAATAAAACTAGTTAGCCTTTGCTACGTCTCCGTGTGTGTGTTAAAGGGGCAGTACTAAGTCGGTGATTGTGACAGTTGGCCGGAGAACTCCACGAACCCCTTTTTTGCACCACGGGACGTACCAGAAACCGCCGGCTGCGTACCAAGGCTCCCATTGTCTCCACGGCCGCCATGGCAAACTTGACGGGCCCGCAAGTGGTGGCGTTGCAAGAGGAGGTGGCGGAGCTGCGGACTCGGCGGGCGGCACCCGTCGGTGAATGCCCCGGCTCGTTTCAATGGAAATCCGGCGATGGTGGAAGTTTTCCTTGCCCAGGTTCGAATATACCTGGAGTTGCGGCCCAATGAATTTGCCACCCCCCGGGCCCAGGTGGGATTCGTGTTCAACTGTATGGAAGGGATGGCAGCGGCGTGGGCAACTCCCCTCATCAATGGCGCGTCCCGCATGCGGCGACTTTGAACGCTTTCTAGATGCGATCCGGGCGACCTGGGGACCCCCGTCAATGAGGACCTGGCGGAACGGGATTTAGCACGGTTGACCATGAAGGACATGACTTTGTCTCAGTATATTTCCCGTTTCCGTGTTGGCCAGCCAGACCAAGTGGGAAGGACCACCCTTGCGCTATACGTACCTAGCGGGACTCTCGCCCGAGATTCAGCAACAGATGTTGCAATTGCCCGGCCGGCCGACCTGGAGGAGGCCATCGCCTCGAGTTTGCGGGCGGAGGCGGCCATACAACACACAAGAGAAGGTGGGGGTCGGCACGGCCGAGAAACCACCGACCAGGCGGGAGGCCGGGACCGGCCAATTTGTGCCCCGCCAGATCCCTGCCCCCACTCCTGTTGTGGATGACTCCGAACCGATGCAACTGGGTACGGTGCGGCCCAAAGTAGATGCTGCCGAGAAGGCTCGGCGGCAAAGACTCAATCTTTGTTGGTACTGCGGGGGCCCGGGTCATTTTCTCGTGATTGCCCCCAGAAACCGCGTGGGAGGACCCCTCGGGCTTCCGCAGCGGTGGCCAGCCCTCCGGAGCCTGAGGAAGCCCTCCAGGCGGCGGGGGAAGGGTACGGCCGAGTGTAAGAGGGTTCGCTCACTCGGCCGACGTCGCTACCCCCCCCGAACCCAAGACTGGACAATTGTTCCTTGTCATGGTCAGCTTGTGGTCGCCCGAGAAGGGGCCGATGATGGTCCATGCCATGATTGACTCGGGAGCGACCAACAACTTCATTGATGCAGACTATGCCAAGTCTGCGGGATTAAAATTTCTTGACCTCCAAGAGCCCAAGGGTGTCCAGACCATCGATGGGAGAGTGTTGAAAACCGGGGCTGTGACTCAGTATACAGCTCCTACCAGGATGTGGACTAGCTCCCATAAAGAGGACATTTCTTTTCTTGTAACCAAGCTCCCGATTTCCCCATTGTCCTGGGCATTGTGTGGCTCGCGCTCCATGACCCCCAGATTTCCTGGGCTAAGAGACAGTTAATTTTTTCTTCCGATCATTGCCAGGGCCACTGCATGACGGCCCGGGCGTGCCAGGCTCAAGAGGTGGAGAATGTGGCCACCCTGCCCAAAAAGTATGCCGGATTTTGGGATGTCTTCAGTGAGAAGGAGGCGGAACGTTTGCCTCCGCACCGGCCCTATGACTGTGCCATTGACTTGCAGCCGGGGCCCCCATTCCGCGGGGCGCCTCTACCCGCTCTCGGACCCGGAGCAACAGGCTCTCCGAGACTTCCTGGATGAGAACCTGCGGAAGGGGTTCATTCGGCCCTCCCAATCCCGGCCGGGCTCCGATTCTTTTCGTCAAGAAGAAATCGGGGGAGTTGCGCCTTTGCAATGACTACAGGGAACTCAACAAGATCACGATCCGGAACCGCTATCCCCTGCCCTTGATCCCCGAGCTCTTGGAGCGGATGCGGGGCGCTAAGGTGTTCACTAAATTGGACCTGAGGGGGGCTTACAACCTTGTCCGGATTCGCCAGGGTGATGAATGGAAGACGGCCTTCCAGACCAAGTGGGGCAGTTTCGAATACCTGGTGATGGGATTCGGTTTGTGCAACGCCCCAGCATGTTTCCAACATTTCATGAATGACATTTTCCGAGACCTTTTGGACCGCTACCTGGCGGTCTACCTTGATGACCTGCTGATTTTTTCTCCGGATCAGGCGACCCATGATCGCCATGTCAAAGAGGTGCTCCTGCGACTGCGGGCCCACGGGCTCTATGCCAAGCTGGAGAAATGTGCTTTTGACTTGCGTGAAGTGGACTTTCTGGGCTACCGTATTTCTCCTACGGGCATTGCCATGGATGACACCAAGGTCCAAGCCGTGGTCGACTGGGCACCTCCTGCTAGCAAAAAGGACATTCAAAGATTCCTGGGCTTTGCCAACTACTACAGAAAGTTCATTCCTGACTTTGCCAAGTGGGCTGATCCGATCACCCAGTGTTTGCGGGGAAAGGTGCCGTTCCGGTGGACGCCGGAGGCGGATGTGGGGTTCCGCAAGTTGAAGCAGCTGTTCACCACTCAGCCGCTTTTGCAGCACCCAACCCCGCACCCCTTTCATCGTCCAGGCCGATGCTTCGGATGTGGCGGTGGGAGCGATCCTGCTACAGCCTCAGGGGACGGACTTGTTGCCCTGTGCCTACTATTCCCGGCAGCTGACGGCTCCGGAAAAGAACTACACCATTTGGGAGAAGGAACTTTTGGCCATCAAGGTGGCGTTCGAGGTCTGGAGACACCTGCTTGAAGGGGCCAAGTTCCCGGTGGAGGTTCACACCGACCACCGGAACTTGGAGCATCTGAAGTCCCAGCGCAAATTGAACCAGAGGCAACAGAGATGGTCCCTGTTCTTTGAGCGATTCAATTTCCGCATTCACTATGTGACCCCCAAGCAGACCAAGCAAGCTGATGCCCTGTCCCGGAAGCCGGAGTATGTCCGCGGAGGGGAGGTCCCCTCCGAGCAGCCTCTGCTCAAAGCGGAGAACTTTGCCGCCGCCCGAACGGCCCCCGCGCCGGCTCCGGCGGCCCCGCCCGGCCCCGTGGATAAACGACCGTTGAGTGTGCGGGTCCAGGCCCGCCAACGGGACGACCCTTGGGTGCGTGAGCAGCTGTCCAAGGGGGTGCAGGCTCCGTTTCAGGTGAGGAACGGGGTGCTCTATCATCGGGACTCTGTTTACGTTTCTCCGGGCCCTGAGCGGGGGGACATTCTGAAGCTTTGCCATGACTCTAAGGCGGCGGGCCATTTTGGGCTTTTCAAGACGCTGCAGCTGGTCCTCCGGGATTTTTGGTGGCTTAAAGTGCGGAGGGATGTGGAGGACTATGTGGGATCCTGCCCTGTGTGCCACCGGGCTAAGAACCAGGGGGGCAAGCCGGCCGGCTTGCTCCAGCCTCTTCCGACTCCCTCCGCTCCCTGGAAGATGATTTCGGCTGATTTCATCACCGACCTCCCCAAGTCCAAGGGATTCACCACGATACTGGTCGTGGTGGACTGTTTCACCAAGATGGGACACTTCATCCCCTGTGTGGGGGTGCCTACTGCCAAGGAGACTGCTGATATGTTTGTGCAACATGTGTTTCGGCTGCATGGACTTCCACAGAGCCTGGTGACGGACGGGGCACCCAATTCACTTCCCAGTTCTGGAAGGCTGTCCAGAAGCTGCTGGGGATTGATGTGCGGATGTCCACGGCTCACCACCCGCAGACCGATGGGCAAACCGAAAGGGTTAATGCCACTTTGGAGCAGTACCTGCGCTGCTATGTCAACTATCAGCAAACCAACTGGGCGTCCTTGTTGTCTTTGGCAGAGTTTGCTTACAACAATGCGACGCAGGAATCAATCAAAGAGACTCCTTTCTTTGCCAACTATGGACACCACCCTCGGTTCTACCCTCCGGTGGATCCGTCTGGGGACGTTCGGAGGGTAAGGATTGGCTCCAGGAGCTCACTGCGCTTCAAGACTTGCTACGTACATGGGGATAAAGTTTGGCTGTCCACCAAGAATCTGCCCACGCAACGCCCCAGCCGCAAGCTGGATGCCCGGTTTTTGGGGCCCTACAAAGTTTTGGAGCGGGTGGGGCCTGTTTCCTTCAAGCTCCAGCTCCCTGTGGACATGAAACTCCACCCGGTGTTTCATCGCTCTTTGCTCCGCCCGGCGGGGGTGCGGCCTGATGTGACGCAGCCGCCTCCTCCCCCTGTGATGCGGGAGGGCGGGGAGGAGGTCGAAGTGCAGGACATTTTGGATGCTCGCATCCGGTACCGGAAGTTGGAGTATTTCATTGACTGGAAAGGTTTTGGCCCGGAAGAGCGTGCTTGGGTCAAGGCTCGAGACGTCCACGCGCCGGAGTTGGTGGCCCGTTTCCACCGCAAGTATCCTGACAAGCCCAAGCCCGGGGCGGCCCAGGGGGCCCTGAGGGGGATAGTGTAGCACCCATGGGCCCGTTCGTGCCAATGGGAGGGGGTGAGGCGCCGGGGGTCCCGATGCCATTAGGACCCGCACAGGCTGAAGGGGACTCGGAGGACGAGTTGGAAGGCCCAGAACAAGATTGGTCAGCAGCGCCTTTGCCCAGTCCACCTGCAGAGAGTTTAGCCTGGGATTTCGAGTGGGAGCATTCTCCCGGGGAAGGAGCGGACCAGGTGGAGATGGGAGGCAGCGAAGCAGATAGCGGAGATAGTTATGAATTCCCAAACGGCCGAGGTTCCCAGGACCTGGCCGAGCAGCAGATGGAGGCCAGCGGCTGGGAAAGTTCGGGGAGGCTGCTTCTCAAGGAGATAGCGATACTGAACTGGAAGAGCGGGGCCGTTCCCATAACAGACGAGGGACATAGAGCAGGGCAGGAGGAGCTGGCATCTGTCCCTAGATCGTCACCGTTCGGAAAGTAGAGACTGGAGACGCCGGGCCCTAGATCGCCGAGGGCCCGGCCGAAGGATTAAGAACGGCCCCGTGGGAACTGATCCTCAGTTCTCCGGCCACGTCTGATCTGAAGGGCGTGAAAGCGGAGTGAACCACGGAGCCTAGCTTGGCTCGCCTTGGACCAAGACCTTGCCTTGTTATTGATTCGCATTGCTGCGGATACCCTGCTTTGTTCGAGTCAATCCGGGAACTTGCCAAGTTTATTGCCACGTTTGCTTTTGGAATTATCCTTTGGAACTTTGTTGACTTCATTGGACTACAGCTTTGCTGTTTGCTTTATTGTTTGATCTCTTCAAGAGAATTGCCATTTGGACCTATTTATATTCAATAAAACTAGTTAGCCTTTGCTACGTCTCCGTGTGTGTGTTAAAGGGGCAGTACTAAGTCGGTGATTGTGACAAAGCAGATCCTTTGATATCAATCCATTTAGACAACTTGCTACGAGAATAATTTCCTTTTAGAAATGAGCATACATAGACCACGGCCAAAATCCAGTCAGTGTAAGCTCACTTAAGCTCTTTGAAACATATATCCACTGAGCTAGGACTCTCATTTTTCATTTACAGTAATTATAATGCGATTGATCTGTTTGATCTTTTCCTTAGCCCATAGTAAGCTGTCTGGCATGGTCAGTTTGTCCGTAAATGAATTGTGGAGGCAGAGTGTGTGGCAGTGGGCTAATGATCTTGTAGGATCCCCTCCTGTAACATAGCGTAACTAAGCACTGTTTTCTAGATAACTTCAGGCAAATCAATAATTCACCACTCAATAGAATCATAGAGTGAAAAGAGACCTTGTGGGCCATCCAGTCTTACCCACTGCCAAAAAGCAGGAAAATTGCGTTGAAAGCACCCCTGACAGATGTCCATCCAGCCTCTGTTTAAAAGCCTCCAAAGAGGTAAGTAAGTAAGTAAATAAGTAAGTAAAACTTTATTTCTAACCCGCATCCATCTCCCCAGAGGGGACTCGGAGTGGCTTACATGGGGCCGTGCCCGAACAATACAACACAAAATATCAAAAACATCAAAACAATAAACACAATAAAAGCAATAAACACAATAAAATACATCTGTGAAAACACAACAGCACAGGTGAATCTAAAACAGAAACAACAGGGCGGGCCACATGAACATATAGAATGTTTAAAAACTTGGGGGAGATAACTGGAGTAGTGTCAAAACACAAAGGGTCACAAGGGGGGAAAGGGTCTCACAGAAATGGGGGCATTTGGGGAGCCTAATCTCAAAAGGTCAGGTGGAAGAACCAGGTTTTCAGTTGTTTTCTGAAGGATTCCAATGAGGGGGCATTCCTAATCTCTCCCGGGAGGGAATTCCAAAGACGGGGGGCCACAGAGGAGAAGGCTTTCTCCCTAGTGCTCACAAGCTGAGTTTGTGAGACTGGCAGGGCCGAAAGGAGGGTCTCCACCACACTCCTTTTTTTTCCTTTCTTGAAAATAGGGACGATGTTTGCCCTCCTCCAATCTGCTGGGACTTCTCCTATTTGCCAAGAATTCTCAAAGATGATTGCCAGAGGTTCTGGAATGACTTCTGCTAGTTCCTTCAATACTCTTGGGTGTAGCTGATCTGGCCCTGGGGACTTATTTATTTATTTATTTATTTATTTATTAAGTTCGGCTTAATATACCGCTTTCATTTAGAGCAGCCAGTTATTCCTGGATGACTTGTTTCCCAATTTGGGGTTGGATTTTCCCTAACCTCTCATTCACTCCATCTTGCTGAGGTTGAGGATGACTTTCCTTTTTGTGAGAAGATTGAGGCAAAGAAGGCGTTAAGTGGTTCTGCCTTTTCCCTATCCCCTGTCAGCATTACCCCATCTTTTCCTTGCAGAGGCCTTATTGCCTCCTTGTTCTTCCTTTTTCTACTGATGTAAGCAAGGAAGCCCTTTCAATGATTTTTAATGTTCCTGGCAAGCCTGAGCTCGTTTTGTGCTTTAGCCTTGAGAACCTTTTCCCTATAGGAGTTGGCTGTTTGAATTCTTCTTTGGTGATTTCTCCTCTTGTCCACTTCTTGTGCATTTCCACTTCTTGTGCATATCAATATGCTGATTCAGGTGCTCTGAGATTAAACAAATGATCTGAATTGAATTCAGGCTAGTTTGAGATCATACTTTTGGGACAGAAATGACTTTACAATAAAAGAAAATGCTCCTGGATCACTGGTCTGGCATCTTGTTTCTCACAGTGGGCAAACTTATGTGTCTGGAAAAACTACAAGTAGGACAACTTGTGGTTTCCAACAACTAGTTTTCAAAAACATACAAAATACAGACACTAGACTGCTTAGTGAAACTCCATTCAGTTACCATATAACACCAACTGTGAAAGAATTGTGCTGGCTGTTTCCAGTCTGAATTCAAGGTGCTGGTGAGATTTTTTCTTTTTCTTTGCAGTTACCAAACTGATTTTAATGAACCATTGGCCATAACCCTAGATTCACTTCCCAATTCATCATCAATCATCATGCATGTAATTTTATTTTTCATCAAGGTAAAAAGTTTCCACTCACATTGAAATACATTTGATATTTAGTTTGGCATATATTTTAAAGCATTTCGTGGCCTCTTCTTGTTTTTACCCCCCTAAATACTCTGGTCATATCACCCAACCAAGGCATTCCAGTGCTTCTCTTAACTTTTCTCATTTATGAAGACATTATATAACAGTAGTTCCAACCATAGTTTGTGAAGATACTTTAAAGAAAATAATTAGTTACTGTTATAGTTCAGTGCTGCCCCCCTCCCAAAAAAACATATCAATAGTGCCATAATTATAGTTTTAAAAATTAACACTTTGGCTTACATTATAAAACCACATTTCTCTGTAATTCACAGTTATGAACCACCATTGTGGTTTATACATGGTTATACACATATAAACATGTTTTTTAAGTATACTATATGTATATGCAGAGTAGAATGCCCTGAATAGTCATATCCCTCCCCACTCCTAAAAAAAATTACTCAGGGTAATACAAGTTGGCATATGGGGAATTGTTAAGCCAATGGAGGCAGTCAGCTCAAAAGCAAATCCACGAGGCCTTGTTGGTGGCAAATTAACAAAGTCCAGGCTGGCAAAACAAAGCCAATACAGTCAGCTTTTGCATTGTGACTTATTAGAAATGACACAATTTAAAACACAATCTGGAAAAAAGCTTGTAACAGATACCAGTCTTCAAGAGATCTATATAGATATTTCAAACAGCATGGGTTTGTGCAACTTGGTATCCTCAGAGGAAGAATTAAATCTTAAAACATGGGAAAAGGAGAAATCCAGCTGGAATAATCAGCTACAGTCATCAGCTCAAAATTGCTAGTGCTGGGAAAATGCTTGGAGATGGTTTCAAAAGGCAATGCTGTAGATGGGAAAAGAGCTGCCAGATCACGGATTCCTGGTGGATGTTGCTATAAGGTGACAGGCGATTTAAGGGCACATAAACACACACAATGGGAAAGGCAAGCAGGTGTATTGCATGCTGTCCCACATTTAATGAATGAAAAGTAGGACACATGGCCAAGCAGCATCTCAATATGGTCAAGATGACAAACAGTAAGAAGCATGATCACACGCACTAGGAGAGGCTGCAGGATTTTGTTTTTACCTGAGCTTACTGGGAAATACAAGTCTTTCCCCTCTTCTCTTTTCTCCATTTCTGAGTTATTGAATGCAAATTACATGGGCAATTTGAACTCAGTTTGCATTACTAGACATTAGCTGAGGACAAAGGGAGAAAGTGGAATGAAGAAAGAGAAACTAGTACATTTTAAAAACAACTGAAAAAGCAGGATAACAAAATTAATTGAGACTGTCCTTACCAAATACAAGCTGGAAAGTATCTCTTTTTAAAGTTAATTTTATTGTGGTTTTCAGATGAATAGGTTTGCATAAAAGAGGGGTAACATCTAGGGTAGGCTATGGAAAATAGGGGGAGGGAAGTATTCTAAAAGGGTGGCGTGATCTGATGAGTTTGGATGTGGGGAAAGAGGGGAAGAAAATGCTGGGTAGTGGAGTGTGCAAAAGGGGTTTGTACTTTTTGAAAAGTATCTTCTTGATGACCTTTGAAATGTGATTGTTGGGATGGCAGAAAATATATTTTATTTTTGGTTATTGAGAAATTGAATCCCCAAATTTATTATTAAATTTATTATATTTTATTAAATAAAATATATGAAATGTATAAACATTAGGGTTGGTATTTCGTATTAAGAAAATAATTTATTTCGTAATCGATCTGTTCAAAAGGCTAATTATGAGGCTTACCACAGCTTTTCGCCGAACCCAGAAGTGCTGTTTGATTTACGCATCTTGAGGCCGGCAATTTGCGTTATTATTGTAATTGATTTTTAATTATTCTTCTCCCTGTCTTCTCCCCCTTGGTTCCTTCCCACCTTCATCCATCTTATTATGCTCTGTTTTTTTCCCCCGTATTTCTACGGGGAAGCGGAAGTGACGCTGTCTGCCGCTACCCATTCTGGGAAGTGTAGTCCTTCACCAACCTCCCCCCCCTGCTTTCACAGGGCAGGAAGGTATGGGGCCGATCCGTGCAAGCTAGCCCCTGCTCTGCCTGGGCTCGGCATTGTTCCTCTCCTGGGGAGCGCGCCTCCACTAGCTTCCCCTCTGCTGCTTCAGCTGCTCGCGTTGTAGCGTCCCATTTGGACTTCAACTCACTCCCCCCTCTCCCCCCTCTCTCTGCCTCATGTTCTCTTTCTGTCTTTCTTTCTTTCTTTCTCCCTGCACTCACTCTCTAGAATGCTTCGTTCTCCCCTTCCGCCTCGTCTCTTTCCTCATGGCTTCCCCCCTCCCTTCTCTTCTGCCTCCCTCTCTTCTCCCAGGGCATGGGCCAACTTCAGCCCTCCAGGAGTTTTGGACTTCAGCTCACTCCTCCCTCTCCCCCCTCTGCTTCCTCTCTCTCTCTTCCTCCTGGTCTCTCTCTCTTTCTCCCCCCTCCCTTCTCCTCTGCCTCCTTCTCTTCTCCCAGGGCATGGGCCAACTTCAGCCCTCCAGGAGTTTTGGACTTCAATTCACACAATTCCTAACAGCAGGTAGGCCAGCGTTTCTCAACCTGGGCATCAGGACCCCTGGGGGGATTGCGAGGGGAGTTGCGTGGGATTGCCAAAGACCATTAGAAAACACAGGATTTTATGTTGGCCATGGCGATTCTGTGTGGGAAACTTGGCCTAATTCTGTCATTGGTGGAGTTCAGAATGCTCTTTGATTGTAAGTGAACTATAAATCCCAGCAACTACAACTCCGAAATGTCAAGGACTATTTTCCGCAAGCTCCATCTGTGTTTCGGCATATTGAGTATTCATGCCAAGTTTGGTCCTGATCCATCACTTTTTGAGTCCACAGTGCTCTCTGGATGTAGGTGATCTACAACTCCAACACTCAAGGTCAATTAACTATATGTATTACTGTGTCAGAGTGTCATTTTGTGTCATTTTGGTTGGTGGTGTGCCCCCAGATTTTTTTAATGTTAAAAGTGTGCCGCGGCTCAAAAAAGGTTGGGAAACACTGTTCTAGGGTTTGTGAGTCTATGGTGCTTCCCCACTCAGGAGAAACACCACACATTAGCGTTATTAATCACATTGTGCTTTTTCTCTATAATATTGTGGGATATAGCAAACTTGGCTTCATCCAACTTGTATATTCATGTGATGCTGCTTTTCTATTGACATGTGTTGCTGCTTATGCTTGTTCAAATACTTGCTATATTTACTCATGTGTTGCTGCTTATATGATAGTGCTTTGAATACCTCTCAGATACCTGTGATTTGTGATGTTATTGGGTACAATTAGCCACAATAGGCATCCCTTTGGAAGCCTACATTTTGATAGTGATATTACTACTTTACTGTTCTATGCCTTTTCATATGTATGACATGTATTTTTGATGTATTTGTGCAATACAATATATACCAATATTGGCATTTACCTTTGCTTGTTTGATGTGTAACTGTCCATTCGCATACCTTCCCAGGACTAGTACCTTGTGTGCCCAGATTTGTATTTCCATAGCCTACCCTGTGTTTTTTTTGCTGGTCTTCAATTCCCACAATCCCTTTCTTTTGGGTCTAAGTGCCAAGGCTTCTGGGAATTGAAGTCCTTTTGCACTCTTCAGGGAGATCTTCTGCTTCTGCCAGAGCTAGTACTCAGGAGTGGGGGGTTGTCTTCTCTATACAAATATTGATCTTTGATGCTGACAAAATTACCACCTGTCAGCTGACAGCTGCAAAAGGCCACCCTACTCGGATCTGCACACATTACTGCCAATATGTCACATAGTCTGATTTGATGTGTACTACTAATCACTAATCTGATTTGATGTGTACTAATCTTGGCCTCCTTCATGCGCTTTCCCTCCGACCAAGCAGCAGGGCTGCACAGCACTGTGATATATGCCTGTAAGTCACCCTGAAAAGCGATTTTGGAGAAGGTTGATATTCCTGTTACAAGAACCTCATACTGTATAACTTGGTGGTACCATTTCTATATGCTATAAATCTTCAGCTCCAGTCAATTGCACTCCAGAAGTGAAGGGAAATGTTTCCCCTTGATTTCCCTGTGCTTAAAACAGTGTCAGACCTGTTTCCCTGTTTTGGACAATTTAGAACCAATTACAAAATTTTGTAATAGTTACTAATCAATAAAGATTTTTTTGATTTTTTTTGTAATTCATTACGTTAAGCATAAAAAAATGCCCCCCCCCCAATTTGTTTTTAGAACCACATTTTTTTGGTTCTAAACCAACCCTAATAAACATAGTTACAGCAGGCATGTCTCACCTTTACCCTGCAGTAATCTCTTAATGAATGAGCTCCGGAGTGTTGTCTGACATCCTAGCCAGATGCCAAGTAAACATAATTTAAATTTCCATAATCCCTTCACAAAAAATTTGGGAGACATAATGGGAGCTTATAATGGACTTACCTCCAGACACCCAGGATTCTATTCCTGATTTTCTTGATATGATTGGAGCTATCAGTGGGAAGGATCTGTCTCCCATGCCTCAAACCAGCCTTACCCTTGCATCACCCATTGAAATTGTAATCACCGTCAAGCAACCATTGTGTATTCTGGGCTAAGTCCATTGTGCCCACCAAACCATTAAGTCCATAACATACACATTAACAATTGCCATATCGCATTCCTTCCTGATCATGCCCCTTTCTGAGGTGGATCAATAAACAGACAGACACTTTAAATGCTCCAATGATAGTTTATCAAATTTCCAGCCACCACAAAGAGCCAACCAGCGATTGTGTCAAATGGAACCCTGAGCCACACAGGGCACAGATCTTGCGATACCTAAAATCACTTGACATTTTAGCCCACAATCAGATGCATATTAAAAAGCCACCATTTCACCTGTTTTTGCTTGCCTTCCTTCATATATTGTTATTGCCCTATGGTTGAACAGTGGGACAGCATGTCAGCTGTGAAAATGGAATTGTGCTAGAGTAGGGAAGATTATTTTAAAACGTGGCTATGAAATTTCCATGGAAAATGTTGCATATTACTTCCACCCCATTCAAATGGCATGCAATTACCACAGCTTTCCAGGACCTGAGGCCTAAAAATATATGTAGCCTCCATGACAAGGGCAGATGTTATGCCTAAATTTAGAACTTCACTAGGTTTCCATCAACTCACCTTTGACCTGGCTTAATTTAGCATGACCTGGTAATGCACTACATAGTATGGTGTAATGAAAACTTTTGTCCTTTCCTTCAAGTCCCATAGCTTTGAGACAAAGTCAGAGAAATGTCTGGAGAACTACATGACTGAATCTTATGTGCAGTGACATTTCTTTTTTCCTTCCTTTCTTACAAACAACAATATTATACACGCCGCCTCTTCACATGGGGGCATTTTTGCCCCATTTTGCCACTTTGCTTCGCAGCAAGGACAGGGACTGCCATGCCCCATCACACAACATTCAGCAGGTCCTGCCCACTTTCCTCCCAAAGTAGGGTACTTCCTCCTTGACAGTGGGGAGCAAAGTGTATTTTGGGTTTTCCATGTGGTAGAGGAAAAGGTGGTGAGGCAATGCATGTTGCCACAGGTTGCCACCATTTCTACCATCTGATGGGGGAAGGAAAGGGTGCCAAAGCATCCTCTTTCATCCCCTCCATGTATTAAGAGAAGGAGGGATGGCACATAGGCCGCCATGCATGTCTTCCCTTTTGCTGGCAGTTTTCAGCTCAATGGCACAACCCAAAAGGCCATGTGAAGAGGTCTTAGGTCACATATGTAGGAAAGAAATGGCTTAGCATTGAATGGTACACCAAAGGCCATTTTAACTGCATAATTGCTGACCTGGCATGCACAACCTACTCCTGACGGCATAAACAATCCTAACTTTAGTTTTTCAATTATATTTTTATACTTTAGGACTTACCCTACTCCTTTATAGCAGTCCTTTCAAATAAGAGTCTTCAGATTTCTTGATTGCAGCCTCCCTTTTGGTTGATTGTTTTATTTATTTATTTACAGTACTTACATTTCACCCTTCTCACCCTGCAGAGGACTCAGGGCGGACTACAATGTACATATACATGGTAAATATTTAATGCCATAGACACACAACATATATAGACAGACACACAGAGGCTATTTAACATTCCAGCTTCATGAGAGTATTCTAGCCACCAGGGGATCTGTCACTTCACCGTCCATTTGTGACACTGATGGAGTACTTCCTCATTCTTTTGCTTGCTTGCTGGAGATTTTATGGTGTCGTAAATTAGTTAAATTAGCCTCCTCACATAAGCGGTACCTAAATTTCCTACATGACAGATGCAACTGTCTTTCTGGCTGCAAAAGTCAACAGCAAGCTACACAATGGTCGGAAGCTTACTCCGACCTAGGCTGGCTTTGAACTCATGACCTTTTTGTCAGTAGTGATCTTAATGCAGCTGCACCAATCAATTTATGGAAAAAAATTCATTCCGATTTACAAGAAAATGTGCCCAATAACTATACCCATAGATAAGCTAATTTCTTGTACAGGCTGAATATTCCCTTATTCAGAATCCAAAGTACTTCAAAACTGTCCACAGACTGGATGAAATAGTGCCAACTTTGCTTTCTGATAATCCAGAAAGCAAAGCTGGTACACAATATTTGTACAATATTGTGCATCAAGTTACTTTCAGGCAATGTGTTTAATAACTTAATTTTGTATTGTATTTAGACTCCCATCTCCAAGGTATATCATATGCAAATATAGATTTTCCAAAATCCCCCAAAATCTGGAATCAAAAACATTTCTGGTCCTAAGATTTCAGCTAAGGAATACTCAACCACATTGTAAATCAATACCCTCAGCCCTGAAGATGCCTATCTTTGTTCATGGGCAAGCACCTGCTTTGAGATCGCATTTCCTCTGAAAGGGTTAAGTGCAGGCATAGACACCTGCTCACAATATTATGATATTGATCACTCCCAGTCTTATTTTTGTCTTCTCTGCCTCTGTTCCTGCTGTTCAGTCAGTCAACCTCTCCTCTCTACTTCCAAAGGGAGGGATATTTTTAGATGTGTGGCTCCTTGTTTTTTCCCACCACCTTTTCACCCGGAAGAGCTGGAAATAAGTCCTGACTTCCATAAAGCTGAGAAAGTTGCATCTTCCTTCCTTCCTGCTACCATGAAAAGCTGTACATTGACCTGAGCAAAGAATATTTTTGCAGCACTTGGGCTTTTGATCTACTACCTCCCTCTTAGGGTTTATATGGATGTTTTCCACAGCTTGGCAATTTTGCGTGACAGATGGCCTGTTATACTGAAATGTTCATGACACCTTGCAAGATTTTATTTGGGTGGTGGGTAAAGAAGGACTTTCCCACCATTAAGAAGAATGAGGTCGCCAATGCAGGAAGGAAGCAGATTCATAAAAGAGCTTGTCAGTTATTACATTAATTAAATCCTCAAATTATTGCCTTGACTTACTAATGATTTAGGCCAGAATTCTTCTGAGAACTTACATGTTCATAAGTGTGATTATGTCTGTGGGAAATAGTACTGAACAGCTTCACAATGTCCAGTTTCAGCAAGGAATTACTGTAATGGACATTGGGATTCATGCACTACAGGATGGATGCACAAGTGGATCCAGTTCAAATAACCTATACATTGTTGCAGGCTGGTGAAGTTATCAATGCCACATATTTATTTATCTATCAGGTTTACTTTCTTACCCTCACATTTGACCATTTTGTTTTTTGATTCACGCAAACATGTGTGAATATCAACAAGAATCACATTCTGCATGTAGTTTGCCAATCTTAAAAAAAAAGAATGGACTTGTGATGTTTTCAGAGGGGAGCTTCAATGGTGGCAAAGACAGACATATTAGTGGAACAGAAAAGACAGCAGTCTCTGGATCAAGTTCTACATGATACTTTGGTAATCAAACAATATGTCAGCAATAGCTCATAAAGAAATCAATGTGCAGTTGCTGATTCATAACCTAGACTTATGTTCTGAGAACTGCTTTGTGTTTAGTCGATGGCATTACTTCGCAAATGAAGATTCTTAGGAAGGACTCATCCCACACTTTCTACAAGCGCATTGATGACTAAGGAGGTTGGATGTGTCCTTCGAGCCTGTGCAATGGATTTTTCTGATGGAGCGCAGCGTGCACAGAACTGGCCTCACCCTTTAAACCAAAGGTTCGTCTGCCGGGGCCTAGCAAGCTTAAGATGGTGGCAGCGAGGTCCTCAGGTTGTAGGTTTGATTTTAGCTTCCTTCTCTAGATGGTTGACCTTACAGGTTTAGACGAGCACAATCTGCCCGGGTTTGAAATTAGAGTGTTCCTTCTCTTAGCATTATTGCCAAAAGGCTAGAGAGCCCATCTTACCCGTTGACGCTCTCTGTCAGACCCTTCGGTTGTGACCTATCTGGCATGGGAGGCCCTACCAATGGCTATGCCACCGCTAGCATAGCTTACAACTTCATTAGGGTACACAAGCCTCTCCCCCACGACAAGGGGGCGCCAATGAAGAGGCTTGTGTTTAGTGAGACTATGTAAATTCCCCATAGTCCACATTCAGCCAACACATCAAACAAAGGAGGTCTGTTCAGCTGCCAATTGGGTGCAAAGAGGATATTTTCAGCCCCCTCTCACCAATAGCAGAGGCTGTATCAATCAAAAGCAGGATTTCAGTCACAATTCCTTGTGTCAGCCTTGCTCACTGGTGTGAGAAGGTCTAGGAACATTATACTTCTATTGCCTTAGTTGGCAACTAAACACCCCTCTTGCACCTGATGCAGCTGCTCTCTGTTAAGGTGAGCTTTGGAAGCAGAGCAGAGAAGGAAAACTTAGTTAAACATTTATAACATAGTAAGCAATGTAGAATATTGGCTGTCTTCTTTCTGCCCTTAGTAATATGAGAACTGAAGCTTTCTTTTGTTTACAAGGGTTTACAATGTCTCAGTTCCTTGTTCCTATATCCCATTCCACTACCACTAGTTGAGTCTTTCCATGTGTTCCTCCAATATTTGATTTTCTATGCTACATATTCTGTTTCTCCTATAATCTTGAATGACCACCTTTCCCTACCACATCATTGCTTTAATATTTTGGGACCAATATTTTCCCAAAGACTGTTTTGAGGTTTAAATTGTACGCATTATCTTTCACATGCTCTGAATTGAAGGAAGGTATTTTGCTTTTGCTGCTTTTTGGGCTTTTCTTTGCATCAGTTTGCTAAGACTTTTGATTCTGGAGATAAATTGGTCTTTTCTTAATCTTGCAGACTTTATCTAAGAGCCCTAAATGTAGCCACACTAGCAGGAAAAAAATGGAGTAATGTATGATAGCTTTCCATGACCTTTCTAATGGTTGCTCTTGCTCCAGCTTTCTGCCACTATCAATTATTCTTTTTCAAATATTCAAATAGGTTTGGTTAGCCAATGTCATCTAGTTACTGCATTTAGCATTTTCCAAATGAGGCATACTGGAAAGATACCACACATTAAGACTAATGGGAATAAGATTGGCAAACTCTAAGTATGAATCCAGCCCTCTTTTTCACCCTATGTGTCATTGGTCCACAGTGTCATGGTTAGTTTTGATGTCCCTTGCTCCAATTGATTGCCAAATTGGGTCTTTCCAAGGCAAAACAACTAGAATAATTTTTAAAAATGGTAATTGTTAATGAAACCTGGAACCCACCAAAAGACCCCAAAATCCGAAACCATGAAATATCCCACCAGCAGATGTCTAAGGGTGACTTCCCCCACAGAGACATATCCGGGGTGACATCCAGAGATGACATTTTCCCCAGAGACACAGTTGTACAAGCACCCAGTGGTTTGGGGGGAGGGATAATCTCATTTTTTGTCTGGGTGATTGACATAATCACCCAGTACCCACTTTACCTGGCCAACAATGAACTCTTCCACTTTACAATGAGTTAATCCCTGGCCAGCCCAAAAGGTTATGCAGCTACCCAATGCTCTGCCTTGCATTTTCCTGGGAACCCATCAAGAGGTTTCAGCACCTATTGTTTTTCTAGCCTGGACCCATTGTCAAATCCTGGTTGAAAAGATTAAACCCATTCAATCCCATAACCCCAGACCACATTCCTTTCCTCAAACACCGAAAGAAGGTGGACACAGAAAACAGCCATAAGTTTCAAACTGAGCAATGGCAGTTTATTAAATTTCCTACCAGGCCAGGGAACCAATCAGCTGCAGCAACAGATGGTGCACTTCAACCAAGCAGGACACGGATCATAACTTGCACCAATCAGCACCTGGAGTGGCAAAAGTCCATTCTTTGAATTGCTGTCAAGTCTCTATAAATGCTTCTGTACCAGACATTTATTTATGTCTGATTTATCTCTCTTACACCCACTTTTGGCCTAAGTGAATACAACCTCTGGTCCTTGCCTTCAGCCTGCTTGTGTATGATTTGAAACTTTAGAGCCTAGGCATGCCAAGTACCTGAACCCATGGTTTAGCGGAGCTGAAATCGCATATCACCACCAACTTCCCTGTCTTGGATTTCAAAGCCACAAACTCCTTCAGGGCTTAGAACTCACGAAGCACCCTGTAATACATGTATGGCTTCTACACATGGATATTATTATTCAGATTAGAGTTAGGCAACTGTAATTCTCCAGGTATAACTAGAGGACAACTTCAATCAGCCTTAGCCAGTATAGTCAATCCCTAGGAATTATGGGAGCGGCAGCTGAGGAACAATTGGAAGGCCAGTTCTTTCTCAAGATAAAAAAAATCAACTTCAAGCCCAGGATGCTCTGATTTTGCATAGTTTGGGCAAACTTTAGATGCAAACATTGCCATGGATCTAGAATTAAGTGGATCATGGGGAAGTTCATTCCAAACTCTTCTTGTATGTATCAATACTAGGGTTTTGGAATACAGGAGGTAATTTAATTCTAGGATTCACATTTAACTGTATTAAACTGACATCCCTGAAAGGCAAATTTTGGAAGCACATTTTCCTACTAAGAGCGTTGGTTTATTTTCCCCTCTCACCTTCTGCTCCTCCACTTCTATTACCCATGAGTGCTCTGGTGAGATTTTAAAAGGCAAAATCTCATTCAAAAGCTGGTAGTCCAAAGCAGATTGTCTCTTTTAAAAAGGGTCAACAAGGGTTGCAACCTAATAGCACTTTTCTGCTGATGGGACTTCTTCTATCAGTGGAATTAGAAGGTGATAATTCTTCCTTCCTCTTGTACCTGCAAACTCTACCAACCTTCCCAGGAGGATTTAGGACAGTTCCAGATAATATGGAAGGGAAAGGGTGAGAAGATGGATTGCCTTGTCCAACTGGCAGTCAAGTGCTTGCAAGATGTTGGGTTTAAGCCAAGTGTGAGAATGTATCCAAAGAATTGTATCCAAAGAACAGGGGCGGATAAAGTTACCAAAGGCATGCAATAACAGTAAATATAAGAACTCTAGCTATGAATTATTTTGATGTTTTACTCTCACTCTGAAAAGCTGAGGACTGGATGTTTTCTGGGAGGGGTAGAATGTGCATTTGGACTGGAAATGCCCTCATTTTGCCTTAGGTCCCCCTGCCCTCCTGCCAGCTACACCCTGGGGAGAACCACTAACTACATTTGTGGTATAGTGTTTCTGCTGTTTTGATGTCATGCCAGGGCATTTGGCAAGCTGAAGATCCTGTAGGCTTGAGATTTCCCTTAATCATCCCAGTGCTTTTACTGAAAAAAATTGCTCTTCTGATACTTGTGAGGCTTGTAAGGGCAGATGACTTTCTCTGAAGGCAGACCTTCTCAGTCTGTTCTTCCTGCTGAGTAAAGAATCTAAAAGGGCTTCTCTGTGATTGCACCATGCCTATCCTTAAAAAAGAAACTATGAATAGGCAGGCAAGGAGAAGCAATTGCTGAGGCTTCTTTCCTTGATATCCCTGTGATCTTATGTGAATAGCCACCAATACCAATATGAGTCACCACTATGGACAGTGTGATGTTGTGCTTTGAGCAATGGACTATGTCTGGATATCAGGATTGCAATCCCCACTCAGTCACAGAAACCCACTGGGTAACCTTAGGCAAATCATGCTCTCTCAGACTGAGAGGAAAGTAAAAACAAACTCTCTCAGAACAAATTTTCCAAGAAAACTCAGTGAAAGAGTTGAAAATGGCTTGAGGGCACACAGCAACACATTATGCACATAATTCCAATAAAAAAACATCAGACCTAACAAAGGAAGAAAAATATAGCTACACACAATCACTCTGAGATTTGTCTCTTTTGCCCCGAGGACCTGAGAAAAGGATCCAGACCTTAATATCTGAAAACTCTAATCTTGGGAATAGGACCCCAAGAGGGAACAATTCTATATAATTCCAAGGAAAACTCAATGCACACAATTTTTCTGCATCACATGTTAGGCCAGGGCCACTCAATCTAGAAGAGAATCTGAAACAGATCTCTCATTAGTTTTCCAAGTGTGTGAAGGAAGCAAAGGGCTCAGGGAGGAAATTCTTGCGACGGGTGAGAAGGAAATAAGAGATGTTAAAAAGGACATGATGTGTTTTCCGCTGGCTGTCCTTCCTCCTCTTACTCCCAAGGCATATGTTGTGCTTTTATTGCCACAAACCTGTAATAAGAGGATGTCAGGCTTATTTATTTGTATGTCACAAGGGGAGTCCTGTCCTTATTCGACTTTCTTAGCCTCCCAGATGGTGAGATCTGGAATTTAGGACCTCATCACATTGAGGCTGAGAAGAATCTTCTCCCTGCTTCTCTGCCCTGCTATCATACTGCTGGCATGGAGTCCTCTGGAGCCCGTCATATGATGCAAGGCCACTTCCATAAGGGCTCCTTTGGGCTCTGTGCCAGCAGCACAGAGAAACGGAGCCCAGAGAACAAAGCCAGAGAAGGTGAAGAGGAAATGAGAGACAGTAGGGAAACATTGTGGGAAGGGATACCATGATCCATGATGGGAAGGGAATGCAGCATGACGCTGCCCCACAATTTCCCCTGCTGTTCCCCACTGTCCCCTAGCTTCTCTGATTCATTATGATGAGGTACTTGGACCTGCTCTCTGGAAAAGAGATATATGGCATTGGAAGACTGGATGTTTTGTTTCCCTCCCCTTCCCTTGATATTTATTACATACTTTTCTCTCACACAAAAGTGATATATTTGCCCTTTATGTGCACAATATTTATTTAATATTTAAAATGCAGGTTCTTTTAAAGAGTACATTGGCTACTCCATGGAAGAAATGTTCCTCTTGCAAATGCATGTTCTTCTTCTTTTTCTTTTTTTGCAAATTTACTTCCATCTCCTCAAGGTTTCAGCATAAGTAAGTTTCCTTCTCTGTCAGCAGCCAACCTCATGCCACATATAAAAGGAAGAAAGCATTTTTTATTTAAGTGTATTTACTCATTAAACTTACATCCTGCCTTTCTATCAAGCCTGGGATTCAATACCGCTAAAACAAGTACAGATAAAAGCAGATAGAAATAAAACAGGTAAGATGTTCAAATGCTAAAATGCATATATAATTTAAAGCAGTGCAAGGACATTTGAAATGATTTTTTTTTAAAAAAGAAAGTACAGTTATCATTCTGTTCAGTATACATTTTTAGAAACCTAGTCCTCTCTCTCTCTCATGTTCCCTAAATATGCCTCTGAAACAGGCATGTAGCCAGGGGGGCTAAGGGGGCTTCCGCCCCCCCCCCCGAAATTCTCAGGATGGTCCGCGAAAAGGCCTTACTGGTACATTATTTAAACTGTTATGTGCATTTAAATCATGATCTGATCACCATGCTCATTATATCCCATATTAATGGGGTTATTGGGATAACAATACAAAAGGTTTGCTAGGGTAGACCCTCTTCCACCCAGTCTCTGCCCCGAACCAAACTCAGCCCCGAATCAAAATCCTGGCTACGGCCCTGCTCTGAAAGTAGAAAGGGTTGAAACCCTGGTACAATTCGAACATTCCTTATTGAGAATTCAGAAATCCAAAATACTTCAAATTCCAAAATTGCCCACAGGGGTGGCTGAGGCAGGTACACTTTTGCTTTCTGATGATTCAAGGTGCACATGTTTTATTGCATACACAGAACTATTTAAGATATTGTATAAAATTACCTTGTGGTTAGTTATGTGTCGAAAGTGTGTATGAAGCATAAATAAATTTCATGTTTAAGCATGCTTTCCATCTACATGGTATCTCAGTGTGTTTGTGCGTGTGCAAATACAGTTCTTCCAAAATCTGAAATCTAAAATGCTACTGGTCCCAAGAAATTTGGGTAACAATTATTCAATCATTTTAATTATATGGCATTTTACTGTATTTTACTTTTTAAAAAAATAAGATCTGTATACCATTTGTTGCACTTTTTATTGTATTTTTATTTTGTATGCAAATAGTCTATGGTCGGAGCCTTAATAAATACCTTACACTTCTATAAACTGAACTATGAAATGTAAAAATGGATGGCACATTGAAAAGTTGTGAAATACTGCTACTATCAGTTTGAAGTGTTGTCCATTTCACTTCTTTCTTGTCGCTGTGTTATGGAGTCACAAGCACACAAACATATGCTCAGGGCAAAATAAGGTGGAGGAGATACCCAAATAAACTTCCAAATATGCTTCAGTGCCAGCCCCATGTCTTTTTAATCAGCCACTGTTTTTCTCCCCTTTCCAGCTCTTGAACTTGCACAGCAGAAGAAAACGCTGCCAGAGTCACATAATGCAAATGACCTTAAACAGACAAGAGTGACCCTTCTTACGTCTGAGAACCACAAAACAGGTGGGAAGATAACCTTTGCCAGACACGCTGCATTCTCACTTGCCTCTGGGCAGTTCAGTTTTCACACACAAGTGGCAGGAAGTTGCCCCCAGGGCTCTCTGCATGCAAAGGGAGGGGCAGCTTTTCTGAGAGAAGCACCTGGTAGCAGAAGCATTTTGCTCAAGGAAGAAAACAGGATCTCACATATAAACAACATCCTCCCTGAACTAGTTCATGAGTCGCTGTTTCCAGAGTTTGTTTTTGAGCTATTATTACAAGGATGGCCCTCCCTCACATCCCTAGTGAGAAACGGGACTGAATCAAGGGGATGGTAAGATATGACTCAGGACTGAAGACGTTTGCCCAGACACTCAAAAGCCATTGTCTCAATTTAGGGGAATAGCAGCAACTTTCTGCACTTGTTACTGGGAACAATACATTTTTTTGGGAAAATTAAAATATTTGTATCCCTACCTATACGGAAATATATCAGGGAGTGAACAGGTAAATAATATTGGCAAATTAAAACAATTTTCAACACTAAGGCAATGTCAAACCCACTCTAACTATTTATTGCCAAGTAAGCCCTGGGGTGTTGGTGATAGTTGTCTGACCAACAATATTGTATGTCCCAATCTTGGTCCTCCATGTGTTTTGGACTTCAGATCCTACAATCCTAACAGCTGGTAAGCTGGTAAACTGGTTGGGAGTTTTGGAAGTTGAAGTCCATAATAACTGGAGAACCAAAGGTTGAGAACTACTGGCCAAAAGCAAAGGAGATTCATGAGGTTCCATGTGATGATTTCAAATCTAAACTCCCTGGTTTTTCTTTTGGCTCCCATTTTTCCAACCACTCATCAGTAGGGTTGTGTAATTTGGCACAAAGCCATGCTATTTTTAGTTCCATTTTCAGATAACTCCTCAGTCCGTTTACTGGGAAATTGCTCAATTTGGGGGGGGGGGGCATTTTCATTCCGCAAAGATTTGGCCCATTTGCTACAATGGGAAGACTTTAGCAGTTCAATACTCAGTCATTTTTTGACCTATCTGCATGAAACTTACCTCGGTTTTAGACCCCGTATGTGCCATGTTTCAGAACAATTCACTAATCTACCAAATTTTTAGAATTATTTTACCATAACATTTTTTAAAATAAGACAAATTGCAAGAGACGATTCTGGGAATTGTTGTCGCCTGTTGTGTCCATTCTCCGCCAATCAGAACATGGACACAATGAGGCCTTTTATTGTCTGAGAAACAGAGAGGGAGAGAACCTTCAACTCCCATCACGCTCCAAGAGGAGCTCAGAGGCTTTTCAATGCCTTCCCCATGCCAAGTGCTGCTGGGAAAGAAAGTCCCCAGCAGGGCCCTCTCTGGAGAAGAGGGCTAGAAAACGTTTTCTGAAGAAATTGACGCTGCTACTGCTGCAGAGGAGGAGGAAAAAGAGATGCTGTTGTTAACCTCATCATCTCCAGGAACCCCCGTGACAGACCCCTGTCTCAGTATACTGCAGTTAACTCCATCATCTCCACTAGCTAAAAAAATCCTACTCTCTTGATTTGTCTAGCAAATGAATCACCATTTTTTTAAATATTAAAGCAATAATATTTATGATTTTAAAAATCATTTTCAGTCCAAACCGATCTAGATACAACCCTACTCACCAGAAAAATTGCACTTACCAGTGCAATCTCTCTGGGAGAAAACTCCTGTCCATCATTGGCAAAGCTCTTCTCAAGCATCACATGCTCCAGTTGGAACTGTGCAGTTGGTAGATCTCCTTGGTAGCTATTTATATGTCTTAAGTAGAGGGAATTGGGGCCACAAGCAAAAACAGTTGGTTCCTTGTCAGCCATCCACAAGAGCCAACTTTGGTATGACATTTTTCATTCTGGAGGACATGGGAGATGGGCATTTGAATGAAATCTTTTATGAAGTCCAGTAACGAATATATGAATTCATTTTGGATTATCACATTATTTTTGCTCATTACAGTGATTTACTTGCATTTTTGTATCTTGTTTCCACTTGTACATATTTTCTGCAAGTGCCTTCCTCTAATGTAGGCCCTTTTGAACAACATTCCCACAAACATAAACAGTGTTGTGCCTTTTTTTTGGTCAGAGATTCATAGTAAAGTAAGAATCATGAACTAATCACAGACTATTTTGCATTGATTTGTACTAAAATATGGACATGAAATTTGTGCTAAGTATCTTCCCATGGAAGATGTCATCCTCAGTATATAGGCTTGTCCAAAATTATGTTTGCCCTCACAAAGTGCTTCAAACATGGAAACACTAGTATAGGACGACATTTTTTAAAACTTGGGTCTCTGTGTGTATTAATTATGATTTGTCTATTCTTTTTTAAAAAAACAAAAAACAAAACAAAACCTCACATGGATTGTAGGCTAATGCTTGTTCTTTCAAAAGGAATCTCTGTTCAAATTCTCACTGGCTATCATGCACATATACTCAAGGCATTCATGTGCAAACCATACATGTGAACTAGCATACATCTGTATAAGTGTGTGTAACAGAGAAAATAGCGAAAAAGCCAAGGAAATTCTTCAGTACATGATAACTGAAGATTGTTATATGCCCAGAATCAGAGGAGTATTCAAATACCTATTAATATTGTTGGAAGATGAATAGCTATGAAAACCAAATGAAATAGAAGAAATGAGTTACTTAACCATTTTGATTAGAGAAAGGTCAGTAGGGGGCTTTGTAAAAAAAATTCCTGAAAACTTTATATTGATTATTTGAAGACAAATGTCTGTAGAGTGATAGCAAATGGGTGATAATACAATGTTGAGTTTCTTGGCTTTTCTTTGCGAACGAAGATTCGGGAAGGACTCATCCCACGCTTTCTACAAGCATGTTGATGACTAAAAAGGCCAATCTGAGATAGGCAAGTCCGGTTGCAGAAAGGACAGCAAAAAGTCTCCTTGGGTGGTAATGTTTCCAAGTTGTGGTTCTTTCTGCGTTGTCATTTCTCTTCGAGACTCGTTTGGCATGACATCTCAAAAGAGACCACAGCATTGTGGATAGTGTTGCTTCATGCCTCCCAATGTGAGGCCAGGGTGGACCATTGTTGGTGATCAATCTGGCCAAGCCTGAAATGCTGTTTCAGGGAGTCCTTTTATCTCATTTTTGGGGTGCCTCTCTTGCGCTGACCCGTGGCAAGTTCACCATAGAGTAGTATCTATGAGAGGTGGTGGCCTTCCATCCTAGAGATGTGTCCTGCCCAGCGCAGCTGTGTTCTCAATAGCATGTTCTCAATGCTGATGACCCCTGCTTGCTCAAGGACAGCAACATTCGTCACATAGTCAGTCCAGTGTATATTTAGGATTGTGCGAAGACAGTGCTGATGAAAGCGTTCGAGGAGTCGTAGATGTTGGTGATAGGTGACCCATGTTTCAGACCCATTAAGGAGAATAGACAGTACGATAGCTCTGTACACACTGATTCTTGTGCTTTGCCTCAGGTGTTTGTTACTCCAGACTCTTTTTGAAAGCACTATATGCCTTTGCTAATCTGTGATCTATCTCTTTATCAATCTTGGCATCTGAGGAGATGATGCTTCCCAAGTAGGTGAACTGCTGAATGGACTTAAGCACAGATTTTCCTATGCTGACATGAGGATGATGGTGTTTTTCCTGCAGTGCGGGCTGGTGAAAAACTTGATAAAAGATGTGTTCCCATCATCAAAATGGGTGAATAACAATTTATAAGGAGCACCTAATTGTCATCAAAACATGGCCTGGTTTTGGTCATATTTCCAGATCAATATTAACTTTCATGCCCATTGTTTTGTAATGTGCTTGTGTCTATGCTATTCACATTCCCAGGAACCAGGAGGGGTCAGTATCTCGTTTAGAGATGAGACAGCTCAGAAAAAAAAAGTTAGATACAAATACAAAGAGGTTTCTTGAAACATCCCCAGATATAGATAGATTTTTGAAGGAGTTAAAGAAATGAAGGACTTATGTCTGGTGCAGGAAATCTGTAACTGAAGCCAGAGCTCTTGGGAGGAAACATTAAGCTGATCGTGGGAGAAAAAGAAAGCGAAGTGTTAAAGTTATTAACACGAACAGAGGATACTGGCACATCCTGCAGAAAACTTCCTGTTTAACCATCAAGATAGAAAACAACAACTGGGGGAAAATGATGGAATTTCAGCTTCGCTCTTTTTTGGTCCAAGGGTTTTTATTTTTACACTGCTATTATTTTTGAGCTTTCAAGTAACTGCTTGTCATTCCAAAGACTATACAATAACCTGTTCAACTTGCATAAAATCACATCATTCTTCTCTTTGTGAGCTCATTTTGTGTAATCATCATCATTAAATCAAGTGGAATCCCTGATTCATCCATTAACCAGGGCTGGAAAAGTCAAGGGTTCATTTTATTTTATCCATTAACCACCCTGATTATCAAGTGTTAAAAGAGTTCTAATTAGAAGTTTGGAAATAATTAGTCAAATGTTAGTTTATTGCCTCTTGACTGGTTAAAAAATTAAAAACAATTGTAAAGACATTATTTTAATTGTCAAATGACAGTCGGGCTAAGCAGAGTAATGATTACTGTTCCATATTATTTTAGTTCAGATGTTAATTTGTTGCTGTTTTAATACGCACATGCACATACATTTTAAAAATAAAAGTAAGGTTATTGGCAAAGCAAAAAAGATTTACCGTATTTTCCATTGTATAAGACGACTGGGTGTATAAGACGATCCCCAACATTTCCAGTTAAAATATAAAGTTCGGGATATACTACCCCTCTTCCAACGCACACCAAATAAAAATTTTAAAGCATCAGATTTGATTTCAATATGGTAATTTTCCTATTACTATACCTCCTTCTCTGCCTCTCAGATCTCACAAATGCGCACCTGTACCACTTCACTACAGTCTTCAGGAGCAAGATCTGAGAGGCAGAGGAGGAGGTACGGTAATAGGATACAAGGGTGGGCCAGACAGGTAAAAGAGGTGTGTTTTTCTGGGCCCAGAGCCACTCTATCACTTTTTTCCATACCCTGGGAACCCTGGACACCTGCAGCTTGCTTCGCCCTTCACTTACACCTTCCCGGTGAGGCACCCCTTCACCTCACCATCGGGACCTCACCATTAAGTACACAAATCCTGCTGAATGGATTTTCTTCTACCGAACGTATTTATTTATTTATTTATTTATTTATTTACTATTTTTATATGCCACCCTTCTCAACCCCGAAGGGGACTCAGAGTGGCTTACAGCAAACAACAATACTGCCAGAGTGGCTTACAGTGTACATATAACAACAATTAACATTACAACATATCGCAATATTGTTAGCAATATTGCATGTAATACAAATATATAAAATTTAATATCACGATATAATTATTGTATCACATTATCATTGGCAGTATTATACTGTGTTACAATACAACACCACCAATACCAAATGCATATACCACATACCATACCGTAATCATACTATTATTATTATTATTATTACATTACAATTATTATACTATGACATAATACAATATATTGACATTATATTATATTATATTATATCAAATTGCAATGCAATGTAACACTATATTATATTATATATTATTATATTATATTATCTTTAAAATAATCAATAACATTATTTATTTAAACAAAATAAAATTACTTATTTAAATAAATAAAAATTTTAGAGAATCATTTTAAACAATTATTTTAAATTATAATGCAATGTAACACTACATTATGTCATATATTATTACATTACATCATACTTTCTATAAAATAATACATAACATTATTTATTTAAACAAATAAAATTACTGACCGTATTTTTCGCTCCATAAGACGCAGTTTTTTTCCTCCCAAAGTAGGATGAAAAATCAGCCGCGTCTTATGGAGCGAAGATGCAGGCAGGGGGGGGGGAGGCGCTGGAGCAGAGGGGGGCGGCGATATACTCACCAAAAGTGTCCCGGACAGCCTCTGTCTCGCTCGCCGCCCAGGGAGGTCTTCATCTGGAGACCGCCGCCTCTATCGCCGCCTCTCCTCTTCTCTGGTCCGTTGCGGCGGCGGAGGGTGGACTCGAGCAAAGGGCGGGGGAAAGAAGGAGCAAGAGGGGGAGCAAAGCAGCGTCGCGTCAGAGGCTCTGACGCTGCTGCTTTTGCTCGCCTCTGCTTTTTTTCCCTCCGCCCTTTGTTCACTCGAGCAAAGGGCGGGGGGAAAGAAGGAGCAAGAGGGGGAGCGAAGCAGCGTCGCGTCAAAATATTTTTTCTATTTTCCTCCTCTAAAATCTAGGTGCGTCTTATCAGCAGGTGCGTCTTATAGAGCGAAAAATACGGTACCGTATCTAAATAAATAATTTTATAGAATTATTTTAAACACAGCAAGAAGGGCTCTGAGCTGATGGAATGTCAGGAGGCAAGATGGAGCTGCCTTTCTTCCCCTTCTGCCTTGACTCCTGCCCAGAGCAGCAGTTGGTGCCGGGGGAGGGGCTCTGAGCTGATGAACAGTCAAGGAGGCAAGAACTTGTACAGCGTCACCCTTAATGCTTTCATACAGTCACTGCATACGGCAGGGACGCGGCCACTGCCATTTTTGAGCTCCCCCACCATATGTGGCAACCACAGATTCTCCAATCCGGATTGAAAGTTTCAGCACTCGCTCAATAAGATGACTCCTGGCGTATAAGATGACTCCTGATGTATAAGTCAATTCCCGATGTATAAGACAACTCCTGCATATAAGACGATCCCTGACTTTTGAGAAGATTTTCTTGGATTAAAAGTAGTCTTATATGCCAGAAAATATGGAACATGATTGGTATTACTTACTCTTCAATTTAACTACATTGCTCTGTTTTGTTAGCCACTCTCGGAATCTTTTTAGCTGAAGGGTGAGATAAACATCAGCAACCACTGATGTTCCTAAGCCCTGATCTCAGCTGACCTTTTCTGAAAATCTCATCAGGCACAGTCAATGTACAGTCCTGAACCAAATGAGGCCCTGGCCTGATGCCTTGTGGCCCTCAACCTCAAAATCCATTAGATCACACCAGAGTTCTTCACTCACCAAAGTTGGCAGGGGATTCCTTTGTGTCTGGCCTGATGAAGCTGCTCTGCCCTTCAGTCTTAACTGTAAAAGAGACATCTAAAGAACTCCATGTATTTTTGAGAAAGGGTTAAGCACTGTGGACAGGTCCTTTAAAGTCTGGATTAAAACCCAGAACAGATTCATCACTCCTACTGACATGGGAGCCATTACCATGCACTCCACTAAATCTGGAAAGGGTGACTTGTGAGAAAGCTGTTGACATAGATGGCTGGGAGAAGATGTGATGTTTGAGTTTTGGACTGGAGTACTATGACTCTTAACTGAGTGCTGAGGGCTGTAACAAAGAGGGGAAACATGTCTAAGTTTTGTTCTTTTTGAGCTCCATATTTAGTATTTACAGTTGGGCAGAGTTCAAGTTTGGAGCATGTCAGGTGAAATTAAGAGGGGCTATCACAAACAGTGTATTCATGGCACTATCATGAATACATGCTAACTAGCCTCCTGTTCATGATTCACAGAAGTATAAGTGCAACATGGCCTGCAATATCTTTTTTAGTTGTTGTTGTTGCACTCCTTTCTGCCTCCAACAAAGATCAAAGCACCCAGCCAGATCTCACCATTCCACTTGGATAGCTCCCTCCACGTTTTTCTGTGAAGGGTGGAGAGCTGAGTGAGGTGAAGATTAAAGAAAAAAATCCACAGACAGGTGGAGACTTACTACATCATTAGCTGAAATCTCTAAAGAACTTAGGTGGACCTCAATACATTGCTTGCTATACACAGAACCAGTTTGCAGAAAAGCATATTTCTTATAGCAGAGGTTGCAATTTCATTGTAATTAGTATTGCTATGCTAAATTGAAATCTTATGGCATGCTTTGTTGTTACATAAAAGAACAATTAACACGTTGTCTTCATTGCTGCACATCCATGGCTTTCATTAGATTTTACTGGCAGCAAACATATGTAGGTCTTAAATGGGTTTCTAGCTTCATATGAGCACCATAAGGAGTTTTGGAAATGCTTCATCTCTGTGTCTTGTTCTTCACTACGGATGCCAAATTCTCCCATTATTAATTAATTAATTATTATTATGTTTATTTATATCTTGTTTTTTCTCTCCATAAGGAGATTCAAAGTGGCTAACATTAAAAGCATTACAATAAATTTGAAATATACAAATATAAAAATATTAAAACATCATTAGTATTAAAATCAATTCAGATTAAATCCATAAAAACATTAAAAAACACAGCAGCCCCTGACATGATCTTAAAAACCTTCTTCTATAAAATAATAAGGCTACTGGAAGGAGAGCAGGGAGGGGGGCATTCTGACTTCTCTGGGAAGAAGGGAGTTCCAGGGAGCAGCAGCCACTGGGAAGAAAGGCCTGCTCTCTCGTTCCCACCAACAGAGCTTGAGATGGAGTGAAACTAGATTTAAGGATTTAACCCCCCCACAAATGTGTCAGGATTTTTTTTTTAAAAACCCGATTTACTCATGAATTGGTTAACCAGTTAAAGTTCATGAGTAAACCAGGTTCTTTTTAATCTGACACATTTTGGACCGGGGGTTGAACCCTCTGGCTATGGGCCTGAGTGGGACCTAGAGGAGGACCTCTCCTGAAGATCTCAGGGCCCGGGCTGGTTCTTACAAGAAAATGCATTCAGCCAAATAGCCTGAGCCTGAACCATCTAGGGCTTTAAAAGTCATAACCAACATTTTGAATTGTGCCTGGTAACAGACTGGCAGCCAGTGGAGCTGCTGCACCCGAGGGGGAGGGGGGGGGTGTCTGCTCCCTATAACCATTCTCAGTTAGCAACCTGGCTGCAGTTTTTTGGACCAGCTGAAATTTCTGAGCACTTTTCTGAGGCAGCCCCACTTAGAGTATGTTACAGTTATCCAGGCGGGATGTCACTAAAGCATATACCACCATGGCTAAAACTGGCTTCTCAAGGAATGGGTGCAGTTGGCACACAAGATTTAATTGTGCAAAGGCCCTCTGGGCCACCGCTGATACCTGGCTTCCAGGTGCAGTACTGAGTCCAGGGGGTGTAACCCCATCCAGCACAGGCTGGGTCCCTATTCCCTGGTCTGCCTTCTGACTAACCAGGGCTGTCTCTGTCTTCTCTGGATTAAGTTTCAATTTGTTTGCCCTCATCCAGTCCATTACTGATGACACACACTGGTTTACTGTCAGGACAGCTTCCTGGACTTTAAATGGGAAGGAGTAGTAGTGCTGGGTGTCATCTGCATATTATGATGATGTTTATTTCTTACCCACTGTCCTCATGGCTTGAAGTGGGTTACAGAATAATTAAACCACATAAACAACATTGTAAAAATATCACAAATACACATCTTAAGATGTCTTTTGATAAAATATACATATTAAAAATATTTCTATAATATAGGTGGCACTGCATCCCAAAACCCCAGATGAGCTCTCCCAGTGGTTTCATGTAAATGTTAAACAGCTGGGGGACAAAACAGAACCTCGACGAACCCCACAGGGTCAATAGCGCCTATGTGTATCCGTTCCATTATGCAGCAATTGCATTGTACACCAAGACACCATCTATAGTAGGCCTGGGCAAACTTCAGCCCTCCAGGTGTTTTGGACTACAACTCTCAGAATTCCTAACAGCCAGTAGGCTGTTAGGAATTGTGAGGGTTGTAGTCCAAAAAACCTGGAGGGCTGAAGTTTGCCCAGGCCTGATCTAGAGAGTGCCAGTGTGTATTGGGACATTCTTGCTAGTGTCCTGCTATGCATCTTAGTAATTAGCTAACTGGGTTTTTAAGAGGTCATCCACACTGCAGAATTGTAGCAATTTGACAGCACCTTAATGGTTATGGCTTCATCCTATTGAATCCTGGGATTTGCCATTTGTTGTGGCACCAGACATCGCTGACATCAGACTAAATATCTCACAAAACTACAGAATTCTATAGTATTACAATATGGCAATTAATGTGATGTCAAACTGCTATAGTTCTGCTTTGTGGATACAGCCTAAGTGCCATTGCTATATAGCTTCTTAACAGACATCATGGAAGATTATTCAGGCCCTTGTTTTCATTATTCTTACTTTGTGGTATTGTTTCTGGAAATGCAAGACAGAAAGGGGACGTCAATCAATCAATCATTTATATCTTTGATACATTTATTAAGATTGAGGTAGAAATCACGCAGCCATCTAGATGTTGAAACATAACTCCCACCAGCCTTTTCAGTATAGCCAATTGTGAGGAACACTGGGAACTGTAGTCCAAAAACAGTTAGAATCCTAGAGGATAACAACCACTAGTATATAGACTATTTTTTTCAATTAAGCAAAAATCCCATCTCTTTTTAACTAAAAAAATCATTAGGAATAATTTCACATCAGCAAAATTGAGAAGGCAAGATGCAAGTACCTGACTGGCCAAAACGGTGTCCCCAGAGTAGCATCCATTGCAAATTTAATACCTTTAGGTATGCTTGGTTCCAGTGGATCCTCTTCATCAAGCTGATAGGGAAACAGTTTGTGTATTTCATAAGGATAATTGGAAGTCTGACACATCCATTGTTTGTCATCTCATAAAGCTGAAGCATCCCGTTGCTACTCATCAATCCTGTTTTTACAATAGCTGATGTTGTTCATAACTCTATTTTCAGCATCTTGTTGTTAACAAAGTGTTGACTCATACAATCTGAGAAATATAGTACAAGATAACAACAACTGCCACTAGGGACTCATCTCTATTAAGCTGTCTAGGATGCTTCCTATTAACTTGTGTGCATGTGTGCGGCCTCCCCCCTTTTAATCTGCAATAACTTGGCA
This sequence comes from Anolis apletophallus, assembly GCA_030556195.1. Classification (NCBI taxonomy): domain Eukaryota; kingdom Metazoa; phylum Chordata; class Lepidosauria; order Squamata; family Anolidae; genus Anolis; species Anolis apletophallus. The sequence goes on along the minus strand of JARBWK010000001.1, from coordinate 130,137,733 downwards.
GCTTTGCCTTCATCAACCTGACGTGATCAGCTTGTCAGTTTTTCCAGATATCACAGAGAGCCTTGAGAATGCATGCAGCATAGCAGGAAGGAAATCTAACTTTTGCCTGAATAAGTTCCTTTGTGAATAATTATTTTACGGCAATATGGAAATAATTTATGCGCTGAAAGGCAGCCATTTTATGAGTTGCAGGGGACATTCCAGAAGAAGAAAATGGCCAACTCACAGGGTCAAAAATAACTAGTGTGAACAACTGGGTTGTTGTAGGTTTTTCAGGATGTATGACCATGTTCTAGAAGCATTCATCAACCTGACGTGATGAGCTTGTCAGTTTTTCCAGTCATCACAGAGTATCTTGAATGCATGCGGCATACCAGGAAGGAAATGTTCTAACTTTTGCCTGAATAAGTTCCCTCTAGAACATGGTCATACAGCCCAAAAAAACCAGTGATTCCAGCCATGAAAGCCTTCAACCAGGGCCAGCCCTAGGTAATTTTCAAGTGTAACCATCAAACAATATCCCCCACCACCACCAAATCAATCAGCTTACTGTACATATATCCACATAGGATTTATATAAAATCTGTATAGGCTAGTGCGGGGGCAAAGCTTCTCTGCATATTATATGCTAGGCTATTTGCATTCTGAGGCAATGGCCAAAGTTGCCCACTCTTCTATTCTATATATCAGTTCAATCTAATGTCAATGCTATGAGAATAAGAAAGCCTGCTCTATAAAATCCAAGGTCACCTGGCTAGTTTTGTGGGCATAGACACAGGTTACAGTTTTGTGTTCTGTATGAGAGGAATGGCTAGCAGATTCAGGTTGAACATTCTGTGTGTGACCATTTTCTGCGTGTGACCAAGAAAACTGGGATCCATTTCTTCTGTATATAGTTCACATGAGCCACTAATTCAAGACTACAATATTTACTTGAGTATAATGATCCTGTATGTGGCTGCAAAAAGCTCTTGGAAAGCCATGCCTCCCCATCAGGCCTGGGAAGAAATCAGTAGTGGCCACAAAACAGCTGGTGGGAAGTCATGCCTCTCCCTCCTCTGTTCCCAGCAAGGATCTATTGCCCTACAGGGCAGGTTGGTTTAGACACGCAATTCTGACATGCCAGTGAATCTAGTGCACACCTCAATTTTAGTGATGTAATTTAGCCAGAAAATGAGAGCATCAGACTTGAATAAATATGGCATTAGTCTTGAATCAAGGTTTTATGTGAACGATACAGGATTAGAGATGCAGAGTTCACATAACGTGGAAAAATATGCAAGCATAGGTAAATTTCACAAACACTATTTTTTATTGGTGAGATCATTTCTCTAGGCATTTGTAGGTCCTTCAGTGTGGTTTTACAATCCAAAGTTGATCTTAGAGTTAAGCTGGAGGACCGACAAATGTTTGTCTCATAAATGACAGCAGAGGAAGTGGCAGAAAATACAGCAATCAGTGAATAATCAAATCCATGAATACTTAACTGGCACATGTGTATTTCTGGACATGGAATTACAATGATTTTATGGTGGTATTTCTCTTTTGTAAGACTTTAATGCCATTTATGGATTTAGACAGTTTTGAGACCAGGAATGGTCCATAGAAGAGAATTATATGAGTTGGAGTCAAATATCTGGAGAATCACATTTCCTCATATCTGCTTTAAAGACTTCCTACTGCTTCACACATCATACTTTGTACTAACAGCCTCGTCACATGGGGCTAAAAATGGCGGGATGTCGATCTAGCTCCAGTCATCCATGGAGCCAGCCAGCTCCCATCAGACTACGTTGTGCCAGCTCCATGAGTGAAGAAGGGCAGAACTGGCTCGCTGCCACAGCAACACAGCAACACAGGAGGCTTCCCATGTTGCCATTTACTTTAATGGAGGAAGGCCTTGTGCTCCACACAGACACCATGCTTCTCCATAAGATCAAAAGCTGCAGGATTTGGACAATGTGGGGTGATGGACGGCTTTGACTCACCCCATGGCAAAGTGAAGCAAGGTGAGCCTTTTTCGGCAACCATGTGATGAGGCTGTGACTAAAAAGAAAAGAAGCAGAACTAGAGTCAGAGATAGGTGAGTTAGGTTAGACTGTGCATTTGTGAGCAAGGCACCCATAAATTGTATATGATACTCTGCACCTTAGATGCTATATTATCCACTGGCAGCAATTTGAAAATTTGAAAGGTCAGGTGTATTGTTAATATGTAATTGATTGTAGGGGTAAAAGTATGTCTCAGTTAACAAAGCTTCTGACAAAGAAGTTTCTTCTTTTGTGTAAAGTCATTTTACACCCACAGCCTCTCAATATTTTTCCCCTTGTGGTTTGTCTAGATTGATGTTTTTTAATCACCATTGGCACTGCAAAAATGGTGAAAGAGGGCTAGAGAAATACAGAAATTTGGAGTTGGGATGCAGCAGCATATTCCTGGTAAACAATGGAACAAACTTTTCAACTGGGAAAGAAATCCTGTTTGAGCCAATTACCTTGTAGTAGGTGTGTGGGTATGTCTCTACAACAGGGACAATAAACAGTAGATAACTCTGGTATCCCTTATTGAGCATTTGAGAAACAGCAAAACGAAGAAGAGATGCAAGGAGGGGGAGAAAGGAAAGATAGATAAGCTTGTATCTCCAGCTCTCCCCAGCATGTCAAAAAAGCATATAGATATGTAAGTTTGGATACCAACAATGGAAGTCATAAGAAAAATGGAATTTTGTAAAAGAAAAAAACCCCTGATAATGCATTTTGGAAGAAGCTTTCAAAAGCTTTCTAGAGGTTTCATCATATTTTTATTTATTGGTGCAAGTTTTACATGACCTGATTTTTGTTCATTGCACATATGCATATTGTTAGTTTTGAATAAAAGGTTTGGTGAAACATATTGAACTCCTCTTCTTTTTTGTAGTGTAGGATTCTATTCCTATTCTTTCAATATTAGTAATATTCCATATAATATAAAATATATAATTATAATATACTAGCTGTATACACGTGTTGCTGTGGCGTAGTCTGGTGGACAGGAAAGGCAGGAAAGAGGCAAAGAAGGAAGGAAAATGAAGAAAATGAAATTGTATTCCTTTCCTTCCGTTATTCTTTCCATCCATTCATACAATCTAGGGAGTGGGGTGAGCTCCCACTATTAGCCCCAGCTTCTGCCAACCTATCAGTTTGAAAGCATGGAAATATGAGTAGAGCAATAGGTACAGCTGTGGTGGGAAGGTAACGGTGCTCCATGCAGTCATGCTGCCTACAGGAACTTGGAGGCATCTCCAAGCCCAGCCCCTCGCCCTCAGCCCTCGCTCACCGATTCCTCCTCCTTCTCCATGCTGGTGGGCATCTGCAGCACGGAGCGGTTGATGGAGACGTAGTCGTTGAGGTCGGGCATGTCCTTGCCACGGTAGATGGGCAGCGGTTTGCCGGAAGGAGAGTTTGCTCATGGTGTCGCTCCCTCACAACCAGCACCCGGAAGCAGGCAGGGGGGGGGGCAGAAGGGGGGCCTTTGCTACGACGATGGCGGCGCCGTACCCGCCTCCTCGGCCGCCTCCTCGGCCGCCTCCTCGGCCGCCTCCACCGCCTCCCAGCCACTCCCGGACCCGGGCCGTGCGGTCTCTCTCCCTCTCTCTCTCTCGGTCTGTGTGTGTCTCACACTCTCGCGTTGGCTACAAACATGGCGGACATTATCCAAAATGGCCAGCGATCCCGGCAGCCAACGCGAGAGCGTGAGACACACACAGACCGAGAGAGAGAGAGAGGGAGAGAGACCGCACAGGCCGGGTCCGGGAGCGACTGGGAGGCGGCGGAGGAGGCCGAGGAGGTGGTGGGCACGCCGCCGCCACCACCATAGTGAAGCCCCCCTTCCGTCCCCCCTCCCTGACTGCCTCCGGGTGCTGGTTGTGAGGGAGGGACACCATGAGCAAACTCTCCTTCCGTGGCCGGGTGCTAGATGCCGCCAAACCACTGCCCATCTACCGCGGCAAGGACATGCCCGACCTCAACAACTGTGTCTCCATCAACCGCGCCCTGCCTCAGATGCCCACTGGCATGGAGGAGGAGGAATTGGTGAGCGAGGGCTGAGGGTGAGGGGCTGGGGTTGGGGGGCTGAGTGCGCCATCGCCATTGTTTATCAGGCCTTTCCCCCTCCCCTCCCCTCTGGGGGCCCTGGCACTGGCGTAAGAGGAGAGCAGTGCAGGCGGTGGCCCTGAATGGCAGAAAGAGCGCTGTTGGCGGAGAGCGCGAGGCCTCCAGCCCCAGCTCCTCTCCTAAACTTCATGCAGAAGGAAGGCCCTGCTCGCTCGCTTGCGTATAGAAGTCTGTGGAATTGGGCTGCTGCGCTCTGGCTGCCACGCGCAAACGTTCTAAGCGCGCGCTTTTGTTGCCCGTTTTTGGGGGGTTGTGTTTGGGGGTGTTGCGAGGTATCTAGGCTGGGTTTTTTGGACCCTATAGGTACCTCGTGGTATGGTGGAATGTGTTGCTGATTGTCGTGCTTCTGCGGCTTATAGTTTAGCTGTCTATTTGCCGGGTTGCATGACGTGTCAATATATATATATATATATATATATATATATATATATATATAGATTATTATAAGCATTATATTGCATTACATTATAATATAAATATTATACATATATACAATATATTATATTATTTAATATTATAGTATTAGCATAGCACAGGAGACAAGATGGAACTGTCCCTTGGCCCCCTCTCTCTTCACTTTGGCCCAGAGCAACAGTTGGTGCTGTTGGGGGGTGGGAAGGGTCAACAATTGCTGCTTCTATTGCTTAAAAAAATCTTCCTTTTAAAACAGCCAATTCCCAAAGCCACATCAGAACCAACATGTTTTTTCCAGTCAATAGAAGGAGTGCCAGCTTTCAAAGGAAGTGCCACCAAGAAGGCTCACCCCATCTGCAAAGGATGATGGTAGATTATCTGTTTTCACAACAGAATTTTCCCCTTTTGAGGCAAAGTTATTCACAATGTCTGTTCACTGATTCAACAGGTAGTGCTATTGATTAATACTGAACAGTACATTTTGCATAGTTGTTATACCTTGTGTGAATGAAACTGAAAATAAAGAGCCAAAATACTGATGCCATTGTGTAAGGAGATACTGGAGATACTGGGTACCTCTTTCTAGGGCCAATGGAAAGGAATATTAACAGGAGAATATTGTTTTGCGATTTTCAGAATCCACAAGAACCACGAATTTGTGGGCCTGGGGTGTCTAGTTTTCCAGAAGGCCAAATGAGACAAAGACAGGTGGAAGGCAAAATCAGAGGTTTATTCTCAATGGCCAGAGAGGATGTCAGTGGGGAAAGCATTAAAAGAACTGAAATGCTGCAATTATGGATATAGCATATTTATTACATTTTTACAGCTATTCAAGACTCCTATGCTAGCTCCTGAAATGGTCCAGGAAAAGACCAATGACTAATCACTGAGCAGCTATGATCTGCTCAGTAGTTGGTCTGGGATTACTTCTGACATCATCGCTGGTTGGCTTTCACTTTGACAGGAGATTTTAGTAAACAATCATTGTATTATTTTAAAGTGTCCATTTATTGATCTGCTCCTGAGAGGGGCATGATCAGGGAGGAATGCAGTATGGCAATTGCCAATGGGTTTATGATGGACTTAATGGTTTGTCCCTGGTGGACACAATAGGGTTAGTCCAAGATACATAATAGGTGCTCGAAGGTGATGACCACCTCAATAGGTTTCACAAGGGTGAGACTGGCTTGGGGCATGGGAGAGGAATCATTCCCACAAAAAAAGAGAAGGTCTTGATCGTATCAGAGAAAACAGGAAGAAGGACCCAGGAGTTCTGATGCAACTCTATAATGTTCCCTTCACATCTTGCAGTTTATTGTGAGAGGATCGTGATAATTTGTGGGATTGTTTTCTGAGGTCCAGGGTGCATTTAGACAACATTCCAAAGATAATTCATAAATGGGTTACTACAGAGCATGCTCGCTGCATGTCTCAATGGATCTGTGGCTCACAATTCATATAGTTCATATAATTTCCAATTTGAAGTCCATTTTCTTGACAACAGCTAGGCATGGATAGGTTTGTTCGAAATCTTCACTATTCAGATTGAAATTGGAATAAATCCATTTTTGAAGTGATTTCAAAGTGATTTGGGAAACTGGAAGTATCCTTGTCCTTTCGAAGCCACTGTCACCATCTTTTTTCTGATCCAGGAAATGAATTGGAAATTAATCAGCTTTGGAGGCAAGCAGCTGCTTGCATGCTGGGCTGCTTGCCTCCAGCCACTGAGGGGAAACCATGTGGGGAGGGGAGGGGTTTGGGCACAGCAGCCCTTGCCCTTTACCAAGGCCCGCGTATGCCTCATGGGCTCATTGCCAGCCAGGGACACGAAGGCAGAGGGACTAGGGTAGGCTGCTTGGATGGGAAAGGTGCCACACCACTGCTTTGCAAGGGAAAGACTGGTTTGGGAACAAATTCTCCTTTGCTATTAATAATTCCCTTCCTGAAGCAGGGAATTGTTTGTTTAAACTTCTAAGGGTTTTCTCTCTCCTGGGGTTTGACTTCTGTGCTTTAAAAACCCAGAATTCCCCTTTGCTGTTAATAATTCCCTTCCTGAAGCAGGAAATCCAACAGTTAAGGGTTTTCCCCCCCTCTCCTGGGGTTTGACTTCTGTGCTTTGGAAAACCAGAATTCCCCTTTGCTGTTAATAATTCCCTTCCAGAAGCAGGGAATCCAACTTCTAAGGGGTTTTTCTCTCCTGGGGTTTGACTTCTGTGCTTTTGAAAACTAGAATTCCCCATTGCTGTTAATAATTCCCTTCCTGAAGCAGGGAATACACCGTCTCATCGCTTCTGGGGTTCAAGAGTCTGCACTTAACTGGATGGACTCTTTTCTCTGGAACCGTTGGCAATGAGTGGAATGGAATGAGATGGCCTCTGAGAAATCACCACTTATGTATGGGTCCCTCAGGGGGAGATTTTATCTCCATTGTTATTTAACATTTATATGCGACCACTTGCTCAACTGGTTCGGAGTTATGGGCTGGAGTGTTACCAGTATGCTGATGACACCCAGCTGCTTCTGCAGATGGATGGCTGGCCGGACTCGGTTCCCGATAATTTCACATCCTGCCTTGAGGCCATAACTGGTTGGCTGCGTTCCAGTAGACTGAGGGTGAATCCAGCGAAGACGGAGATCTTGTGGCTGGGTCGCCCTGGCTTGGATGATGTCCATTTGCCTACCTTCTATCTGCCACCGTTAAAAGCCTTGGTGTCATTTTTGACCCGTTACTGACAATGGAGGCCCAGGTCTCCGCTGTCAGCAAGTCGGCCTTTTTCCATCCCCAGCAGGCTAAGCGGCTGGTGCCTTACCTATCCAGAGATGATCTTGCCACAGTGGTTCATGCTACGGTAACGCCAAGAATTTACTATTATAATGCCCTTTATGTTGGCCTTCCCTTGTTGGTGACCTAGAGACTGGAATGCTGGCTAACGGTGGGCAGCCACAACTTGGAGGGCCAGGGTGGGACGCTGCCATCCTCTGAGGATTCCTCCCTCCTGATCTGGGAGGGGCAATGTTGAACAGTGGCTTACTTTAAAAATTGTCAAGAACCCAGGGATCTTCTAAACACATTGAAAGTTAGTATGCTGACAGAGGAGAATCTTTTTTACCACTGTGGAAGGTTTTGTCAGTACCAATCTAAAACTGAGGGAAAGGGAATCCCCCAAGTTTTGCCTGTCCCATTTGCAGGTTTTTGCGTATTGCGCAATTGTGCCCGCCATTAACGAAGCAATTCGGAAAATTCAGAAAATCCCAACTTTTTTCCGGAAGATTTTGGAAATCATTTAGGAAATGAATTGCCAGCGCCCCCTACATCCGAAATGAGTTTTGAGTAATTTTTTTCCTTGATCAAACAAGCCTAATAACAGCATGCCAGTACAGATCAGCAACAGGAGCCTGTGTCGACCTCCACACCCTGGGTGCATCTACACTGTAAAATGGATGCAGGTTGACACCTCTTTAGCTTCCATGGCTCAGTGCTATGGAATCCTGGGCTTTCTAGTTTGGTGAGGTAGCAGCACTCTTTGGCAGGGAAGGTTAAAGACCTTGCAAAGCTATAACCCCATGATTCCATAGCATTGAGCCATGATAGTTAAAGTGATATAAAGTGTATTTATTCTACAGTCTAGACCAGTGGTTCTCAAACTGTGGGCCCCTGCGGTGAAGCTACGTTCAAATCAACCGGCTGGACAGGGTGGACCCTCTCTTAAAGATCCCACCGCTGCCGCCAATATGTGACCACTCCACTTCTTGACCGGCCTCAGACTGGACAATCTTTCTATGTCCACACTGCTGACCTCCAATCCAAGGAAACCTCGAAGTTACCTCAGCAACTTCACGTTTATTGGCAGGGTACTGTCTCACCCCTTCACCATTTAACTGACTGGAGTTTTAAAACTTCTCAGTGACCACTTGACCACGCTGCCACCATTTATCCGGCTGACCACTGACTTTGAGGGCCACCACTAATAAAAGAATCAGGAGAGGTGTTTTCCTTTTAAGATGCAAACAATTTATTTTGACACAAATGGGTACAATCTTGGTTGGTTTCAAACTTCCTTAGAGGCACAACTTTTTCTGTTACATAACACAATGGGGACCTATTATAGGGTTTCCACTAAACCTCTATAAACCCCTGCAACTTTAACTAGGGTCTCTATACCCTTTAACTGGACTGCTCACTAGCAGACCTTAAGACACACACTAACACTGGACCGTTCTCTTTCAGTCCTCAGGACACTCTCTACTAGAACATAACTCCTCCCCCTCTCATTTGGCAGTTGGCTTCCCGCTCTCTTCCAACTGTAGAATTCAAACCTGAACATTCTACTAGCCTCTAGCCCTGGTTGCCATGGCGACAGCTCTTCTAAGCTTCTGCCATGCCTCCCTTCTGTTTCACCCACAGAAACAAACCATAGAACATTCAAAACAACATACATTTTAACACATGTCACAACATTTTACACAAATAATCAACATCATTACATTACCTTCCTTCCTCGAAATTATTTTTAATCTCTCTGTCCAGAGTGAATTAAAAATAATGTTAGCAAGACATTATATAATCTTATACATTTCACATATACATTTATACTTACACAACTATATACAAACCATATCCATTCTGTAATCTGAATTTAAGTAACTCGATAAAGTCCACCATGTACTTCTGGACGTTGGTGACAAGTATGACAGTTGGCGGGGTCCCCGTCGAACTTTATCTTCAAGTCTCTTCTCGATCCCGTCATCTCCTGGCTCTGGTCCCCAGGCCTGGATGGGGCGAAGCATCCTCTGGGGTGAAGGCTCCTCCGAGAACCTCCCCGCGGCCCTCCCGGACCGGCTCGCCCCTCGGCTCCTGCCCCTTCCGGGGAAGACGGGCTCGGGGGTCTCCCAAGGCCTCTCCTCGGGCCTGCTCATCAGTATGTCCAACTGCGCCTGCATCTTTTGCATCGCCTCCGACAGCTGGACCATCTGCACCTCCATCCGCAACATTTCGGTGCAGGGTGCTTTCACCTTGCGGCGAACATCCTTCGGTGGTCGGGTCGGGTCAGGGATCCCCCATCATCCCTCCCGGTCACCACCACCTGCGGTTCTCCACGGACGCTCCGGCCGATCTCGTCCTCGCCTTTCGTCCTCCTCCTCCTCCTCATCTGGGATTACCGGAGGTTGCTCTTGCGGGGCGTCCTTCGGTTTGGTACATCTCTGCGAAGTTGGTCACGGCCGGATGGCTTTCACGGCCGCGAAAGTTGGTGAGTCTATCTTTATGTAATGCTCCGGAAAGGGGGTTCCGATAAACCAAACTCACTCCAAGTAGATTGAAAGATAGATCATTTATTGGCTCCTTACTCCAGGCTGAACAAAGATAGACTAAAGAAAAGCCGCAAACATGCCTCAAGAATCCCTCCCGACCCGCCCCCGCTGGGTCCCTCCTTCCAAGGCTTGACCAAATGGCCAGTCCACATATCAAAAGACCAGGAAGGTATCTGGCAGATCAAAGGGTATGAGCCTGGTGGTTTCCCGCTCGGCAGTGTCCATATCAATTGGCGCGATCGGCTTGGTCCGTTATGGCATGAAACGAACCAACCGGAGCTGACACACAGACTGGAGGCAGCCACCAAGAAGGCTCACCCAAAATACTATATACTCTGCAAAAGGGTGATGGTAGAGAGATTATCTGTTTTCACAACAGAATTTTCCCTTTTTGAGGCATGTTAGTTATTCACAATGTCTGTTCACTGATTAAACAGGTAGTGCTATTGATTAATACTAAACAGTACATTTTGCATAGTTGTTATACCTTGTGTGAATGAAACTGAAAATAAAGAGCCAAAATACTGATGCCATTGTGTAAGGAGATACTGGAGATACTGGGTACCTCTTTCTAGGGCCAATGGAAAAGGAATATTAACAGGAGAATATTGTTTTGCGATTTTCAGAATCCACAAGAACCACGAATTTGTGGGCCTGGGGTGTCTAGTTTTCCAGAAGGCCAAATGAGACAAAGACAGGTGGAAGGCAAAATCAGAGGTTTATTCTCAATGGCCAGAGAGGATGTCAGTGGGGAAAGCATTAAAAAGAACTGAAATGCTGCAATTATGGATATAGCATATTTATTACATTTTACAGCTATTCAAGACTCCTATGCTAGCTCCTGAAATGGTCCAGGAAAAGACCAATGACTAATCACTGAGCAGCTATGATCTGCTCAGTAGTTGGTCTGGGATTACTTCTGACATCATCGCTGGTTGGCTCTCACTTTGACAGGAGATTTTAGTAAACAATCATTGTATTATTTTAAAGTGTCCATTTATTGATCTGCTCCTGAGAGGGGCATGATCAGGGAGGAATGCAGTATGGCAATTGCCAATGGGTTTATGATGGACTTAATGGTTTGGCCCTGGTGGACACAATAGGGTTAGTCCAAGATACATAATAGGTGCTCGAAGGTGATGACCACCTCAATAGGTTTCACAAGGGTGAGACTGGCTTGGGGCATGGGAGAGGAATCATTCCCACAAAAAAAGAGAAGGTCTTGATCGTATCAGAGAAAACAGGAAGAAGGACCCAGGAGTTCTGATGCAACTCTATAATGTTCCCTTCACATCTTGCAGTTTATTGTGAGAGGATCGTGATAATTTGTGGGATTGTTTTCTGAGGTCCAGGGTGCATTTAGACAACATTCCAAAGATAATTCATAAATGGGTTACTACAGAGCATGCTCGCTGCATGTCTCAATGGATCTGTGGCTCACAATTCATATAGTTCATATAATTTCCAATTTGAAGTCAATTTTCTTGACAACAGCTAGGCATGGATAGGTTTGTTCGAAATCTTCACTATTCAGATTGAAATTGGAATAAATCCATTTTTGAAGTGATTTCAAAGCGATTTGGGAAACTGGAAGTATCCTTGTCCTTTCGAAGCCACTGTCACCATCTTTTTTCTGATCCAGGAAATGAATTGGAAATTAATCAGCTTTGGAGGCAAGCAGCTGCTTGCATGCTGGGATGCTTGTCTCCAGCCAATGAGGGGAAACCATGTGGGGAGGGGAGGGGTTTGGGCACAGCAGCCATTGCCCTTTAAAAAGGCCCGCGTATGCCTCGTGGGCTCATTGCCAGCCAGGGACACGAAGGCAGAGGGACTAGGGTAGGCTGCTTGGATGGGAAAGGTACACCAGTGTGGACAATCCTATATATGTATATATGTAATAAGGGAAATTATGGTAACACTGCCCTATCTATGGTGAAGCATGAATGTGGGGCATGTAATGATGTAATAAACCACCAGATGGTGCAGTATCTCATAGGGGGTATCCAGTTACAATATAACATGCAAAACAAATCACAGTAGTAATAAGTGAACACTGCAGAAAATCGAAGCATAAATAAGAACAATATAAGGCAGTGAAGGCAGTGGTGGAACCCGCATACACCAGTAAGGCAATGTATGGGACGAGTATCACAGTCACAGTATAGGACTACATTACCCAGGTAGCTAGCGTGCAAGTCCCGTAGGTATTCCCGCGATCGTTTCCTTCGTATAACAATGGCTGACGGGACTACAGTACCCAGTATGCCATGGGGGAAAGTTCAAATCCCGTAGGAGTGATGCTGGTGAATGGAAATGAGAGCGGACGTGCTCTCGCGATGGAGAAGACGCCCTGACGTCACGGGCCGAGCCGGGCGAAGTACCCGAACCCGGAAGTAAACTTGCACGCGCCAAATAAATGATAATAAAATAATAAAGAGCTCTGACGGAGCGAAAATAATAGTCCAGGTAATGTCTGTATGGTGTAGTCCGTCCACTAAGTACTAGTGGTCAATGGAGACTCAGTCCTGTATGGCGGGTCGTGCAGCGGGAAGTTCCTGCAGTGAACACGTCATGGATAATGTGAATGCACGTCCTCCACAAACGTCCACGGGCTAATATGAAGTATAGGATGTCCCAAAGTCGTGGAATATATATAGAGAGACACAGTGGTCTGAGTTCAAATGAATGTCAATGGTTTTATTCATACAGAGTTCTTTTCTTTAAAGGTGCAGGCAACCAAAAGGACACAAAAGCCGACGGGATCATTTCCATGGATTAAAATTCATCCTGGATATTTAACGGCCTGCCCGTTTTGCCATAGTACTCAGTGGTACCCAGTGCTTTATCAAGGCTCATAGGTCATCCTTAATTCTGTTGCTTTGCCTTCTGAATGAACCAACACAGTCACCACACTCCCATGTTGCTTTTGTCTGGCTCGCTTTTGCGTCACACTTCTGTCTTGAGGGTCATGCAGTGAAACCAAGTCAATGTTCTTTGACCCTGTTTAGAAGTGACCTAGGATATGGGAATGAAGTTCACCCACAATCTTAATTTTTCAATTGAATTGACATGTTACTAGCTTCTGAAAAATAAAGGGTGCCCACATGGCCTTATTTCACAGCAGAAACTCCTCTATTTATTTATTTATTTATTTCGGGATTTTACCCCGCTCTTCTCAACCCCCAAGGGGGGACTCAGAGCGGCTTACAGTACGGCACAATTCGATGCCCACATAATAACAATATAAACCCCAAAACACTTCAACAATTAAAATACATTAAAAATACATTAAAATTTGAGAGATTGCTAAAGGTCAGTTGTCTTTTTAAAAGTATTCAGTCCAACTCTGGTTTAAAGATACCTACACAAACACCAGAAAGAAGATTGGTAATCTCAAAGAGGCCTTTTCACAGTTGGCACCAGGACAGCAGGCCAGGCAAATACACGGTCTCCCCCCAATTCTAAAGATCAACCTCACATTTCCACATCTGTACGTAAGAATTATTTTACACAATTTTATGCACACTGTGTATTCTTTTTTGGTGACAAGTAATGCCCATCCTTGTACATAGATCCACCAACAATTTGCTCCAGGATAAGTGTATTTAGGCACCTTTGTGATGTCTGCATATTTTTTCCAGCCAGGAATATCAGAACCCAGAGTGTTTTGGGGATGAGGAGAAAGAGTGAAGTAATCTTTATTGGGATAATGGAATAGGGAGAAAAAAAATGAAATTGAAGAAACAGGTACCTTATTGTGAATATCTTGTATCATTTATTTGATAAATTTGTTAAAATGTGTATATGCTGCCATATAGCTGATCAAGCTAAGTAATTTAATTAAATTACGTAATTTAAAACTATTATATGTAATAAGTATAATTGTTTGGTTGCATCCTTATTACCAACTTCAAGTTTATTCTGCCATATTTAACAACAAAGATCTTATTCATGTTCCTGTACTATACATAGTCAAGTACTTCATTAATGTTGAATAAGAAATATTAATTGAAAACAGTAGTTTGCATTGGCCAATAGAATTCTGATAACACAATGCATAAATACAAATGTTAACTGGAGCTCCTTTGTTAAATTTGTTATCTGTTCAGTATGGAATGAGCCTTTCCAGTTACAGTGTAGGGGTTATGTTCCAGGACCTTCTGCAATAAGGTCCCGCGAAGTAGGGACATTCTATTTATTTTAATATTTAAACATTATTTTAGTAGGTATACACTATTTAAGACTTTATAAACTTAAAATAAAGCGAAGGAAAGGTCCTTAAAGGCTGGAGGGAGGGAGGACTGAGGAAGGAAAGTGCCTCGGAAAGCGGCGGCAGGCAAAAACCCATGACAGTGAAAATACCATGATATATATTTTAAATTAATATTTTTGAAATCCGCAAAACAGTGAGTCCGTTAAACATAAACCATGAATTAGCGAGGTAACACTGTACAGCTTTCTGAGTTGTGGCCTTTGCTGGCCAGATGCAGAATCAGACAGATTCTAGGGGTGCATATACACCACAGAATTAACACCATTTTAACTACCATAGTTCAATACTATAGAATCTAGGGATCTGTAGTTTAGTGACGCACCACTAAAGAGTTTATAAAACTACAACTCCTGGGAAACCATAGTATTGAACCATGAGATAAAGTGATTTATACTGCATTCAGAATACAGTGTAGTTGCTTCCTTGATTAGAGCAGTGGTAAATCTGCCTCAGGTTTTAGTCCAAATATTAATGATGCTATTCAATATTTACAGCCTGTTGGAGGGGCAGGGTTCACTTCTTTAAAGTTTTGACTAAAACCTGAAAAAATTAACTGTCTCTCTAGCACTGGAGCTACCAACCACTACTGATAAAGAATACCGAAGGAAGTGATGTAGATATATAGAATATTTGAAAATGAATGTCTACTATAACTTCTTGTTATTGTTTTCTGCAACAGACTAACACATCTATTGTTTCTTCCCCTGAGCTATTTTTCAGATGACAATGCTCTGTGTGAAGGGTTGTTTGGTCCAAATCTGTTTCACAGATCGAAAACTGTAAGACGTGACAGCAGAAGTCTTGAAAGTTGCCCAGAACTGTCATAATTGACAAGTTTTGTAATAACACTTTGAACTGTGTTACTTATACAATGCTTTAAACACTACATTTGAGGCTGTAGCGGTGGGAAGGATTTGAAATATTTTCCATAACTGCCATATGTTTATAAATCTTAAAATACTTTAGACACATGGACACACAATACTTAAGCATGAATGCACGTAGGTGACCAGACTGTAGTTGTTCCCACTGAAAAAACAGACCACATTTCTATTTGCACTGTAGGAAGTATTTCTTAATTGGTTCCTATGTCAAATTTCACATAGTCAAATGCTATGTAAATTCCAGACATTTTTCCTATGATTTTTGGAGAATTCAGCTTGGGGGGGGGGGGGGTTGCAGGGAGATTGCCCAATTCCTCCCAAAAGGGTGAGACATATGTGGTCCATGAGCCATGCTTTCTCTACCTCTTTAATGAGATGAGCGAGGCACCAGAGGGCTGCCTGGATTCCAAAGAATCTTTAAAAGCTTCCATCCTTCTCACTGGAGACCATGAGGTTTGTGAAACATGACCACCTGGAAACCATCTTAGAAAGAACATATGGCTCAGTGTGCTATTTGTAGTCTGAGGTGGCAAACCCCAAGAGAATCCTTGTCTCTTTTGTTTGAAACTGGAGTGTTTCTATCATGGTTAAAGTCTGGAGAACCAATAAAAAGGCATACAGTCTCTCTGTCTGTCAACGTCTCTTTCTCCCCACCCTCCCCTCTTTTGACACAATTAAAATACAGTGTATTTTAAGATACAGATTCTCAGGGACATGTGCACATGTACGTGTATGCACTTACCTTAGTATTCACCAAGGACATCAGAAAAATGTGGAAAACCACATCTATAGGGTTATATTTCCAGGGTGATTAGATTTCAAGTTTTCATGCTAAAAGTTAGACCCCCTCTGTTTCATGGTGTCACCTGGCATTTTCCAGATGGTCACTCTTATCCCGTTACAGAATTCCATTTACAACACATTGCTTTTTGGAACAGATGACTCATGGTGTAAATTTATATTGCTTTCAATCTCAAAGTCACTCTTTCTTGAAGAACCAGGAAATCTGGCTTTTGATGCCTGGAGTTGCCCTCCTTCTCTGTTTCATGGTATTAACTTGGAATAAGCAAGCTGACCCTGTGGAGAAAGACAAATTCTACTCAGACCTACGCCACCTCATACAAAAGGTCCCTGCAGAAGATAAAATCATTATCCTTGGTGATTTCAATGCCAGAGTAGGGAAAAAAATTTGAAGCCTGGAAAGGTGTATTAGGCAAGCATGGTGTTGGAAACTGTAATGATACGGACGCTTCCTGCTAGAGTTTTGTGCATAACAGCAGCTGACAATCACAAACACTATCTTTCAGCAGAAAGATAGCTTGAAGACCACATAGATGCATCCCCGATCCAAGCATGGCACCTCATTGTCTATGTTTTAGTGTGCCAGAGAAACATTTGTGATGTCCGTCATACTTGAGTGATGCCAGTGCAGAATGTCAAACAGACCATCACCTTGTAAGATGTAAACTAAATCTACACCTTAAGCTCAAACCTAAGAGGGGTGACATCTTAAAGAGGAGACTCCAAGTCAACAATCTTCAACAGGCTGCTGTGAGAGACAACTTCCAGGCAAATCTGCAAACAAAACTTGAAGCCCATCCTACAGATTCTTCTACTACAGCGGTTTGGCAACACATCAAAAATAGTATGCTGCAGTCTGCTGAAGAATCCCTGGGATTAGTCCACTGGGCTGAAGTCAGCCTGAAGAAAACAGAAATTCTCTACCAGCCCGCACCAAAGTAAGAACACCACTATTCCCACGTCAATATTGGCAAATCTGTGCTTAAGTCAGTTCAGCAGTTCACCTACTTGGGAAGCATCATCTCTTCAGACGCCAATATTGATAAAGAGATAGATCACAGATTAGCAAAGGGATATAGTTCATTCGAAAGGCTTCACAAAAGAGTCTGGAGCAACAAGCACCTGAGGCAAAGCACAAAAATCAGTGTGTACAGAGTTTTCATACTGTCTATTCTCCTATATGGGTCTGAAACATGGGTCACCTATCACCAACACCCATGACTCCTCAAACACTTTCATCAGCGCTGCCTTCGCACAATCCTAACTATACACTGGACTGACTATGTGACGAATATTGCTGTCCTTGAGCAAGCAGGGATCATCAGCATTGAGGTTATGCTATTGAGAACACAGCTGCACTGGGCAGGGCACGTCTCTAGGATGGAGGACCACCGCCTCCCAAAGATACTACTCTATGGTGAACTTGCTACGGGGCAGCGCAAGAGAGACGGCCCAAAAAGAGATACAAGGACTCCCTGAAACAACACCTCAGGCTCGGCCAGATTGATCACCAACAATGGTCCACCCTGGCCTCACATCAGGAGGCATGGAGACACACTATCCATAATGCTGCGGCCTCTTTTGAGAAGACACACCGAACGAGTCTGGAAGAGAAACGACAACGCAGAAAGAACCGCAGCTTAGAGACAACATCACCCAAGGAGACTTTCTGCTGTGCTTTCTGCAACCGGACTTTCCTATCTCGGATTGGCCTTCTTAGTCATCAACGCGCTTGTAGAACATGTGGGATGAGTCCTTCCCGAATCTTCATTCACGAAGAAAAGCCAAGAGAATATTTTTGCAAATACAGTCAAAGTATGGCAGCTTTATAGTAATCTTGGCTTCTAGACACCATGTATATGAATTTTTAGCAGTCAATGGTACCCACAGAACTCTTCTCCAGCAACATATCTCAAATCAATTGAGGTGAAAAATGGAGGAGCCAATGTTCACATCATACAAAAAACACAAAGACTTTTCCAGTGGCTGGATCTGCAAGATTCGTAGAAATATACTGTGGTTGAGGAGGGAGGGGAGGGAGGGAGGGAGGGAGGGAGGGAGAGAAAAATGTAATCTATACCAATGTAATGTACTATAATGTTTTTATTATTTGTTGAATAAAAGATTTTTAAAAAATTGATTTGCTTCCTGCTTTTTTCATGTCCAGTTTTTACAACCAAATATCGAAATGGGAAATGCAACAGAATGGATCAACGTAGTATTAGTATCCAGTGATATCGCATTACATTTCAGGATTTTGTCCAAGTCCTAGTCTTCTTCTGATTTCTTGAATGCAATCTTCAGTCTGATTAATGACTGAACCAAGGTATGGAAAATCTTTCAATGTCTTTGTTGTCTACTTTAAAGTTCCATAAATCATTTGTAGTCATTTTTAAAAATGGTCTTAATTTCGACTAGAAATCTGCCTCTGCATTTTTCTATTGCCTTTCTTCAATCATTGTTCCAAGTTTTTGATATTTTCTGTTAGTAGTATGATGTCGTTTGCATATCTAGATTGTTGATTTTTCTTGATCCAATTTTCATGTCTCCTTTTTCCAAGTCTAATCCTGCTTTATGCATGATATTTTCAGGGCCGAAAAGGAAATTTGTAAAACACCTAAAGGAAAATATACAACTGACTGAATTTGATCACCTCATTATTCTGGGGGACTTTAATGGAATTTTAGACAAAGACCAGGACAAGAGTAAAAAAAAAAAAGAAAATTAAAGGCAACCAAGGCCTGCTCCCAAAGGAATTTCTAAATCTAAAAGAAGAATGGGACCTAGTAGATATTTGGAGAGCTACCCATATAGGGGGAAAGGACTATACTTTTTACTCAAACCGTCATGACTCTTGGTCGAGAATTGATATGGCCTGGTTAACAAAATCCTTGGTAACAAAAGTCAATAAGTCCAGAATTATCCCCAGAGACAATTCAGACCACTGTGCCATCCAATTAGAATTAAATAATAAAAACAAAATTAAAAGATGGCGACTCAATAACAACTTATTAAGAACGGAGAGTGACATTACCAGCAATAAGAAATTGTTGAAAGAATACTTTATAACAAACGATAATGGTGAAGTACCATTGCAGACCGTATGGGATGCAATGAAGGCAGTCATGCGCGGCCAATTCATCTCACAAAATGCTATAAAAACTAAACTCAAAAATGAGGAATTTAAAACTATACAGAAGGATATAAAAGTAATGGAAGCAAAATCTAAAAGTAATACCCCAACTGACCCTAAACAGGGATGGGAAAAAAATTGAAATTACTACGTTACAAAAAACAACAGTTAGAGATGGAGAACCTAGCTAACCAATATAAATTCTTGAAGCGGGATTCCTTCGAAAATGCAAATAAATCGGGGAAATGGTTGGCAAACAAATTAAGAAAGAAAAAACAATCCCAAATAATAACGGGAGTGAGGAAAAGGGAGAACCCAACGGGAGAGAACTTACTAGTTAAAAATAAAGAGATCCAACAGAATTTTTGGCATTTTATAAAGATTTATATAGGAAAGACGAAATTCCAGAGGAGAATATAAATACTTACCTATTAAAATGTAAAATTGAAAAAAATTCGGAGAAGGAACGAGAAAGACTCAATAGGGAGATAACTGAGCAAGAAATTATTGAGGTAATTAAATCCATGGACCCCAATAAGGCACCTGGCCCAGATGGGTTTTCAGTAGTGTTTTACAAGCAATTATTAGAAGAATTATTACCCTACTTGAAACAAATAATGAATAACATATTACAAGGAGATACATCACCAAAATCCTGGTCGGAAGCGGTGATAATATTAATCAAGAAAGGGGCAATACTAACACCAACAATTAGGGACTATAGACCTATTTCGCTACTCAATGTAGATTATAAAATTTTCACAAAAATATTAGCAAATAGGCTTAAAGAATTCCTTGTAAATTGGGTAGGAAATGAACAATCTGGATTTCTACCAAAAAGGAGTACAAAGGATAACATAAGAACAGTTATAAATACAATTGAGTATTATGAGACAAATATACAGAAAGAAATGACGCTTCTCTCGCTAGACGCAGAGAAAGCGTTCGATAATCTCAACTGGAATTTCTTCAAATTAATTTTTAAGGAACTGGACATCGGTTTCCAATTTAATAATGCCATACATATGATATATAATGAACAAAAAGCTAAACTACAAATAAATGGGGATTTAACAGAGGAGTTCAACATAACCAAAGGAACAAGACAAGGTTGCCCCCTCTCCCCACTCCTGTACATTATGTCTTTGGAGCTCTTATTAAAATCAATAAGAAAAAATAAGGATTTACAAGGGATGAAGATTGCAAAACAAGAATATAAAACCAAAGCCTTCGCAGACGATATTATTTGCATAATCGAGGAACCGATCAAGAATATTAAGAATTGGATAAAGGAAATAGAAGAATATGGGAAGGTAGCAGGATTGAAAATAAACTACAATAAAACAATGTTACTAACAAAAAATATGACAAAAGCCAAACAAGAAAAATTACAGGAAGAATCTAAATTCCAAGTAAAAACAAAATTAAATACTTGGGAATCTGGATCTCGGCTAAAAATTCAAAACTTTTGGACAACAACTACACAGAAAAGTGGAACTCAATAAAAAAGGATCTAATGCACTGGAGACACCTAAATTTATCCTTAATGGGAAAAATTGATACCATTAAGATGAATGTGCTCCCGAGACTCTTATACTTGTTCCAAAACATCCCAATAATAAGAAATCAAAAAATATTTAATACATGGAACAAGGAAATCAATAAATGTATATGGAATGGGAAAAGAACCCGGATTAATCATACAGTAATGGTAGATAAAAAAGAAAGAGGTGGATTTGGTCTTCCGAATTTGAGAAGTTACTATGAAGCATGTGCCCTAATGTGGGTAAAGGATTGGATATCTCTTAAAAATGAAAAGTTGTTGGCATTAGAGGGGTTTGACTTGAGAAGGGGCTGGCACGCCTACCTATGGTATGGCAAGACGAAGATAGAAAAAAACTTTGGCAATCACTTTATTAGATTGGCCTTGATAAAAATATGGTTAAAATATAAAAATCGATTCTACTCCAAAACACCCCTATGGGTCTCGCCTATAGAAGCGGAGCAGAGGAGGCAACAAGGATGGAGTAAATGGTGGAAATACAAAGATATAGTAAAGATAGGGAAGGGTACCGCAGAGATAAAGACCCAAGAAGAATTGGCACAAACTCCGGGTGGGGGGGGAGTGTATCGTGGCTATTATATCACCAAATCAAGTCAGCATTTAATAGAGACAAAAAAGAAGGCTTTGAGGAGAAGGAAGACTTTTGGGAGAAGATGATAGTATCAGAAAGAAAAGTGATAACAAAGTTATATAACAAATTGCTAGAATGGGAAACAGAGACTGAAACAGTCAAAAATTGTATGATAAAATGGGCCCAAAATATAGGCAGACCCATAAAATTAAATGAATGGCAAAAGATTTGGTCGAAAAAATTGAGATATACATATGCGATGGATCTAAAAGAGAATTGGATGAAGGTATTTCATCGCTGGTATATAACGCCAAAGAAGATTAAATTAATGTACAAAAATAGTAACCCAAATTGCTGGAAATGCCATGATCACCCAGGTAGTTACTTCCACATGTGGTGGACGTGCCCAGAAGTAAGGAAATTTTGGAAACAAATACACACAGACATACAAGATATATTAAAGATAAAATTCCCGTTAAAACCGGAATATTATCTTCTGGGAATACTGGATAAAGATCTGATATTAGGGAACAATGAAGATAAGATATTTTTTTTATATGTCTACAGCTGCAAGAATCATTTTGGCTAGATCCTGGAAAACGGAAAAAACCCCGGAAAAAATAGAATGGATGGAAAAGATATTTGAAATAAAAAACATGGACACACTGACATTTTATCTAAGAAGAAATACACCAAACCCAAGGCAACAGACAACATGGACCCAAATAGATGAATATCTTAAGAAAAATTATAAATGAAAGAAGGACTTATAAAAAATGCGAATACTCTATAGACTGGAGTTTTACTAAATACCTTACCAAGAAGAAGAAAAGGAAATCAACTTGTAAATAATCTTCCCCACAATCATCCAAATCCCTTTTTCCCTCCCCTGAATTTCCTTAACCCCCTACTTTCTTACGCTTTTATTTGAACTTTAATAAATATTCCTATTATATCCCTCTCTTCATCACTCCCTTTTCCCTTACCCATCACCCAGTAGATTATGTTAAAGTTTGTATTTCCTATTACAATTTCTCATGTGATTATGTCTTATTTTCACATCTATCCTTAATTTGAAAAATCAATAAAAAAAAAATTATTTTAAAAAAGGATACAAGTTAGAAAGGATGATAAAATGCAGCCTTGCATGACCTCCTTTTCAGTGAATATAGTTCTGTTTCTCTGTATTCTGTCCGAACAGTTGCATCTTGTCTTGAGTACAGATTATGCATCAAAAAAATCAAGTGTTGTGTTACACTCATTTCTTTAAGTGATCCATAGCTTTTTGAGATATGTATATATAATCAAAGGCTTTCCTATAGCTTACAAAACACAGCCAGATTTTCTTTTGAAATTCTATTATCCAGCAAGGACTCATCCTCTTATATCATGATTGCTAAGCTTCTTTCAGGTTCTTTCATAAGGGAATTTTTCCAGTACTTTTTTTGAAAGCCAAGTATATTTTCCAAATAGCTATTATCATTATACAATAGAGGGGAAAGAAAAGCTAGCATGTTCACACTGCTGTTGGGAATAGTTTATATGAAATGGCTGAGAACTTGCATCATCTCCATATAGTTAAAATATCTTCCAGAAGGGTTATGCTACATTAGTACTATGTGATTCTGGCCTGCCCTGGAGACTAAGATGCAGAACAATGGCTTCAAGCTACAGGAAAAGAGATTCCACCTGAACATTAGGAAGAACTTCCTGACTGTGAGAGCTGTTCAGCAGTGGAACTCTCTGCCCGGGAGTGTGGTGGAGGCTCCTTCTTTGGAGGCTTTTAATAAGAGGCTGGATGTCCATCTGTCAGGGGTGCTTTGAATGCAATTTTCCTGCTTCTTGGCAGGGGGTTGGACTGGATTGCCCATGAAGTCTCTTCCAACACTATGATTCTATGATCCCATGACACAATACCACTGTACAGGGCCGCAGGATTTTGATTCCAGGGGGGTCGGGTCTGAGTTTGGTTCGGGGGGCTGAGACTGAGTGGGAGAGGGTCTACCCTAGCAAACCTTTTGTATTGTTATCCCAATAACCCCATGAATGTGGGATATAATGAGCATGGTGATCAGATCATGATATGAATAAACGTAACAGTTTAAATAATGTACCAGTAAGGCCTTTTCGCGGACCACCCTGAGAATTTCGGGGGGGGGGCTGAAGCCCCCTAAGCCCCCCCCGGCTACATGCCTGCCACTGTAGCACAATGAATGTTCATAGTGGTGACATCGTCACAGATGCACAACAAGCAATCTACAATGCATGCTTGTCCACTATTCTAGGTGCATCATTACGCATCTGCAATGGTTCCGCATGTGAAATTCTACTTCCATCAGTATCAACTGGATAGGTCTTTTCTACTTTGTCAAAACATGTCACTCTGCATGCATAGTGCAACTTGCACCTGTGTATGTTACCAAGAGAATTCTGGCCAATTACCTTTGATATATAAATATTTCAAAACTGTTGTTTGTTGGGGAGAGAGGAATTTGGGGGTCATAATTGCCACTAGGTAGTAACAGTTCTTGTAAGATGCAATGATGAAAGCACTGAACATGTTCCTTGTGAACTCTCCTGCTATCTTCTCTTTTAGTGTTTGCTCACACTTGGCTTTCCCCAGGCCAACATGACCATTTGTGGCAGGCTGTGGAATAACTTCAGAAAGCAAAATGCCCTAAATTGGCTTAAAAGAATCATCATGATTGTTGGTGGTAAGCTCCATCTTGTTCATGCAGCCACTTTTTTGGACATTTTTGAAGAGGCACCAGATCCTAAAGATTCCAGATCCTGTCTGATCTTGGAAGCAAAGTAGGGGCAACTTTGGTTAATACTTGGATTGGATACTGCCAATGAATATTAGGTGCTGTAGGCTATATTTCAGAGGAAGGGACTGACAAAACTGCCGTTGAGTATTCCTTTCCTAAGACAACCCTATGAAATTCACAATGTTACCATAAGTCAACAGGCAGCAAACACACATGCTAACCTCACTGCCCAATGGCAACGTGAAAAGTCAGTACACTGCTCTTTGGAACAGAACACTCAAAGTGTAATTTTCATTTAACTTCCATTTCCAAGCTCTGCAAAGCGGTCTCAAAGACTGCTGAGGAAGCAGCCGTCTTGATGGTTGTTTGTTGTTTTAGATAATTTGGCATGAGCCACCTGTTATTTTATGTATTTTGGCAAGGCTTATTTGTAATTCTCCTGACATTTTTGTGGTGCAACTTAAACAAAACTTCTGAAGTGGTGACCTCCTATGTCAGTGAGAAGAAAATCAGTGTTTGTCACTTGGGAAACATGCCCAGCTTATTTCACTCACCTTCCCTTGCAAATAAAATTGCACACAGAGTGAACAGGAACCTAATACTTCATCAGATATGAATCCCAAGAGTTTAATGGGACTCACTGCTTATGTGCTGATATCTGACTGATATATTTGGGAAAATGAAGAAATTAAGCACATTCCCTTGTCTGGGGAAAAAGTCCCATTAATGATCCTGAGTTTGCAAGATTCAGACAGTTTCATTTGTAGTGAAAGATGAACAGATGGAACATAACAAAAAGACTGAAGTCTCGTGAGACTTATCTACTCTCAATGATAAGTAGAGTAGGCATGTGGGTGTTTGCCAGTGTGTGTTTTAATCTGGGGTTTTTTTTAACTTTTGTGTTTTGTGAATGTTTAACCCTCTGAGCCCACAAACTCTGAATCTACAATTTCTACTGCAATGGATTGCCACATCCTATGTTATTAAATTGAGCACAGTAATGTGGATATACTGAAATGTGTACATTCATGTTGCTGAAATTCGACAATATAGAATAAGACCATATGTTTCTCCAAAAGAAAAACTGAATCAAATTCCTGAAGTTATGGTGGGTCCAAAGTATGTTCTTTAAGATTTGTTGTAAACTATCTTATATACTCAAGTAGAAGCTCACCTGAATATAAGCCGAGACAACTAATTATACCACAAAAAACTGGGAAAACTACATTAATTGAGGCATCAGTAAGTTAAATGTTTTTGAATATTTACATAAAACTGTAATTTAAGATAAGACTGTCCAACTCTGATTAAACCATTATTCTAACCTTCTTCAATGTGTATGTGCTATTGCTTACATAGCTTTCCAATAATAATAATAATGTAAAATAATAAATGTAATAAAAATAATAAATAAAGTAAAATAATAAATGTAATAATAAATAGAGTAAAATAATAAATGTAATAAAAGAGCAAAATCATGTAATTGTAATTATGATAATAGAGTAAAATAATGAAAATGTAATAATAATAAATTGAGTAAAATAATAAATGTAATAATAATAATAACAGAATAAAATAATAAATAACCTTGACTTGAGATAAGCCAAGAGTGGCTTTTTCAGCCTAAAAAGGGTATATACAGTACTTTAAAATCCAAACTAGGACAAACATGAGTTATAAATAACAACAACAAATTGAAGGTTTATAATTGCACTGTACAGGTTTTACATTCTATTCAGCAGATACAACTGTATATCATAAACAGGACTGTGCTCAGGATTCATGTTTGCCCTCATTAATGTTTGGATGTGACCCAGCATGGCAGCACCTCAAAAAGAGTGTTTCTGGTCCTCCGATCTTCCAGGGCAGCTGGTATCAGCTGGTGTCACTTTGGAATCTCTCAGATCTTTGAAAATTATGTATCCTTGAGTTGTCTGCAACTTTGAAGATTACACACTGTAACTTTTTTTTGTTCTTGGGTTATAAATGTCATGTCCTAATTGGATCTATCATAAAAACATGGAAAAGGTTTATTAAACTGCAAATTTTTGTTTTTACAGGACATCCTGCCACACATTTTGCTTTAGTTTTCAATAAATATCTCATTGAGTCTCAATCATTTCAGCATAGTTTGTGGCAGTCACAAAAAACAGTTTCTGGAGTCTAACAATCACTTTCAAAGTAAGTACCACACAATTAAACAGGAATAACACTTTCAAACCATGAACAGAAAGTCTTCCAAGTTCTGTTACATAGTGTCATCCAGGACTAGGTCCTTAACCCTGAAGACTCAGGTGGAAATGATGACCTTCCATCAACTTCAGATGACCCATCTATTGCAAGCCTATATGAAGATAGGGAAGGCATCCTCAAACTGCAGCCCTCCAGCTGTTTGGGCCTCCAACTCCCAGAAGCCCTAACAAGCTTGTTCAATTGTCAGGAGTTTTGGGAGTTGAAGGCCCAAACAGCTGGAGGGCTTTAGTTTGAGGATGCCTGAGATAGCGGGTTTAGCCTCAGTTCTACATTAGACTGCCAGCCATTTGGTCTAGAAGGCAAGTGCTAAAGCCAACACAAAAAGGTTTGTTTTTGTTTTTTTTAAAAAGGGCAACCATCTCAATGCTGATATTTATTTACTCATTTATTTAATTTTTGTTCTGCCATTCTCCCAATATAGGGACGTGATAGAAGCAAGTCCATCAGAAACCTCGTAACTCTTACCATACAGTGATCCACACTATCCTAATGGTCACATCCTATGCTATTAAATTGACCTTGGCCTTTATTCTCTTAATACATCAAATATTTAAGATGCTGCTTTCGATCTTAATTTTTTTTACATGTTAGAACCCAATTACCTATGAAAGTCTCTCTGCACATATGAACATAATTGACTGTAAACACATCAGCCAAGAGCCTACTTTTTGATCAATCCCTTTTGGTGAATTTCAGAGAGCCCAATACTAAATTTTCCATTAAAAATCAATCCAGCCAAATCATTGAAATCACTTCAGGAAATGAAACAAGGTGTTAAATTGCAACTTAGGTTCTTTTCTTCAATATACCTTTTCATCCCAAGCAACAACAGAGATGAGAATATCACTTTTTTAAAGGGCCATTTGACCCCAAGAGTTGGATTAGTGACTAGCAGTTGAGTTGATTACTTCAGTCTTCTCATCCCAACAATATTTAGTCACCATTACAGTTTTGAAAATCAAGTTTCCTTTCCATTTTTAAAAATAACTGAAAAAATATAAAATTGTCACTGGGGAAAATAATAATATGTTACTCTCTCATAATAGTCAGACAATCCCAAGAGATTGTGACTGACTCAGCAAATGTGAAACAGGTATTCTTTCAAAGAGAACTATAATGAAAAGGATGTGTTTCCTGCAAGAGGGCAGAGATGCACATCACGTGATCAGCTTGGCATGTACTAATGAAATACTTTAAAAAAATAAATAAATGGCAACCGGATCTGTTTTTATTTATTCTGATTGCTAGACAAATGGTTTAAATACAGTCCTGCAGAACAAAGTCATTTAACTTTGGCTTTTGGAGGACAGAGCAAGAAACAACAGCAATAGCTATTGTATTGTTGAAGGCTTTCATGGCCAGATTCACTGGATTGTTGTAAGTTTTTCGGGCAGTATGGCCATGTTCCAGATGCATGGCCATGTTCCACAAGAGAATGCTTCTGGAACATGGTGATACATCCAAAAACAAATGCAACAACTCAGCAATAGCTATTGACAGAACAGAAGCATTTTTGTTTGTGAGAGTCAAGAGTGGGTGGGTGAATGGTGGTGGCAGTCTCCAATAGAGTTTTAGAGTTTAAAAGGACCACAAAAATAAATAGAAACAGGACCTGGAATACTGTTTCTAAGGGTTCGAGATTTTCTAAGATTACTCACTGCTGGTTAGGCAAAACAAGCATAACCTGCTGCCTCCAGTTGCTTATTTCCATCAAGGCTGCATCGCCAAAAACATTTTCCATCATAGACCACTACATTGATCCAGTCTACCCATGCGATTTCAGTCAATGGCAAATGATAAACCCAGGAAAGTTGGGAATATGGTTTCATACTTCCTTCATTAAGTATGAGACAAACAAATACCATATTTTCCAGCATGTAAGATGACTTTTTAACCCTGGAAAATCTTATTAAAAGCCAAGGGTCGAATTATACACCAGGTATATAATAATAATAATAATAATAGAAAAGAATAAATTCCAAGTACCTTAGTGGTGGCCTGAGTAGGAGGAGGAAGGAGGGAGGGAGGAGGAGGAGGAGAGCAGAGGGAGGAAGGGCAGAGGGGGGAGGAGCGGCAGACTGCATTGCCACGGAGACCGGCCGGGAGTTGTGGCCTGCTGAGCTGTCCCCACTACCCCCACCAATCTCCCCGCTGTACTTTCAAGTTCCTCCTCCACCCCCACTGCTCTCCTCCTCCAAAGGACACCGGGCTTGGCTAGGTCCAAGGAAGTGCCTCCGGACGACGATTCCTAGCAGCCCTGGGCAGTGGTGTGCCTTGGATGTGCCTTTTGAGGCATTCTGGGAGTTGGGGAACAGCCTCGTGTATCCATGGATCCATGATTCTATGGCTTGCATTTCTTTTTAAAGATATCTAAAAACCAAACCTTGATTTTGCAATTTTTAAAATACTTGACATCATTTTACTATGCCGCTGCGTATTATGGGACTTCAGCAGCCATGGATTTTAGTATCTATGGAAGGGTCCTGGAACTAACTCCAGTAGATGGCAAAGGCCTACTGCATATCTTTAAAAAGACATATAGCACTACTATGCATTTTAATCAAAAAATATTACTGTCTCCCCAAAATCTTTCATAACCTCTATAGTTCCAAATTATTCAGGCATCATTCAGGTTATTGATACATTAATTTATGACCACTAAGCCTATTTTCATAATTTCATATTTCTTTCCACAGCATTGAAAAGAGCAGTGGTCAAAACATACCTAATATTTGAAATCTGAATAATCAAGCACATATTTTACCACTATGTGGGGCCAAATACTTTCTAGCAATTTTTTAATTTTATTTATATTCTGTCTGAACGTGATAAAATGTAATTTAACCAAAACTCTAAAGTTTACTGATCTTTTTCTTTGCCAAATTATGTTTCAGTCCAAATATTTGGGCTATTTAGAATTTAGGCTTTCAAGGACATTGATATCATCAATTCAGATAAGATGCATGTCTGAAATTGTTCAGTTATTGCTAAGTTTGCCTCACAGTGCATGGTAAGCCAAAGCAAGTTTCCTAGTTGACTTATTGCTCAGGATGAATGGGCAAATGCAATTCGACTAAGCACACGGTGTCCAGTATTTTACATTTTTGATCTGGCAACTTTTTCATCATTTGCCAGAGCTGGAACATTGAAATTAATGAAATTGTTTGCTCAATTAACAACCAAGAGAACTGAAAGGAGCTCATGCAGCTGCAGGTGTTTTGTGGGTTATTCAAGACACAAATTCACTGCTGAAATAATGGGGCTATGCTTGAGAGAATTTGATTGTGAAATCATCAGTGTCTCTCTCTAAATACTATATTTATTTATTTACAATATTTCTATCCTGCCTTTCTCGAGCCCGAAGGCAACTCAAGGCTGCTTTACAACAAAGGCAGCTATTTGATGCCGTAACCACATACAATACAAAATTAAAAACATTTAAATAATTTATAAAATCATACAATAAAAACAATTTAAAAACCTATAAAACCAATGCCTTCACTGTTCCTCTCGTTATCCTAAAAACATCGTCTGGGTCTGTTATCCACTAAAGGGTTCAATAGTGTAAATTGGCATCGCTACTTTTGAAGCCTAGCCCAACCACATGTTAACAAAAGTTAGTTTTTATTGTTCTGATGAAAATTTTATGCATATTGAAAAAAACAACTATACTATGGAGGGTGTTCTGGGTATGCATCAAATCTTATGCAACAAGCTACCAAACAGTCTGCAGCAAAACTGTTGGGAAGAAAAAGTACAGTCCATGGGACTATGCAACATTTCCAGTGTAATATGAGTAAGGTGTGAAATAACTGTAGATCAACACTACAGTTATTTTACACCTTACTATGCAAAGCTGTATAATAAAGCTGTAGGGCAGTGGTTCTCAACCTTTCTAATGCCGTGACCCCTAAATAAAGTTCCTCATGTTGTGGTGACCCCAACCATATTTTCGTTGCTACTTTGTAACTGTAATTTTGCTACTGTTATGAATCATAATGTAAATATCTGATATCCAGGATGGATTTTCATTATTACAAATTGAATATAATTAAAGCATAGAGATTAATCACAAAAACAATATGTTTAGGGGAGTATGGACAACAGATGATGGGCTCTGTAGTACCTTCAACCATTCAGCTCTGACTTCCACAGACCAGAGTCCCCCACAAATGACAGACCTAGACCAAACTTGGCACACAGAACCCCCATAACCAACAGAATATACTGGAGAGGTTTGGCAGTGATTTAGGGGAGAAGTAGTTCACCTACATCCAGAGAGCAAATGTGAACCCCAACCACTATGGATCTGGACCTAACTTGGCACAAATATTCATTATGCCCAAATTTGAACACTGGTGTTTAGGGAAAATAGATCTTGACATTTGGGAGTTGTAGTTGCTGAGATTTATAGTTCACCTACAATCAAAGAGCATTCTGCACTGCACCAACGATGGAATTGAACCAAACTTGGCATATAGAAATCCCATGAAAAAAAGAAAATACTGGAGAGGTTGGGGGAAAATAGACGCTGACATTTGAGAGTTGGAGCTACTTGGATTTATAGTTCACCTGCCATCAAAGAGTATTCTGAACACTATCAACAAAGGAATTGAACCAAACTTGGAACACACACTCCCATCACCAACAGAAAATACTGGAGACGTTTGAGAAGAACTGACAATGATTTAGGGGCAGTGTAGTTCACCTAAATCCGGAGAGCACTGTGAACCCAAACGATGAACTACTGGAGTGATTCCCAACCTTTGTTCCTCCTGGTGTTTTGGACTACACCTCCCAGAATTCCTGACTGTTGGTTGTGATGGCTAAGGCTTCTGGGAGTTGAAGTCCCAAACAGATGGTGGAACAAAGGTTGGGAACCATAGATGAACTCCCTATTAAGCTCCCTTCCAGCCTCCTTTCCCCCTCCCTCCATTCCTTCCCCCTCCCATTACAGACCGCAGTATGCAGGCGCACACCAACCACGAGAAGGGAGTTTGGGAGGGATTCAGCTCCAGGACCTTGATTTCGCTTCTGAGAGGATAAAAAGTGACCAAGAGGGAGGAAAGGCTAATTTATATTTTAGCACGACAGGAGGCTTTCTCGGTTCTCGAGGGCGCCAGTGCATTTCCTCAGTCTCAGTGACAATGGGGTGATAATAACTAAGGGCCACTTTGCAAGCAGGAGGGGGAACCCACCAGCCAGCTAAATGTCATGAAAAAAGCTTGTTTGGGAGCCACCTGTGTTTGAAGCTGAAGGGGCGCCCCCCTTCTGGCTCCGCCGAGGTTTAAGCTGTGCGGTGCGGCTCCTGAAGGAAAGGGAGGAGGGGAAAAAGGAAAGAGAGAGATATAAAAAGAAGGAAAGGAGGAGAAAGGCTGAGGAAAAAGAGGGAGAAATAGGGAGAAAGGATGGGGGAAGAGAAAAGAAGGGAGGAGAAAGGTATAGAAGAGCAAGAGAGAAGGGAAAAAAAGGGGGGGATTCCTGGGAATTTGCTGTGGCAGATGAGGAGGAGAGAGAGGGCCTCGACTGCTCGCCCACCTGGGGGTCCTTATTGAGGCCTTTCCCCTCAGCCAGGCCTCTTGGTCGCCCTCCTTCTTCTCATCTTCCTGAGCATGACTATCACCCCAGCCTTGCTGCCTCTCTGTGGGTGCCGTCTCCAGCCTCATCACGTTCAGCAAGACGAGGAGGAGGAGGAAGAGAACACCTCCGCTGCTGAGCACTGGCCTGAACCGGGTTCTTCCTCTTCCTCCTCGACCTTGCTGCCTCTCTCTGGGCCTTGCTGCTGATCGTCATTGAGGCCAGCAGCAAGAGGAGCAGGAAGGGAAGCTCGGCTCAGGCCAGGGCTCAGGACAGTGCTCGGCCGTGGAGGCGCCGCAAAGGGCAGCTCCCTCCCGGGTGGCAGACCCCAAACCCACGAGGCTGGGGAGGGCTTTGGGGCAGCCACACACAACCAGGGAGAAGTAGGAACAACACTGTGGCCTCGTGCTTGCGACCAGGCCATTCAAAGCGGGCAGCAACAGAGGCGCCCCATGATTAACAGAAAATACTGGAGGGGCTTGGGGGAGGATGGACAGCAGATGATGTGATTTGCAGTACCTTCAACCTCCCCCCCCCCCAAGTGTTTGTGATTGGAGGGTTGCCACATGGCGGTCCTTCTCTTTCCTCTCCCTTCTCTCTCCCATTCCTCAGCTCGCCAAGGTGGGCCCGGCCCTGCTGCCATGGTGGGTCCAAGTTACCCTGCAGTGGAATTACAGCCCAGAGAGAAGGCACTCCAAGAACCACATGGCGACCTGGGGGAGACGGGTCAAAGGAGGAGGCGCCACGACCCCTCGGAAAGGGGTGAGGGCCTTTGCTTCTAAGGTCCTCCTCCTCCTGACTCCCTGCAGCCCTGTGGGAACAGGTGGTGGAGGAGCTGACCTGGAATGCCTGGCTGTTTCCCAGTCACACGGGCCGGCAGGCACTTTGAGGAGGCGGAAGGGGTGGGGCCAACCCAGGCACCTTCGCGACCCCCATAAAATGACCCCGCGACCCCCCTGGGGGTCTCGACCCCCAGGTTGAGAACCACTGCTGTAGGGCTTAGGGCCTTGGTGAAACACATATGCGTGATGCAATTCTGTAATTCAGGCAATTTTGGCTTTGTGTAGTAGATGAAGGGAGCCTGGCTAAGAAAGTAAGACTAGGATGCTGGATAACAATAAAGCTTTATTTTGTTTACAAAGCTGCAAGATGTATCTCTCTCTTCTCAGGATGAAAATCTTTCCAAATTTTGTTCTTGTAGAGGCACAGCTGAACTTGCTGGCCAAAAGGTTGGCAGTTCAAATCTGGGGAGTGGGTGAGCTCTTGTTGTTAGTCCCAGCTTCTGCCAAACTAGCAGGTTGACAACATGCAAACATGAGTAGCAAATCGGTACTTCTTCTGCAGGAAGGTAATGGCCCTCCATGAAGTCATACTGGTCACACGACCTGCTTAGAAATGGAGATGAGCACCCCCCTCCCGAGTTGGGCATGACTAGACATAATGTCAGGGAAGTCTTTACATTCACCTTTAGACAAGAATGGTTTCTTTTTTATTTTCACTGTTGCTTTGGATCAATCTGATCCAATAAATCTTTTTTTCCTATCTTGTCTGGTGGTATAATAAACAACATCTTGCAGTTTTGGTTAAAAAATGTTGTTTATCAAAATAGTACATTCCCCAAAAATCCATGGATAAGTAAATTGTTATGAAACTTGATGAGCTAACAGTGGTAATTGTGTTCTACCATTGTAACAAGTTTCACCCCACTAGCTGTAAAAATGAGGGAGAAAGGAGCCTCTGAATTTCCCCTCTTACACAATTACTATAACAAAAAGGTAACAAAATTTGTTACTATTGTTATTGTAACAAAATTTTCATTAACAATACTTTAAAAACACTTTAGAAACAAAATTATAGTGCCCCCTAATTTTGTAATGAGTTTTGAAACATTTTTATCATTGATTGCACAGCTCTAATGGTTATCTAATCAAGCCACAGACACCCATGGACAATGACAAGGAATAACAACCTAAAATGCCAGCCAATCCCTTTTATCACGATGAAGGAGCAAATCAAAATCCGTTGTACTGAATGAGGTTCTCATGAATTGAGAAATTTGGTTTGAATGGGACAAAGAAGCATACTACAATTCATGGCTCAGCAAAAGACTTGTCTATCATTTTAATGTCTTATCCCAAATGTTTAGACTTGCCATTTGGAAAAAAGAATGGATTTCCCTGATCCAAAAATCAGATAGCATGAGAATATGTGTTTTTATTTGCATTCTCCGGAGCCCGCAGAAGCAATGTGGAGAAAACCAGGATCTTTTATTTCCCCCACTGTACTTTCATTCCTTCAGCCTCATCCTCATGCAGGATTAAACAAAAAGAGCAAGCAAGCCACTTCAAAGCAAATGAAGCCCTTAATTTAGCATGGAGCAGAGATGGCTAGCTGTTAAGACATTATCAGATTACATAAAGGCTCCCTTGCTCTCTGAAGGCTCTGGTCTGGTTCCCGGCAGTGCTGTTAGAACTTGAAGTCATAACCACAGATTGTAGCAGTGAGCTTCCAAATTTCCATGTCCTGTCCAACAAAGATGCTGCTGCCTCAGGTTGCTACTTAGTGGCCCCCTGTTTACAATGATAATTAGCATAATTGCCTATAGTTATGAGTGAAAGTTTTGGGTTACTGATTATCCCTCCAATGGGCTGATCCTGTAAGACCAGATACATGTCCCAGTTCCACAATGATTTTAACTTAAAATGTTTAGAAATCAGATGAATTCACCTCAAGACAGGGTTTGCAAATACTAGCATATATCAGAAAGAAGAGTTACTATGACCCAAAGTCCAATTTAAACTGGGTCAGCTTGTGGATTAAAAATAGCTGGTTCCTTGGAGAGTGCCTACACAGGCAACCAAAGAACTGATAGGAGGCTGGGACAGTGGCTTCAACGATCCACTGATTGTGTATCAATCAGATCCAAAAAATCTTTTTTCCCTATCTTGTCTGGTGGGATAATAAACAACCTCTTCGATAAGTATCAGAGCTAGATGAAAACAGGGCACAGGAACAAAGGGAAATTGTGTGATGACTTGGGGTTTCTAGGAATTATAGTTTTATAAAGTAATGATTCTAAAGTCTGCACCAGGA
This sequence comes from Anolis apletophallus, assembly GCA_030556195.1. Lineage (NCBI taxonomy): Eukaryota > Metazoa > Chordata > Lepidosauria > Squamata > Anolidae > Anolis > Anolis apletophallus. Next base: position 130,102,941 of record JARBWK010000001.1, on the reverse strand, counting down.
ACATCTTTGTGTTCTATGTTCTTTATTTTTTTAAAAAAACCCAAGGAATCACTTTGTTTTATATTTGTGTGTATGCATCCCCTATTTGCATTGGTCTCATGCTTTTATCCTTCTGAGCAAACATTCAGCATTGGAAATCAGTACATCATTGGCAAACAGCCTGATGGACTGACTTGACTTGAGACACTAATAGTACAATCTGAAACATTCAGTACCACTGGCTTGAAAATATAATTTCTAGGTAAGTGGAGACAGAACTGCGGCCTAAATGTTTTATTTAGGCTGCAATATTTTTCCTATTTATCCATAGAATCTACCAGGACTTGTTCTGAATTAGTGTTTCCAGATCAGAACTATCTCAGGTCCTGTGATTAAAGGTCCAAAACGGAGAGCTACAGGACCCTCTTTATGTCACAGGAAGTGAGTCCTGGTGACATTCTATAAATGATGTAGCAAAGGGGCAACTCCTGGTAATCAACCAAAATGACACAGAGCACGCCATTCAAATAAAACAACCACAGAATTCTAAGAAATGAGGAAATTAGATATGCAAACACAGTCCAGAGCATGTTTTCAGCTGGCTGGATGCGATTTCCAAAAATGCTTTATGAGAAAAAAATTAAAAGACATATTTGATGGTTATATTTGTAAAATGTTAAGTGTTATTGCTCAGCTGGAGCCTCCAGAGGATAAATTTCCTTTTTCACTTCTGCCAGATAATTGCATTTCGAGATACAATGTGGAAAAATCACTTATGTGTTCATTCAGTACTTTCACACTCTTGGAGGAGGGGAGAGGTGGTGCTTGGAATGGAGTGAATTTACAGTCCTATAAAATGTTTGACACTTACAATGGTTTCACCTGGACATTTCTAAATGGGATTTTTGAATGGTCTTCTGCTCTACTGTGACAGTCATTGCTTTGTTACTCAAGCTTGCTTGCTTTCAATCTGGCATATTATGGAAAGTCTGTTTATTATATCACTGTAAGGATAAAACTGAGTTCCTTGCTGCATTTAAGGATAATCATTGCTATTACATTAAAATCATTTAACTGAGGTTATTAGATGTGATATTGAAGCATATGGGTTTCTCATGAAAATTATGCCTTTTATACATCATAGTGTATCTTGTTACAATAAGAATGATAACCACAGTGGGTTAGATCCAGGCTTAGCCATACTTACAGCAGACTCACCACATTCAATGGAAACCGATTTGATCATGCTGTGTTTGCCACTGCATATTTGATTTTCTTATTGCACAAAATATGTCCTGCTGCACATTAGAGTATAGCCTTTGCAAAGGTTCAGGAGTTAAACATTATATATGGCTAGACCCCTTCCAGTCCGGCTTCCGTTCGGGGCACGGGACGGAGACGGTTCTGGTTTCCATCACAGACCAACTCCGCTGCCAGCTCGACCAAGGCGGGTCTGCTCTGCTCGTGTTATTGGACCTCACGGCAGCATTTGACACGGTCGACCACAATCTATTGATCCACCGCCTGGCCATGGCTGGAGTGAGGGGGACAGCCTTGAAATGGCTGGCCTCCTTCCTCCACCAGCGGTCTCAGCGTGTGAGGAGGGGCGAGGTGGTCTCCGAGGGCTCCTCATTAGTTTGTGGAGTTCCTCAGGGGGCCATCCTCTCCCCTCTGTTATTTAACATCTACATGCAGCCGCTTGCACAGCTGGTGCGGAGTTATGGGCTGGAGTGTCACCAATATGCGGATGATACCCAGCTCATTCTGAGGATGGAGGGCAGGCCGGGATCCGTCCCCGATAATTTCCAACATTGCCTCGAAGCCGTTACTGGATGGCTGCGAGCCAGTAGGTTGAGGGTGAATCCGGCGAAGACAGAGATCTTGTGGCTGGGCCGCCCGGGCGGGGTGGATGTCCAGCTTCCGACCCTGGACGGTGAGGCGTTATGCCCATCGTCTTCTGTGAAGAGCCTGGGAATCCACCTGGACTCCCAGCTGACCATGGAGGCCCAGGTCTCTGCGGTCAGCAAGGTGGCCTTCTTCCACCTCCGACAGGCAAGGAGGCTGGCCCCCTACCTCTCCCGGAACGACCTGGCCACGGTGATCCAAGCCACGGTCATCTCAAGACTAGATTACTGCAACGTGCTCTACGTTGGCCTTCCTCTGTCGGTGACCCGGAAGCTCAAGCTGGTGCAGAACACTGCCGCCCGGCTCCTGTCTGGCACCCCAGCAGGTTGCCACATAACACCTGTCTTGCAGGATCTGCACTGGCTGCCAATTGAGCACCGGATCACCTTCAATGTGTTGGTTCTTACCTTCAAGGCCTTACACGGCCTGGGGCCAGCGTATCTGAGGGACCGTCTCACTCCATATTGCCCTTTGAGATCACTACGGTCCGAGGATGCTAACCTTCTGGAGGTACCTTCGGCGAAGCTGGCACGTCTGACATCCACCCATCGGAGGGCGTTCTCTGTTATAGCCCCCGCACTGTGGAACGCCCTCCCAGCCGAAACCCGGGCACTGAAGGACCTGCTCCCGTTTAGACGGGGGTAAAACCCACTTGTTTAAACAGGCCCGGTGCGTAGGCCAGCATATTCCAATCTTGCCATTGTCTTAATCCTGTATTGTTTTATTGTGTTGCTGTGTTTTTAATTGATTTTATTGTTTTATTGTTTCTGTTTTTATTGTGCCTTCGGCTTCTGTAAGCCGCCGCGAGCCTCTGGGAGTCGGCGGCATAGAAACCCGAAAATAAATAAATAAATAAAAATATTTTTAAAAATGCAAGTTTGTGATTGAGACGAGAAGAAGGGGGCCTTCACAGGTCCCCTTTTCTCAGGTCGACTAACATGTCACTGTATGTTAATGTGTCTCTGTACGAGGGTTAAACTTTCATGGCACATAATACTGCTGCTTTAATATTAAGGATTTATAGAGAGTTTTAAAAAAATGATAACATTAAAAGGAGAAGGTAGATGAGAAATAGAACAGAGGGCACAAACAGCCAGAATATGAGGGACTGAATAATAATCACTTCAGTCTTTGCAGCTTATGTGATGACCAAATGCATTTTTAAATAAGTAAAATTGCAACAATGATAGGAATTAAATATGTTAAAAATTTATGCCTGAAACATTTACTTAGCATAATAATAATAATACACTTTATTTATATTCCGCTCTTCTCACCCTGAAGGGGACTCAAGAGTGGATTACATTACACATACAGCAGACAATCCCTGCCAGTTGACATATAATTACAATACAACAAGTACAATTTAGAAGGATTTTTCTTCTTCTGGCTGAGTCACAGGGTGCGGTTGCTCCATTATGTCATTATGTCACAAGGGAGTACTGTTGCTTCATCCTCATGACGGAGAGCCTCTGCTTCCGCATTCCACCTTCTGACAGCCAATCTTTCCTTTTATTCAGCAGTTGTAAAGTCCTTTTTGTCAAAATCCTTCCCCGCTTAGCGGTCCCTAGTTCATCTATTCACAGCTGGGCTGTTTTCGAACTGTTAGGTGAACAGTGGACAGGGCTCACAGCTGGGTGTCCAGACCAGCCTGGGAATCAAACATGCAACCTTCTGATTGCAAGCACAGCTGTTGTTACCACTGTGCTATCTCTCCGGCCAAATGTCACATGGATCTTTTACAGTGGTGAGGGATGGGGGGTGAGGGATGGGGGGTGGTGGGGAAAGAGAATAGCAACAAACATTACAACTTTGGTATTTAATAAAGACATGGCCAAAACTATTGTACAAACGTGAGATCTTGATCAACAAAAAACCTTATTTATCACTATTTGGGGCTTTTTGGATGATTTTTTTTCATCCACACACATTTCCAGACTGCATGGAAAAGTAAGACAATTTAATTAATAGACATTCACATTCATCATTCATTAGGACCTCATCACATTGTAGGATATCAGATGACATTTGCCTTCTTCTGGCCATCATCCATTGCCTTTCATCCTTAAAATGGAGCTGAAATGTGCTGAAAAGAGGGACTTCAGGAAAAGAAGTTTACAATTACACCGGTATAATGAAGGGAAGCAATGCCTTTCAAGAGGAGATCGTGGCAAAGGGGTTTAAAATTTCACTTGTATATTGGAGGGAAGGAAGGCATGGGGAAGACTTAGCATGGCAAAGGGGTTTAAAATCCTACCCCCTCATGGGATGAGGTCAATAGTAATCTTGGCCTTCAGATATTGCAGTTTTCTTGACTTTTAAAAAAAGTAATAGGGAGAGAGAGGGTGATTGTTCTGAATGTGGGCAACAACCAGCAAAAACCAAAGAGAGAAATGTGTGATGGGAAGACAGAACTTGAAATGGGAGGACTGTGGATCTAAAAGTGCAATTCCCTTTGCTAGACAGACAGTCCCCAAAGCTTCTCAAGGTCCATGTGATGAGGTCCTTTGTATGACAGATTATTGACAAATCATAGATATCTTCTGTGTCTTTGCTTACTATTGCCCTGGAGACACGGGATTTTCTTTCATGGTGCACCATTTGCACAATCAGGGACAGCAGTAACTTAACAAACAAGCACTGCACAATTACAACACCTTGGCAATGTGAGGTCCTATGATTGGTGAGTGATGTAACTTTGCCTTTTTACTGTGCCACTTCAATTTTTTTTACTTATTTATCTTTCTAAAACAAATCTTGCAATTCTACAAGTTGGTAGTTAACAACTAAAACATTTTTTTCTGTGACGAAGAGAACAATCCTGTTTCCTAACACGACCACAATGCCAGCGCATAAGAGGCTGGCGTCACCATACCATGCAGATTGTGGCATTATGGCAGGATCAGCAAATATTGATGAATTCTGCCATCAATAACAGGGCATAGATTTGTTGCAGGGTGGTAGTGGATAGGCTTGTGAATTTCAGCTGAATCTCGATCCATTTCTGCTGGCCAAATTTTGATAGATCCTTGGATATGTTTTTTCATGCCTCCCGAAAATGGGGGGGGGGGGGGTAGGCAAATAGCCATTTTTGGTCTGCAGCCCAAAAATGTGGCCAAATCTGTCCCATTGGTGACAATTGGAGGGGGAGCTCCATTGGCTCCCCTTCCTGTCATTTTTAGGGCTATCGGGATAAAAATGGCCACTCTTGGAGGACACATCTACCACTATTACGCCGACCAAGTTTCATAAGGCTTGGTTAATCCCCTGATTTTTTGAAATAAAATATCATTTAAAAAATTCCCCAAAAGGAATCCCCCCACTGGCCCCATCCTGTAACTTCTCCAGGAGCAGCAGCAGGGCACCATTACTTGTTGCCAAATGTCAAAGATGCACTTCCAAATCACACAGCCCAAGGCCCCACTATTACAATTTCTTCTTTACTAATAAAAAAACAACAGCAAACAACTTCTTCCAAAGCTTTTGCACACTTTTCCAACTCCCAGTCCCACTACATAAAAATAATCAAGAAAGTAAAGGAAAATAAAGGATAATAAAAAAGATTCAATGATAGAGAGGGGCCAAGCCAAGCCAAAAATTAAAGCTGAGAGCAAGTGACAAGGCAATTGGACTGAAGCACCTCTCTTGAGCTAGGATGCAACTGAGAGTAATGGACAGCATGTGTAAGACATGTCATGGCATTCTTCTATTCTGATTGGCCTAATGTGAGCTTGCGGCAGCCTTTTTCAGTGCCACGTGATGCCAAATAGGAGAGGAGAAGCTAGGACCGGCTGCTCTGTGGCCTGTTTTGGCTGAAAAAACGTGACAGCTGAGCCCTTACCGTTACAGCCAGCCGGACAAACTGGATTGGCTGAAGGGAAGTGACAAAACTGAATACGTGCACAAGTATAGTAGTAGATGTACAATGAAATCCTATTTTTGTGATGATTTACCACCTCTATGAAATAAAGTCAATGGATAGGCATACCTTCTTTTATTTGAAGGTACAGTATTCCTAAAAGTTACTGTTGTAGCATGAAGCTACTGTTCTCCCCCTCCCGATCAGGAAAGACAGAACAAGAAAATCATACTTTTCAAAGGGCTTTTATGCAATGTATCCTGGAATCTGAGGTTTAGTGGTTTGAGAACTGAATTACAACTTTGGAGACCAGAGTTTGATTTCTCACTCAATGGAAACCCACTGGCCGACCTTGGACTAGTTATACACTCTCAGCCCCAGAAAAACCTCTGATAGGTTCACCTTAAGGTCACCATAAGTTGGAAATAACTTGAAGGCACACAGCAACAAATCCTGGAACAAAAGAATACCCAGCTTTTAGGTCAGAATAAAACATATCTGTTTGTACTGAGTACCGCCTCTGGAGTTTCTTGAAAAAGGAAACTTCTTGTATTTGTTTAAAAAGAACCCCGAGAATTATAGTAACAAACAAAGCAACCAACAAGAACATTTCCTCCATCTGTTTTCCCTGCTTCTGTCACATTTGTCCTGTCTGGAAGAGCCTCTATGTTTTGTGTTCTTACTCATCAACGGCCAGGTTCGATAAAACAGAGTGAAGCAATTGGATCAGGTGGTAAAAATTGGTGTGTGTGTGTGTGTGTGTGTAGAAGTGACAGCTCCCATTCTCTTTCCATTCTCTTTGAGGGCAGTTATTGTATAGTGCACAGTCTTACACCTCTTTAATTAACTTACAGTAGTGCTATGATTCTATCTTACCTGCATCCTACAGAATTCTGAGATCTCCTGTTGAGGGAGAGACTATAAAACTCTCACTCAGAGAATTCTCCTCTGGCACATCTGAACAACTGTATCCCAATAGTCCACAGGATGCAGACATGGCAGCTGAAGTGAGATCATGGTGATAACTGTGCCGTGTGAAAAGTCACTATACCTCAATGGTATCTACTTCCTAACATGATATTACCATTGTTTTATGTTGCTTAGAACCTGACTGCTCTGAAAGGGCACACCATCATGAGTCATTACACAAAACAAATTATACATAATTTACTATTTATTTTATTTATTTACCCACCCTAGTTATATCCTGCCTTTCTCTACCCAGAAGGTGACTCAAGGAGGCTTACATATAGACAATTATTCAATGCCTTAGAACACACCCAATTCCAAAAATACATTAAAGATTAAATTAAATTAAAATTAATATATATTACACATTTAAAAACATTACATTCAATAATAAAACAATGCCATCCATAACTGTAGTTCCATACATATCATTATATCGAGTTGGAGAGGAAGGGAATGACACACAAAATGCTAATTAATTACCTGCCCTTGTAGTACAGATAGCAAGTGTAATCAATGTACCAAACCCATAGTAATAATTTCTGTCTGTAGAAATGATCTCTTGCAATTGCATCTATCAACTTTAACATCTCTGCCATATCAAATGTGTACATCAAAATATACACAAGGCTTGTATTTGACATATAATTTGTGACTCCTCAAACTATGAGGACGTTTTATTTCTAACTTTCTCTGAAAGGAGCCTTGTGTGTTTTGAGCATGACTGTAGGTAATACAAGGGTAAGGCACTAGAGGGGAGAGGGACATTGCTAAAAAAGCACAAAATAAAAACAGAGAAAAGGCCTTTTGTTGAACATGTTCTCTGGAAAGAAGTCTTTGAAAATGAAGTGGTGAAAGACATTAAACAGAACTTTCCTAGTCTTTGAGCCTCCCTTAAATTCTCAGGTACTCTGAAAATGGAATAACCCAGGGAAACATGTAACATAATACATGTGGTTGTGATATGAGCTACCTTTGTGTAGGGGCATCTGGAAAAGGGATTACCCCCCCCCCCACACACACACACAAGTGCTGAGTGACATCTCGCAACTTATTTCTCCTCATTCAAAAAGGGAAATTCTAAACCAGGATTTCAAAGAAAGGAAAACATTAGCCTTGGCTTTATCACTGTAGCAAGAATGCCCTTTTTCTAACTGAAAATATGTGGTTTTTCACTGCTATTGTTGCTTTTTTGACTAATAACAAGGATGCCACTTCAAAGGCTATCCTTTTGATGACATTAATTTCTCTACTATATCTACTCCATAATTATAACATCACCATCCTGAAAATCATGATCATGGATGTAGTTTTTAGAGCTGATACAGGGTGAGCATTCCTTATCTGGAATTCCAAAATCTAAAATCCTCCAAAATCTGAAATGTTCACATGGGCATTGTTTTATTGCCCACAAACTTTGCTTCATATACAAAATTAAGTAAAATATTGTATAAAATTATTCACAGATTGGGTGTAAAAAGATATAGGAAACATAAATGAATGCCATGGTTATATTTGTATTGGAATATTTTATATTCCAAAATTCAAAATACCAAATAACTCTGGTCCTAAGCATTTGTGTAAAGGATGCTCAGCCTGTATTTCTATGTAAAACCCCTTCTTAAGGGTGCTCTATTTCCTCTGGGTAGCTTTTTTCTTTAGAAGTTATGTGGGGTATTCCATCCAAATTCTTTAATGAAGCCCTATTTTAAAAATCTCTTCCTGGTTTAGAGTCAAATACACAGCGGAAGGAGGGTCCTCAGTGACTGCATGGTGATTCCCACTGTTTCAGTGGTTATCCTCTGTTTGGGGGTAGCAAATGGTTCTGGCCAGAGATAGGACCTTCCCAACAAAATCCTGATTCGAACTTGGCAAAGTAAGGGTCCTTTCAGACAGGCCCAAAATGTAGGATCTGTCACAGTGTTGGTTGAGATGTCCAAATGATGACTCATGAAAAACCAAATTAATTTGGAGAATATTGAGATTTCCCAGTTTACATAAGAAGGATCACCCATAAGGTTAACAATATACTCGCACTGTATTGGGTAGCATCAAGGAAAATTGACTCTGCTCAAAGAGATTCTAACAGCAAAGGTTCAGTTAGTGGTTTTAAAGGGATACTTGATGACTTAAAGGAAGCCACTGAAAGCAAGTGATTCATTGAGTCCCTGAGGGGGAAAGGTCTTCAATTTAAAAATCCAATACATTTCCCTTTGTGACAATAGTTTCTCTAAATCCACGTGAGGTTTCTATGTGATATATTAAGGCGCAAAACTTAAAAGACATAGAAGAGTGATTGTGTTGGGCAAAATGAGAGTATAGAAGTGATTCTGTTGTTAAGTGTTTTATTCTAGACTTGTGTCCAGAATTTCTAGTTCTTAAAGGTCTAGTTGTTTTACCAATGTACCATATGTCATATCACGTAACAAAAGATAGATAACATTACTAGTAGCACATGTAGAAAAATGTTTGTGTGTGGTACCCACTTTATTCCTGTGGTTATATACTTATTTTGTCTTCCAAACTTGTCTACAACACTTACAGTGTCCAAAAGCGTAGTGGTCCCTTAAATTAATCTTAAAAGTGTTAGTAGGAGTAATTAAGTCTGCGTGAACCAAAAAGTCTTATATTTTAGGTCATCGAATTCCAAATATAGGTCACAACCTGGAATGTCTTGGAGCAGGTGCCAATGTTGTTGGTTTTTTAAAACAATTTGATGAATGTGTTTACAATCGGTAGATAGATAGTGTGTCCAGAAAAGTTGGAGTTTTGAGTGGTTTTGAATGGTCTTTCAATAAGGTGGATCTATCAACTTAATTACTGCTTTCTTAATCATGTGATTAGGATAACCTCTATTCCTGAACTCTTGACTTAAAGTTTTATTTTCTTGGATGAAATGCTCTCAGATCAAGGAGAACCCCCCTAGATCACACACACAGCAAGCAGTCTCTAAAGAATAGGCTTTTATTGAAACAAATATAGTGTCCAACAAAAGGGCTAAAAGAATATCAAAATTAGAATATATTTTCAAGGTAAAAATACAGTTCAAATAGTCCCAAGGTTCAAAAGCAAGGCCTGAAGCTGGATATAAATCCCATGGAATAATCAAGGCAGCACGAGAAAAAACAGGCCTGAAATCCTAGGCCCAAACAGGGAACTTAGAGACAAGGTAAACGAGGCATCATTTCTGAACGAAGCTTGAGGTCTGAAAGCATTTAGCTTTGCTAGCTCTATAAAGGCAAATTACTTTCGATTTGCTAACCAGCCACTCCACCGTAAACTGGCATCCTGCCTATAAGTTCTAATGTTATCCCAACGGTCAAAAGAAGCCTAATTAAAATCTCCAGGTGACTCACTATCAGTCTGCAGGCCGTTATCTCCCTCAACACAGGAATGTTCATCTACAGCCATGGGAACTGAGCTGTTCTCAGGAAAACAAACCTCGTCTGACATTTCACTTTGCAGTTCAGAATTCACATCATCAGCAATTTCATTACCAGCATTTTCATCAGCCATCCCATCATGCACATGAACACCAGGCTGAAATATAACACATTAGTACTTGAGTTGTGCTTTAATCTAAGTAATTGAGAAAATGGAAGATTGGTTTTTAAAACAAAGTGATGGAAACTTCTATAATGAAGAAAATAATTTTTCAGTTGGTTTCCTGTAATTTCTATTGTGTGCCTTCCAGTCATTTCTGATTTGTGATGACTCTAAGATGAACCAATCACATGGGTTTCTCTGCCTGAAAATTTGTGATTCTTTTAATTCTCTGAACAAAGTGTAGAATTTAACCGTAGTCTCCAGATTCATAGTCTAATGCTCAAACACCATACTGGCTCTCTCAAACTATAACACCCTCCGACTAAAAGCTCTGATGTCCACATTCTTAAGTGCCAGTGTCTGCTATGGGTCATCTATACTTATTCATGATTTCATAAGATTGGCACACCTGTTGATACTAAGGACCTAATCAGATGGCTTTAGGGATTCGTTTCCATGTGCTTCAGAAACGGAGCGCCACGGAGGCAATCACATGATGTAAGGGCACTGGTGGGACTCAGTGGGGCTCTTTTTCAATAGCGCATGGAAACAGAGCCCTAAAGCTGTCTTAAAATGGTTTAAAAAGGAAAAGATGGGCAGAAGAAGGGGAAAGGACATGGAATGGTTGGCCATCCCAGAAAATGGGACAAGACAGTAGGGAATGCAGGAGGACTGTTTCCTCTGCTTCCCCCTCCTTTGCCCCCACCCATCTCATGAGACAGATACATGAAAATTTCTAAATAGGGATCTTAATAGACACCATGCATGCATACAGCCACTGTGGTTTGAACATCATCTTTACGAGAAGTAGTATCTATGTCATAAATCTGAATTGCTGCTTTTTTAACAGGTGAATTTCTGCACCAGCTGTAGAACATTTTCTCTTTTGACCAGAAACACATGGTTGTGGCAACGGGTAAGGAGGAGTTATTTTAACTTTCCTTCCCTGGACTGAACAAAATGCTTGATTGAGTGATTGGATTTGTGCAGAAAAGGAAAATGATTTTTTTAAAATTTTCCATATCTTTCCACCATGCTAATGAAATTTTCAGACATGGAGAGGAAACGAAAAGTTATTTATAGGAGTGGGTGGAATGTGAGGCCTAATTGTGCTTAGTCTATTGCTAAGTACGTAATCTGTTTGCTATTAACTTTTACTATTTTTCAGCATTATATACTATATACAGTATATATATATATATATATATATATATATATATATACACACACACACACACACACACACACACATATCTCCCCAAGTCTACATAAATCTGACAAGAACAAAATGTTTAGTGTTTTTCTTAGCACTCAGCAAGTTGAGTTTTTTAAAAAAGAGATGAATGGAAAAGATCAATTTTAGGGTTAGTTCACTGTTGAATAGAAAGTTGCTTGCTTTTTGAATTACCTTTCCAGATTTTTATACTTTGGCGTATTTCTATTCATGTGCTGTATAAATCAATGATTCTCAAATGTGTGTGTTTATGCACCTTCAGGTCCTCTGCTAACGTGTGGTATCATGAATTTCATAGGGTTTTTTTTTTCAGAAAAGGAATATTCAGAAGTGGTTCTACCAGTTCCTTTCTCTCAAAGAGAGCCTACACTATCTGTATTGTCTCTGAAATTTCATATTTGATTTAGTTCACCTGTTTCTGGACTTTATCAATGTATGTTGCTAAAATGCTTTTCTGATACCAAAGCGTATTTTAAGGTCATTTTCTGGAACTGTTTGACACGTGTAGATACTAGGGCTGTGCGATTGATGAAAAAAAGTTTCAAAATTCATTACAAAATTAGGTGTGTCGACGTTCCATTTCTAAAGTGTTTCTAAAGTGTCTTTTGTGAAAAATTCATTACTATGAGAATAACAGAATTTTGGTACTGTTTCGTTATAGTAATTGTAGTGAAACTTTAGGGGCTCATATCTATCTTATTTTTACAGCTATTGGGGTGAAACTTGCTACAATGGTAAAACACATTTACCACTGTTAGCCCATAAAGTTTCAGTATGTTTCATTTATCCACGGATTTTGAGGGAATTTTAAAACTTTTACAAACAACATTAAAAAAACTACAAGAGTTATCTCATTGAATTTTCTATACAGTGACACATGATAACATTAGGTCATTCTCTTCAACTTTCAGAAATATTAATACATCTACTAATTTTAGGGATTTTTAAAAAGGTTTTACCAAAGCCTTTAAAAAAATCCACAATAGCTATTTCATTGAATGTCTGTCATATTAACCATTACAACTTCCATTTTGAGATGTCTTCACAGGCCCGCACAGAGATTTACTTACTAGAAGTATCAGCCAGTCTTCCTCTTTGCAGATCCAATAATTTATTAGAACTCTGGCTGGCTGCTGCTATGGAGAGAAAATAGCTTTCCCCTTTCCTAACTGCTGCTTTCTGATGCAGAGCAAAATTCTGGGAAATGTAGTTTAGGACAGGGCCTTCTGAATTCTCTGACATAGGGATCCTCGCTTTCCCAAACTACACTTCCCGGAATTCTGTGCTTTATCAGTTTCCTTCCCAGTAACACTGCTTTCTCCCTGCTGCTTCCATCTCCTAATGACTAGAGGCCATTATTTTAAAGAGAAATGGCAATCTTTTTCGCTTTGCTTTGCTTGCTTATGCTGAAAATGAAACTGACTTTGGGAGGCTTCCGAGGTTAACAAAATACAAATAAAAAGGTACTGGGTAAGTTTTGATTCTTAGGTTTTTGGTGCGGGCCATGCCTGCGCATCAGGTAACATGCTGTACGTACCAATTTAACAAATTTGATATGACTTACAAAGACTAATGAAAAAATTTCACACAGATATTAGATTCTTTTTATCTTGTCTTTGGTACAAAGGAGCATTCAATCAGGAGCTATTTCACACCAGACTGAAGTGGTATAGTTTCAAAGGTAAATAGTAACTATTTTCTTCAGTAACAAAGGTTATATTACATTGCAGGTGTCATTTAGTGAGGGATGACTTCATTCCTTTTTTAGCATAACTGTAACGATAGCTACTTGTGTAGCTATGACGGCATGGGTTCCCCAAACTGTGATTCCATAGGATGGAGCAATGGTATTTTACAGTGCAATCAATGTGCTATAAATAGTATGACAGGACCATGGAGCTCTACTTATTGTTCCACTGAATAATAAACAAAACTATTTTCGCGATGACAAACACTATAATGCTGATTGTGGAGTGTAAGACACAGTACTGTTTTATTTTATTTTATCCTTTCTAGATTATTAAGTAGGATAATCCAGTCCAATATTTTAATCAAAATTTTGTGACATATCATTACATAGTAAGAATCTCTCTGATATTCCTACTAATTTTGCCTTCTGAAAATTAGCAGAGGCACTATAGTCTGCCTTGCTGAATGTTGGCAATCCTCTCTAATTTCCGGAGTAATTAGTATTATTTTAAGTTAATTTCTGTTCTTTAAAAAAATCCCATAAAAATTCAAAAAGGAGTTAAGAAAATGTTTCTCACACAGTTATAGCACCGACTCAATCAAATGCATTTGTTCTTTCGGAAATAAGCAGCTGCATATATCATTAGAAAATTGCTGGGGATTATAGCTAGCCAAAATATGCTATTTTAATGTCTCAAATTTCCTTGATGTAAAATAAATGTATGTTAAGCGTCTTGTATTACCCCAGATGCCTCAGCGGCTTTCACAGAAGTGAACACTGATTGATGTAGATTATGTTTCTTTCTATATCACTTGGGTATCTGTGGATGACTTGAGGTTAAATATATATTCAAAGTTATCAAGATCTGTGAAAACAAAGATTTATGAGGGATCATTCAATTCCAGTACTTGTAAAAAAATTATTTCCTTATACTGAATTTGTTTCTATTTGTCATATATCCCAGCTGTAACCTTTTCTGTGAAATGGGACTAGTCATATAGATTTTTTTTAAAACCCTCGCAAATATCTATTCTTCTGGATGTAGTCCTGATACTACACATGATTTTGCAAAGGGGAAATTATTTAACAGTAGCCAGTCTCATGGGAGATCCTTTCCACAGTTCCATTTCCTTGCAGAGATGCTTCCCCTATAACATGTGGGAAGTTTTGCCTGAGCGGTAAGGAAGCACAACATGGGCAGCTCCAACATTTCCATTCTAATTATGGGTGATGGTGGGGTCTCCGCCAGAGGTCCAGCATGCCCATCCATCACTGGACTGATGGAGAAACACCCTAGCATGGTTCCCAAGCCCTATTTGATGAAATCATTAGTGCAATCCTATGAGTTTCAAATGATTTTGTAATTCACAATGACTGTAGAGATGTTAGGCATGAAATACATAGAGATTAGGCATGGTTAGGTTAATTTGGAATCTTCATAATTCAGAATAAATTCGGAAAGATTTCTTTTTTGAAGCGATTTTGAAGTTTTTAAGAAAACTGGAAGTCCCTTTGGCCTTCTGAAGCCTTTTCTGCCATTTCTCTTACTAATCAGTAAGTGAATTGGAAATTATTATGCTTTTAAAATCAGTGTGGATGGATTCCCTTCATTTCCTTTACCTCCCTTTTTCCAGAAGAGAAGGAGGAAAAGAGGCAGAGAAAGAAGAAGAGGAAGAGGAGGAAGAGAAGAGGAAAAAGAAGAAGAGAAGAAGAGAAGAAGAGGGAGAGGGGGAGGTGGAAACCCAGGCCACCTTTGCTCTGCCTCTGGCCTTCCATTCCAACACGCGCTTCCACTGAATAAGAAAAAAATAAACAAAACCGAGGGGGGATTATTTACTCCGGATGTTTGCTGCACTTCGGCCAAGCATCTGGGTCTTAAAGGCGCATCCCCTGTCACCTCTCTGCACAAAGGGAGAGAGCATTGGGGGGCGCTTTGGGGTGCCGAGGCACTCTTCTTTCTCTGCCCAAGAAGAGAGCCCTGGAAGCTCAGCGATGAGGCCACCCTCCTTTCCTCTTCTCCTTCTTCTCCTCGTTATCCTTGAGAGCTTGTTTGGAGGTTCTAGCAGCGGAGCGCAGGTATCGTAAACCCAGGACCGAAGACTGGAGGCCTCGGTACACTCCTTCTATACCTGGGACGTCGTCCTCTTCCACTGAGCGTGCAGCTTTAGGAGGGACGCACATGGAGTGATGTGGGAGGAAGGAGACACCAGCCTAGTCAACCCTGGCAATCAATGGGGTGACAGATGTTGCAGCCAGATTGCCCTCACATCCTTCTCCTCGTTATCCTCCTCCTGGTGGCTAGATCCGGCCAATCAAAGGCTGAGCGCCTCAATGGAGCTCCGTGCGCTTTTTATGGGGCGGGGGCGCATCTTCGGGTGAGGGGGGGCTGCCAATGGACCTGGAAAGAAAGAAAGTGCTGTTTTTGAAAAGAGTCGGGGCTCACTCATGTCTATAGGCCTGGGGCAGAAGGAGGGGCGGCGAAGGAAGAGGGGCTCCTTCAAAAGAGAAGAGTAGATAAAGGAACGAGCAAGGAGTTCTTGGGAGGTGAATAAGGGTCCCATCCATGAGGGGAAGGAAAGGAGGAAGGGGGAGAGGAGGAAGAAGAGAGGGGGAGGAGGAGAAAAAGGAGGTGGGGGCGAAGGGATCCTCCCCCTTCCCACCCATCCCTCCCTCTTCTCTCCTTCCTCCTCTTGCTGGGGATCCCCTCCACTTCCGAAGCCCCTCTTCTGGAGGAGAAACCAAACAGGATGGAGGAGGTTGCGAGCCAGATGCAATCATCACAAGAGCCACATCTGGCTCCTGAGCCATAGGTTCCTGATCCCTGGCATACATGAATAAAACAACTTATCATAACTTAGGAACAGTAGTCTTTGCTTCCCATGTAATAAATACATATCAATGCTGTCTTAAGGTACCATACACAATACAAAATGATTCCTTTTTAGGCCCCAAAGAGTTCTAAAATGGGTGGCGGGATTGAAATATTGAAATGGATATAAGAAAAACTGGACTGGGGGAAGGCAGAAGAAACTAAAAGCAATAACTCTTGTGTCTCAAGACAAAAAGTATACTCAAGGCATCTAAACCTTACACATGAAGATATGGAAATCTCCTCCTGAATACAGCAAATAAATCCTCTTATGACCTTATCACATAAGCCAGGGGAAGTGTACCGCTTAGCCTGTCCTCACTGTCAAACAGAGGACCAGTGGGGTGAATCCATCGCCCCATGTGCTGCTCCCTCATAGTGACGCTTCCCCCATCATGTGTGGGAAGCATCGCTTAAGCAGCAAGAAACTGTGCTAGCTCCATTGGAGCCAGCACAACATGGGCAGGCTCCCGTGTTAGGAGGGAACCATCATACACTTCCCAAGCCCTGTCTGACGAGGTCCTTAGACTCCAATTTCCTAACCTTTTGCAAGGTTATAATTTCTTGAATTATTTAAGCTTAGTCTTGAAAGTGATGCAGCTGGGAATTACTTCAATGAAATGTGATTACTGTTTTGTGTCTTCAAGTTAAGTCTGACTTATGACTTATGGCAGATCATAAGGTGGTTTGGTAAGTTTTGTTCAAAAGAAGCTTGCGGTGGCCTTCATCTGAGGCTGTGAGAGTGCAACGGACTTGCTGAAGGTTACTCAGAAGGTTTCCAAGTCTGGGCAGAGGTTTAAAATCTAGTCTTACAAAGTCAAAATCCAGTGTTCAAACCACTGAATGAATGGGTACATTTCTAGGTGGGAAGGTACCTATTTCCATACACAGATTACAAAAAGTGTAAAGGTTGGAAAATACAGCAACATCCTGCATGATATATAGAATAATTACAGTATTTCACCCAATTATTGTTGGTTTTGGTTTTTGGTTTCAAGGTGGCAGGCATACAAGCACTTTCTTTATGATCCATTTCACAATGCATGTTAATATTGATAGTATGCATTAATAATGCATACAGTTTTATTGACTAACAATGGACAGACCTCGGACTACGACTTTGGATTTGGATTTGTTAGATTTTATATGAATGTTTTCATTTATTGTTTAGTTAATTGTGATTTTATTTCTATTGTTTCTATGGCATCTAATGAGTGCCGATCGTAAGCCGCTCTGAGCCTCTCTTCGGGGTTGAGAAGGGTGAGATATAAATGACCCAAAAAAAATAATGTCAACAAATGGAGCAGATCTCATTTTAAAAAAAGATAAGGAGGTTGAATGATTCCATTATTTTGACACATCACTACATTTTCCAATTAAAGAGCTTAAAAATCAGCTCCATCCTCATCACGAACAATTATGAACAGATGCTACATTTTAAAAAATAACAAAAGGCTATCCATTTTTGTAGGTGCATGGAACATATTAACATTAAGCCTTTATATGAGAGTTTAGCACGCTAATTATGTGTCTTTTTTGTTTGAAAGAGAGCTATTAATATTCACAATTGATTGGCTTCCAGGAAGACCCACACACCTAGACATACACACATGAGCTGGCTGAAACAACAAAGGAATAAAATAAATAGAACTTCATTTTAAAGGATGGGATACCAAAACTGTTACGGACAAGTTTACTCAACGTGACCAGGAAAGCATGAATCATCACTTAAAATTTGTTATGAAAATCAGATTAAATTTAAGATTAGTTTCTTATGGTTTTGTTAAAGAATCTGAAATATTTCCATTTGGAAATGAGTTATTTCTTTAACCTTCTCAGTGTTAGTTTGTTCAGTTTCGTGTTTGTTGCATAAGGAAGGTTACTCAAAGGTAAAGCATGCAAAGATACAGAAAGGGAAGTGGCATAACAATAAGGAAACTCAAATATTGATGTATGTATTCAGCATCCCCAACTAAAAAAGTGAAGAAATCTTACAAAGATCTATTTAATTTTTCAACATCAGTCTAGAGAAATTGACACCTAATAAAGTTAGTGGTTGTGCCTAATTAAAATCCTGTTGAGTTCAACATAACATAACCTTTCTTAAACTGAAACAATTTGCAATACTTCTCATACTAATGCAATAATTTCTTGCAGCTACTAGGAATGAGATTAGAATAGTTGCATCCATGGTGATTGGCTTCACTTCAATACAGGTAGGGGGTCTGTAATGCTTTACTTGGTTTATGTGAAAGGGAAGACAGCCCTTATAAGAATTGCATGTCAATATTTGGGTACATGTGGAGGTCTTCACTAGAATAATCTTGTCTAGGAAATCTCTGATACCAGGATGAATTCTGTATCAACAGTATCAGGATATGGAATAACATATTTGAACCTCATATTACTTACCTTAAATAGCATCCTAGGATGTTTCTACCCTATCTTTGGGATGGAGCCCTACGCCAGGCATCACACAACTTTGTGAGAATTTTGGCAGAGAACTTGCCCTCAATCGGAGTGAAAGCATTGCCGGAAGGTTCTTGTATTGCGCTGGCTCCATTGGGGCCTCTCTGGGAGTCAGGAGCTTTCCCAATGTGATGGGAAAGCATTGCCAAGAGCATTGCTGTATGTGGGGCACTGGATTCACCCTGCTGCTCTTTTTCTGAATTGCTCCCTTAACTGGAAATGTATTTTTCGATATGTTTACCAAGTTTGTATTGAGTGTTTCCAGGGACCTAGGAAGTGCATAGCCCATTACAGATAAATAGTCTGTCTTGTGTATGTTTGTTATCAATGTGCCCTTTCATAGGAGCCCCCGGTGGCACAGTTGGTTAAACCCCTGTGCTGGCAGGACTGAAGACTGACAGGTTGAAGGTTCGAATCCAGGGAGAGTGCGGATGAGTACCTTCTATCAGCTCCAGCTACTCATGTGGGGACATGAAAGAAGCCTTCCACATGGATGGTAAAACATCAAAACATCTGGGTGTCCACTGGGCAATGTTCTTGCAGACAGCCAATTCTCTTACACCAGAAGCGACTTGCCGTTTCTCAAGTCACACCTGACCAAAAAATGCCCTTTCATAGGAGTTTCTTGGCAGATATATCCAGAGGAGATTTGTCATTACATTCCTCCAAGACTGAGGGCCCATCTACATACTGAGGGCCCATCCGCCAGCGGTCTCAGCGTGTGAGGAGGGGCGGGGTGGTCTCCGAGGGCTCCCCATTAGTGTGTGGAGTCCCTCAGGGGGCCATTCTCTCCCCTCTGTTATTTAACATCTACATGCAGCCGCTTGCACAGCTGGTGCGGAGTTATGGGCTGGTCTGCCATCAGTACACCGATGGCACCCAGTTCATTCTGAGGATGGAGGGCAGGCCGGGATCCGTCCCCGATAATTTCCAACATTGCCTCGAAGCCGTTACTGGATGGCTGCGAGCCAGTAGCTTGATGGTGAATCCGGCGAAGACGGAGATCTTGTGGCTGGGCGGCCCGGGCGGGGTGGGTGCCCGGCTTCCGACCCTGGACGGTGCGGCGCTGCATCCAGCGCCGTCCGTGAAGAGCCTGGGTGTCCAATTGGACTCCCAGCTGACCATGGAGGCCCAGGTCTCCATGGCCAGCAAGGCTGCTTTTTTCCATCTTCGCCAGGCAAGGAGGCTGGCCCCCTACCTCTCCCGGAGCGACCTAGCCACGGTGATCCAAGCCACGGTCATCTCAAGGCTAGATTACTGTAACGCGCTCTACGTTGGCCTGCCTATGTGGTCGATCCGGAAGCTCAAGCTGGTGCAGAACACTGCTGCCCGGCTCCTGTCTGGGGCCCCAGCAGGTTGCCGCATAACACCAATTTTGCAGGATCTGCACTGGCTGCCTATTGAGCACCGGGTCGCCTTCAAAGTGCTGGTTCTTACCTTCAAGGCCATACACGGCCTGGGGCCAGCGTATCTGAGGGACCGTCTCACCCCATACTGCCCAGCGAGATCACTTCGGTCCGAAGAGGCCAACCTCTTGGTAGTACCATCTGTAAAGTTGGCACATTTAACATCTACCCGCCGGAGGTCGTTCTCTGTTATAGCTCCCACGCTATGGAACGCCCTCCCGGCCGAAGCCAGAGCCCTGAGAGACCTACTTCCATTTAGACAGGCCTGCAAAACCCATTTGTTTAGGCAGGCCTTCGGCGAGTAGGCCGTGTCTACACTCTCTGGGCTGCGATATTTGCTGCTGTTCTATTGGTTATATTGTATTTTATTGTTTTAATTGTGTTTTTAACTGTTTTATGTTTTAACCCTTTGGCGCTGTGCCACTGGCTCTGTGAGCCACCGCGAGCCCTCGGGAGTCGGCGGCAAAGAAGCCCCAATAAATAAATAAATAAATACTGTAGGCTATATGAATTGGCCCAGGGATGAATGGCTTCCATGACATCTGTATGAAGTAGGGGGTCCATTTACCTTCAAGTGGCCTTTGCCATGTTAAAAATGTTACTCAAAACACAGATGAGCACCTTGAAGCTCTGGAGCTCATCTGTGTTTTGAACCAGTGTAAACAGTTGGGCTACTTTATACAGTATTTGGAACCAGACATGGCTGTTCACACTGCCATCCTGCTTTCTCCAGGCTCAGGCAGTCCAAAGAAAGGTGATAGCACTTACCTTGTCCCCATGATTCTAGACTTCAAGGTGACTATCAGGCAGGAAAATGGTCACCACGTGGTGCCTATAATGATGGTACGGTAGCTAGTAAGCATGATTAGGTTCAGTCAGAATCTTTGTAATTCGGATTACATTCAGATCAATTTCCTTTTTGAAGTGATTTCGAAGCGATTTGGGAATCCGGATGTATTCTTGCCCTTTCAAAGCCACTGTCACCATCTTTGTTCCAACTCAGGAAGTGATTTGGAAAAGACCCAGAATTTGTAGGCAAGCAGCAGCTTGTATCAGGATGCAAGCTGCTGCTTGCCACCAAATTCTGGGTCTTTTCCAAATCACTTCCTGAGCTGGGATGCTTGCCTCCAGCCAATGAAGGGAAACCATGTGGGGAGGGGAGGGGTTTCGGCATGGCAGCTGGGGATGCGAACGGGAAGGGACTAGGAAGCTTGGGTGGGAAAGGTGCCACACTACTGCTTTGCAAGGGAACAACATACCTGGGGAAACTAGTAAAATGCCCCCCCCCCATGTTTTCCTGAATGGGCTGGGATTTGGAGGAGAAAAGGAAAGGGGAAAGGAAGAAAGATAAGGAAAGAGGAGAAGGGAAGAGAGAAAAACAGCAGGAAAAATGTCAGTTTAAACCAGTGTGAATGGATTCCTTTCCTTTCTCACCTGTGTCAGTTTAAACGAGTGTGGATGGAACCATGTCAGTTTAAACCAGTTTGGATGGATTCCTTTCCTTTCTCTCCCACGTCGGTTTAAACCAGTGTAGATGGGATGGATCCGTGTCAGTTTAAACCAGTGTGGATGGATTCCTTTCCCAGTAGTTTTAGCCAGAGTGGATGGATTTCTTCCCTTTGCTCTCCCCCTTCCTGGAGTAAAACAACTACTTTCAAAGTAAAGATCATCCAATGAAATAAGAAATCACACTTTGAAACCATTAACGAAGGATTCGGAAGTCTCGGAAATTTTGAAAAGTTTTGAACTTTGTTTTCTGTGAAAATCAGAATTGACTTTAGATCCCAATCACCAGTGCCCCCTACATCCGAAATGAGTTTTGAACCAGTAACTAGTGCAAAGAAATGATCAAAGAAAGAACCTATGTGACCACCCATCAAACTTTTATACTTGGGACTAACAATGAGATCGAGGCCTTGGCCTTCAAGATGACACGGAACTCTTTTTGTTT
Source organism: Anolis apletophallus (assembly GCA_030556195.1). Classification (NCBI taxonomy): domain Eukaryota; kingdom Metazoa; phylum Chordata; class Lepidosauria; order Squamata; family Anolidae; genus Anolis; species Anolis apletophallus. Next base: position 130,081,064 of record JARBWK010000001.1, on the reverse strand, counting down.
TAATTTCATATAAAAGTTGAGAATCCCTTATTTGGAATTCCAAAATCTGAAATTGTCCTTAGGACTGGACGAGGTACTGACAAACATGATGGATCAATGTACACAAACTTGTTTACATGCATGAAATTAGTAAAATGGTGTGTTTAAAATTGCATTAACCATCACATCCTAATTTTTGTGGATTAACTCTTTTACAGATAGTATGCCAGATATATGAACTTTGCTATTACTTAGAAAATGTCAGGTAATTTTCAAATCCTGACAGTTATATGTGACAAGCAACACTAGCTAAAATTGCCTCTTCTACAGAATCATTAAAAGGATAGGCACATTCAATCGGTTTTCTAGTTCAACATGATGCCTTTATAAGGAGTTGATGAGGCCTGGTTGTAGGGGTAGGGTTGCATAACCCACCTTTTACATCAATGAGGTTATTTCATTTTCCTGCATTCTCTTGTCTCCATATAATTGACCTTTGGATGCCTTGTGTGCTCTCAGTGCAATGTATTTCCTTGTCAATATGTCTTTCTTCCAAAGCAAGTCTGCCCTGACCTCAGGAAGCCATGATTTGGTCTGGGACTTCTTACACAACTACACCAACAAGTTACTTCTACAGCAATCCTTCCTCCCTTGGTTTCTAGAGGGTCCCAAAATCAACCTGCCCTTGGCCAGAGATTAGAGGTAGATTGTGATGTGCCAACTTTTTCGGGGTCAATCAAAGGCATTCCTGACTGAAATATGCTTTCAGACAGGACAGTCACTGGCACCAGGTCTCAGACCCATTTCACTGGCATGCCGGTGTCTGTCTGTGAAAAACGTATTTCATGGGAATGGAACAATTAGCCAACCGCATTGCATCAACTACACAGAGAGCTCTCACCAAGAAAGAGACAACCACATGCATAAAATATCCGAGGAATACAGACAGAATAATATTTCTGTACAAAAATAGAAAAAGCAGTGATTTTGCACTTCCTGATTTTCAAAGGCAACAAAGATGAGAAAGGAGGAAGAAAAGCAAGCCCAGAATTCTATTTGTAATAATACAGCTTCCTACCCTTCTCCCAACTCCCAGCCCGCATAGTGAGAAACTTGCAAGCTTTGCCAACTGCACTAAAGCAGCCAGCCCACCTTCAGAATTTCAGTCACCTCTTAAACACTTAGAAGCTGAATTGAGTGAAAAACCCCTTTTCAGAAGAGTTTCCAAGGAAGTAGAAAGTTTCCACACCCTAAATCCTATCCTGAGAGAAATGGAAACTAGGTGACTGTTGCCAAAAAGTCTGAATTGTTGTATCACTGGCTAGAATGCTATAGTCTGAATTTTTTAAAATAAAAGCATGGACATGTTTTGGTGCTATATTGAAACACATGGATATGTGCAATTTGTAAAGGTTAATGGGATCCTCCTACATATTTTCTGTTTCCAAGTTTTTTGAAGGTCAGACCTCAAGATGACCTTGGCAATCCTGTGCTGAAAGCTGGAAAGATAAGTGAAAGGGGGCCAGCATCTAAATAAAAAAACCAAAACATATTTTTTCATAAAAGAAGAAATGGATGCAAAGCTGAAATAAAGTTGTAAGGGGAGTGCCGAATGGATCTGTTTTAGGCTGGCGACTGCTGAATCAGGCTACTATCTACTGATAACTCAGTTGGGTATCTGATGCTCCTAGAGTACAAGGTAGAGTGCATTGATAATCCTCCTTTATCTAATGGAGCCCAGGACTAGTTTGCAAAATCACATAATGTTGCAACATCTAGCTAAGCAATTATGATTCTTTCAATGCCTGAAGGAGAGACCACCAAGGATCACAATGTAACAGGATCTTGAGTTCCATGATGGAAGAAAGGAAGGAGGCATCAAAGCAGTAAATGCAACATGTATACCCTCTTGCCTGTAACTTCTCTGAAGGAGACTTTACACTAGGTCCCATGTAATTTAATTGTTTTTATCTTGAGAAGTTCACACATTTATACTGTCTGTGGGGAATTAAGTAAAATCATACTGTAGCACCTTCACCTTTGGAGACATTGTTACAACAGATTCCTTTTCTATCGTATTATCATACTCAATTTTTTGTTTAAAAGGAGGCATGGGCTCAGCACTAAATTATTTTAGGGCACATAGGATTGTCCCCAGCAGAGACTGTGGAGAATGCTGCCACCTAAAAAATTCTAATTTGTTAGGTACTCCATCCTCCAGTATGCTTTTACTATACAGAGTTCAGTTTAAAAGCTGCTCTGTCACTTTTGTGATGGTAAATACCAGCAGCCTGAGTTCAACTGATGTGGAGTTTGTCCCACTAGTCCAAAAGAATACCCCCCCTTGCCCCCCCCCCCAATGGCAGTACTCCTAGCCCTCTTTTCTCTATTTCAATGTCTCATCAATGCATGGAGGGTCATCAGCTTTGTCTGTCTATCTGACTTTCTATAAGAAAGATAAGGCATTTCAGAGAAAGATGTATTGGAGACTGTGCATTTTAACCTTCATTTCCCTGCATCGTGAGGCCACTGATGATGCAGGAAAATGCATGGACTCACCTGTGTTATAAAGTGTTATGAATACTGTCTATCAAATTATCCAGCATTAGGATTCTAGAGATTATTTGATATCCGCAACCTCACCATTAAGCCTGTCACTAACCTAGCCTTTCCTTACAAATGCCTCTTCTCCCCAAACCCCTCGTACTCTGACAGCACATCCTGGTATGAGTTCCTCTTCTTCTTTGAGTGATGTTATAAAATATAGATGTTTTTACAACCTTGGCAGGGAAGGCCTTTTCTTGTGAAATCCCACCTTGCCACCAATATAAAGAAAGGAGGGGGGTTTTTTTACAACTGTGGCAGGGGAGGCCTTTCCTTAGGAAATCCCACCGCTACCACCAATATAATGAAAGAGGCTGATCAGGGGGTACTTTTAAACCACCGCTGACCACCACTTATAAAGTATGGAGGGTTAATTCAGGGGTAGTTTTGTGAATCCCAACAAATCAAACTTGCTGCCACCAACCTTAATGTAATAACGATTTTAGTTTACGGAGAGATTTTAAAACTGTGTAGAGCTATATTACTCTCTTGGCTAAAGACACCTTTGAAAACCCACTGGCCCCAAGTGGAAAGCAATTGAGATGAGATTATGTGGTGATTCTTCCCTGTCGGAAACTGCTTTTAATCTTCTATAAATAGAGGGACACATAAGGCTTCTCTTAAGAACAAAACAATGTATGTTTATTATTGAGAACTGGAACAAAACTGGCTTGAAGTGTAGTGGTTACAATTGTTGGCAAAACGGCTTGATGGTTTCTTTTAAACCATGGTACAAATCTTAGTTACAGTGAAGATTCTGCTTTCTGGTATGCCTGGCATGGATGGATGGACTCCAGCAGAAGATATTATTATTATCTAAAGGAAAGTGGCGGAGCTGGCTTCCCCGCAAACTCAGCCACATGTCCCTGCAGTGCCAAATCCCTGGTAGTCACTGAAGTAAAACAAAATGGCCTCTCCATTTTATACCTCCAGAAATTGGAGGGAAACCTGAGGTAAAATTGGAGGGAAAATCTGAGATGATAAGCCTCTCCCACCCAGGAAACCAATAATCTTAGGATAAAACTGTAAAGAGGCCTTGAACCAAAAATGAGGCCTGCTAACTGTGATGAGGCCTAGCAAACATGCATAGGATGCAAATACACAGCTTTAATACAAATAGGCCAAGCCTAGCTGAGCCGTCACAGTTCCTGGGGGCCAATTGCTGTTTCTTGAACTGAGTAGATGCCTACAACCTTTGTTCATTAGTAGGAAAGTTACAGAGCTTTCCTCACCTGGAAAACATGGAACTTTCTTTTATATTGCTTTAGCTTCCCCTCCCCAATCCTAAACATGAACAGGTGGGTGCATTCTTCCTTCCTTTTTAGCCTGCCATTTCATTACTCCTCCTAGCGTGCACTGCATTGGCCTCTTTCTTAAACCTGTTCTACTTTTATAGCCCTGGCTAGCTAGTTCCCGCACCTGATGCTGCAGCCAATGAGATTACAACCCTGAATGTGAAATAATGACAGGATCATGTGACTAATGGAGCCTCAATCATCATGGTGTGCTTCTAGCAAAGATTAAAAAAGAACAGTTGTTGCTGCAGAAGTTGTGAAGACTGACATTGAATCTTCTTTTTGACATCCAACACAGTGTAAACATATAGTTTATATACTCGTAGAAGCACTATCAGCATGGTGTGTGTGATATACAGTAACTACATTTTCATTTTTTTAAAGAATGGTCCAATAGATGTGATGCCTAAGAAACAAATATATTACTGCGGTTGTGAGATTAGAAGTCATACTTTGACAAGTGTGTGTATTCTGCCTATTTATTTCTTCCTTTATTTTTCTATTATAAAATTATAAAATGCATATATCTGTTGATTTTTCTCACTAGCAATTGGCTGAGCTGACTTGTGCCAATTATCAAATTTTTATAGTTATCCCTTAGTCCTTCAATGACATTCTTAGCAAACATTTGGCTTACAATTCACTGTTTGTGGTACCCACCCATAGTGGGTGGCTAGGAATAATCTTGGATTGTCAAATGATAACCAATGGTAAACTTTGCCCTGTAATTTTTTGTTCCATGTTTCCACTCTATCCCATATTTATATTATATTTCTGTTTTTCCATGGTGGGATATCTGAGGCCCTAAACCTTTCCAAAATACCAATCTTGGCTATGGTTCAAGACAGGGTTAGGCATACTTAAACACATTGATTTTGCTTATCCTTGCTCTGTCTGTTGGAATATGACACAAAAGCCTGTGATGAAGGAACAAGTTTGCAGTAAGTTATATAGTTTTAAAGGGCTTATGTTTTACATGCAGTTGTTATAAGTCTTTCCCCTACTGATAAATTTAAATGTATTACATTTATTTTTCTCATAAAAGGAATAGATGAGAAAATATCCTCACTCACAATTGAATGTTGGCCATTTTCTGTCATATTTTTATATTTCAATTAGACCCAGAATTGGTGTTTAAATATGTGGATTTGATTTCATGTTTTGGAAAATCCATTTATATGACTAAGCTTTAATTAACCAAACAATCCTTGCATGAATAAACAATCAAACACCATAGTTTCTTGGTAGGCTGTTCTTGCACTAAAAATAGTACAGAAATCCAAAATGTCTTTACTTTCAAAATATTTTTGAAAAAGAAAATCACATGATTCTCTCTATTGACCTGCTCGGCTATGTGCCATTAAGAATAGATAATACAAGAAGAAATGACTGGAGGGGGCACCTAAAGTCATCATTATTTCTCTAAACTTAGAATATTGCAACTATTTATTATCTGTGTTGTACAGTAGGGGTGGTTGATCCATCAAAATTTTGTTTCTAAACTCGCGCGCGGGGGGCGGGGGATTGTCATCGGTGGTTCGATATAGAAATTGTTCTGAAAAATTTCCGTAAAATTTCGTTACGGAAACATAATTATTAACGAAAATTCGTTATTATTTCCTGTTAGTTCTCAGCAGGGAAGGAGGTGGGGATGTCCCCCGCACCTCCTTCCCTGCTGTGCTGAGAACTAACTCACGTCAAGGCTTGACACGCTTTTGTTCTTAGCAGGGAAGGAGGAGCGTTCGTGCCTCCTTCCCTGCTAAGAACTAAACCACATCAAGGCTTGATGCACTTTAGTTCTTAGCTGCTGCCCTCCAGTCTCCTCTCGCGAGTTGAGAACTGAGGAGGGGGGAAAACGACCTAATAACGTGCCCTTTACAAAAAAAATGGTGATCTCGGGTTCGGTTTTGAAACTTCACTTCCAGGTTGGATGCCGAGGGTCGATATAGGGTCAAAATAATTTCAAATATGAAATATTAATGGGTTTCAAAGTATTTAAATTGGAGATATCCACCCCTATTGTACAGTATGGCATCCATTGCACAAACAGTACGTTTTTGAATAAATCAAGATCCCTTTTCGGTTTTTCTTTCCAGTTGGCTACATGACCGATATCTTAGATATATTCCATGTAAAGCACTGTCATGTACTACTACATAAGGCTATTTTGAAGAGCTTTTGAATTCATCAAGATTCCTTTTCTGTTTTTCTTTCCAGTTGGCTAGGTGATCCGTATTTTAGATAATATATCCTATGCACTCTAATGGACTAAATAAGGATGTCTTGAAGAGTGTTCAGAAACAGCTATTGATCCAAAGTATTATGGTTAAATTGTTAACTACAGCTGTTTACCAGAAGTAATGATGATGATTTGATAGATAATAAGTTATTATACTTGATTCCACTTTATTCCCAACAATATACGAATGTGTTTAGGGACTTAGCTACATTGAAAACTGAATCCACCTTGAATTTATTATTAAACTTTTGTTTTTTATTAAATTTTATTTATACCTCGCCACCATCTCCCAGAAGGGACTCAGGGTGGCTTACATGAGGCCAAGCCCAACAACACAGCAATAAAAACAACACATCAGCAAATAAAAACAATACAGTCAATAAAACACATAAACAGTAAGTACACAAAGAGGCCAGGCCAAATGTCATATATTAAGATTTTTAAAATAAATAAACACTGGACGTGGATGGAGAATAAGATGTATCTAGCAGAAGGGTTTTTGTGTAATGTGGAGAGATCAACCCAAGAGTTAGTTAAAGTGCATCTGAGGACATTTGCAGGGGATTGGTCAAAGCAGGACATTGTTCCCTTTATTCAAGGAAGGCACATTGGAATAGCCACGTTTTCTGGCTCCTCCTAAAAACTGCCAAAGAGGGGGTTTGTCTAATCTCCCTGGGGAGCGAGTTCCAGAGTCGGGGAGCCACCACAGAGAAGGCCCTCTCTCTCATCCCTACCAGTCGCACCTGTGAAGGGGGCGGGAGCGAGAGCGAGAACAGGGCCTCTCTAGATGATCAGAGAGATCATGTAGGTTTGTAGACAGAAATGCGGTAACGTAGGTAGGTGGGTCCCAAACCATTCAGGGCTTTGTAGGTAAGAACCTGCACTTTGAATTCGAACCGGAAGATGAACGGCAGCCAATGGAGCTCCTTATACAAGGGGGTTGACCACTCCCTGTAGGATGCTCCAGTTAGTAATCTGGCTGCCGCCCGTTGGACCAATTGAAAGTTCTGGGCCATCTTCAAGGGCAGCCTCACGTAGAATGTATTACAGTAGTCCAATCTGGAGGTGACTAATGATGCATGATGGCTTGCAGGTGAATATCCCAAATTTTCTACCCTTAACCAAAATTTCCCTGCTTTAGGGAATTAGGGGATACTTCAGAGTGTGCAGGAAACTCCAGATTATCCATGGGCTTTTTCCATTATATCCAAAATGGTCACCTCTGTCCAGATGAAGACTCTGCCATTACTGTTTCTCTATATAAATCAGTGCAGGGGCATTCAAGAGCCACCACTGCCACTCCCTTACAGGCATGAGTTCACCGTATATGCCTGGCATCTCTTAATGTCATAACAGGGTGCCACATGTTTAGCAAGAAGGAGGGTGTCACTCTATTCACTCCTTGCTGATCATGCAGGTGACATTTACAAATATGACCAATTGCAATAAGTTAAACCCTTGTACTGGTTGAACTGCTGACCTGAAAGTCAGTGGCTCGAATCCACGAGATGGGGTGAGCTCCTATCTGCCAGCTCCAGCTTCCAGTGTAGGGACATGAGAGAAGCCTCCCACAGGATAGTAAAACATTCAGGCATCCCCTGGGCAATGTCATTGCAGATGGCCAATTATCTCACACCAGAAGTGACTTGCAGTTTCTCAAGTCACTTCTAACACAATTTTGAAACGCACTCACAGGGAGCTCATTGGCCAGAGGGGAGCTGTAGTTGTGACATTAATGATGGCACATACCAAGGGGGAAATGCAGTCTCAGCCCAGCTGGATTGTCTGTACATCAATGCAGTGCTGCAGTGGGTTCAATCTTATGTATCTGGCTGCCACCATAGTCATTCAAATCCAATGTAAACTGGACTTTGATAACTTCTATTGCACTCCTGATGCAACTTCCTATGCTTTCCAAAACTTAACTGAATTTTGTAAACGTTGTTCAGTTGTTATCAATTATGGGCCCAAATCACAAAGAAAAATAATCCTTTGATCTCTGTTGTCATCAAGTAAATGCCATAATGCTGGAAGATTGAGCCAATGAAGGTGAACACTATCTTTTGCCCATGCCATTCAGAGGTAAGGTCAGCTTTGCAATATATTTATTTATTTATTTATTCATACTTATCTGCCGCCCTTCCCCGAGGGCTCGGGGCGGCTAACAGCATGATCATAAAAACAATCGAACATACAAGTATTAAAACACGATAAAACACATCTAAAATACAATAAAACAACATAAGAGCCACAGCTGGACGAAGTGTGACACAAGGTAAAACAGGTAATCAAATATGGTGGCTCATAACGGGGGCTACAGTTCATCCGGCTCCAAACGCCTGCTGGAAGAGCAAGGTCTTCAATGCTTTCCGAAATGGAAGGATGTCCTGCAAGGCGCGAACGTCTGCAGGCAGCAAGTTCCAGAGCGTTGGAGCCACTATTGAGAAGGACCGCCGACGAGTTGCCGTCAGACAATACATTTTGGGGGAGGGAATGACCAAAAGATTCTGTTCCTCAGAACGCAACGATCTGGTGGGATTGTACGGGATGAGGCGGTCCCGCAGGTACACTGGCCCCAGAACATAAAAGTTAAAACTAACACTTTGAAGGTGATCCGGCATTCTACCGGTAGCCAGTGCAGTTCGCGCAGAATGGGCGTGATGTGAACGCTCACCGAGCTCCCGGTGAGGAGCGGGGCTGCAGTGTTCTGCACCAGCTTGAGCTTCCGGATCACCGACAGAGGAAGGCCAATGTACAGAGTGTTACAGTAGTCTAGCTTCGAGATGACCGTGGTTTGGATCACTGTGACTAGGTCGCAGCGAGACAGGTACGGGGCCAGCTTCCTTGCCTGGCGAAGATGGAAAAATGCCACTCTGCTGACGGCGGAGACATGTGCCTCCATCGACAGCAGAGGGTCCATAGTTACCCCAAGGCTCTTAACAAAAGACGATGGACGAAGAGTCACGCCATCCAGGGTTGGAAGCTGGACATCCCCACCGCCCAGGTGACCGAGCCACAGGATCTCCATCTTGGCCGGATTCACCTTCAACTTATATGTGGAATGTATTGTTTCTGTAACATACTGAAACTGTAAATTTCCAATACAACAACAAAGGACAATTTCATCTGGTTGATACACTGTTTTTCAGGCAGGTGGGGCACTAACGGTGATAGAGGAAAGCAGCTGTGTCTACATGTCTGTCCTTATAAACAAAATTGTACCTTGGTTTTGAAAGGAAATATTCTGGGAAATTAAATGTCAGTTTATTCCCTTGTCATGGATTTAAATTTACTCTTATCATGAATTTCAGGGTAAACATGCACACAGGGGAGGGATTGCCTTGAGACCATAGTTTGTATTGGTCATCAGTGTGAACTAAAATGAAGCTGACAAGTGAATCCCTGACATAGCTATGTGCATGCCGTGATAATGAGCTCCATAGCACCAAGAATCCAGATGTGATTTCCTCTCGGTATTCAAATTAACTAGACCTTAATTAAAAACGTAACACTTCTTTTTTTAGATACATGTATAATGGCTTTGTTCTATTATTTTTTCTTTCTTTCTTCCTTCCCCGAGCTTGTGTATTGGGACTATGAGTCTCTATTTTCCATTCTGTCATATCACAGGCATTTTCAGGCAAGATCTCAGTAAAAAAAAATAGCATTACACAAATCTAATGCATGAAACCATAATGTGTCATGCAGTGAACTCGTACCATTTTCTTGGCTTCACCAGGTACTTTGTACACTGTTGGAAAGAAGAAGAACAATGCATCTCCTTCACAAACAGCTTTCTGCCATTTTCTCTCTCTGGTTGAGCATGTTTTTCCCCATTTCAGACAGACTTTTCACATAATGGTAATAGATATCATTAGGAATTAGATATGTAAGAAATTCTAAACAAAACTGCAAATAGACATTTGTGGTGTGTAGCACAAATACCTTTTTGAGCAGTATTCTAAAGTGAAATGAATACGTCTACATGTTGAATTGGATTGGCTGGCAATACATATTGCATTTACCCATCATTTGTGGCCACTGGAGGTGTGTACAGGTCACAGGAATTGATTTGGACCCCAATAAGGAGAATCAGAAAATAGCCCAGTTGAAAGGCCACCTAATTCAACTTGGGTCTGAATCAGAATGTTAATTTAGTAATACTTTTCTTTTCCTGACAGCTGCTTTTGGAAACATGAAGCTTGTTTTATGCCATGGACACAAGCAGCTCAGCACTGGTTATTCAGTACAGAGTGGAAGCAACTGGTCAGGATCACAGACAAGGGTCTTTCTCATCCTTGATGAAATTATGAAGGGCTGAGCCAGGAAATTTCTATACATAAAGCAGGTGCTATACCAATGAGCTACAATTACTCCCTCTGATAGATTTGAAACTGGCCAGTGACATTTCAGAGCACTGCTAGCTAGCTATTTTTATCTGTATTCCTAGAGAAGGATCAAAAATAAAGTGCTATCCTGACTAACTAATGTGCATCTGTGGCAACAGTGTGAGCTTGCGTAGGCTCATGACCAGCAAAACAAGCCCATAATGATTGGCATGGGCAAGTGAATCTGCTTAGGTACTGAAATGCATTCTGAACTGTGTGACTGCTGGTATGATTATTATCATAGCTATTTTTGACTGCTTTTATTATGCCCTGAATTGTGCAAGGAATTTGCCAGGGTGAGCAATGTTGACTTTATACATGTGTATGAAAGTTTCCTGAGACGGAACAATATTTTGAAGGCAGACATTCTGCCTTTCAGCTAACTGCCACTCCCTCTCCTTGCCAAAATACTGAGGTTAATTGGAGAAGTCTAAGGTCCCAAATTACTACCAAGGATAAAGAGTCTAACATCCTTGTTTGAAAGTTTTCATTTCAGGCCCTTGTAAAAATACCATTGAAAGTCTGAGCTATTACTAATCACATTAAAGTCATGAGCATATTTTATTATTTGGCAGTAAGGTCATCCTGTACATTGTAACTAAATTTGGAACAGGATTCCCATTCCCTTTTTATATTGTTGGCTTACTGAAATATTATGGCTACAAATGATGGGAGGAGAGGGAAGGTGATGGCGGCAGCCACAGCAGCAGTGATTATGGATTGGAAATTTATTTAGGTGACCTAATTTCTATTAGTTACCTGTTTGCTCCTGGGGCGATAAGAGAGAAAAAAGCCACCAGCATTAACATTTCATAGAAAGAGATTAATTATATTTAAAGATAACCAACCCCTTTATATTCATAGCATATTCAAATATCTGTCTATCTCATCAGAATATAAATGAATAACTCAATAAAAACAAAGATTCTCCCTAAGTCCCCAGCTATAATGATATTTTAGGTTGGATTGAGGTCAGGTCAGCCCATAGATATCCACAAAAAAAGACAGGCTGATTCGGATTAACCTTGAGAAAGCCAGATTTTAAAAATACACCAGGATTCAGGCTGTTCCATGTTCCAGCTGTGTAGCTTTGCAGATAGATACCCACAATAGGTTCCTATGTGGAACCAGTGGTGAATGTCCCAACAGACATCCCCCACTCCCCTGACTCAGGCAGCCCAAGGACATAGGATGTCTGTCCCCTCTCACCCCCTTCCTCCATTTTGCTTCCAGTGATGGGGTACTGTTGCAGCCTAGACCTTGAGGATCCCTCAGTAAACCACCACGAAGCAGCTGTGATTAAATGCTTTATTTAGAATAGATAGAAGAGGAAAAAGAGATAAAAATATAGTCCACTGATGCTCCCAGCATCCAAGTATTGCAGTGCAATAGTCTTAAAAGAGTTCAAAGATCCAATACTGAAGAAATAGTCTTGAAACCCCAATGAGCTTAAATCCGGGATAAGTCCTTGGCAAACGTGAGCTTGGCTGGATACTTGAGCAACGAGATGTGGAGGCTCTGTGGCCTGTACTTGAGTTCCGTGGAGTTTGGCTTGGAAAGCTTAACGTTGGCGCGAGATGCCGAGCACCAACGGGGACCAACTTAAATAGGCCCCCCAATGTTTTGGTCTCGAATGCGCTGACTTCGTCATAATACTTTCCCAGGGACAGTTTGTGGGTTTGATTTTCCCAAGCTTTCCGAGGAAGGCAAATATGTCAGCTCATTAGTAGCTGCTCCTGGAGAAGGGGGGGGAAGCGAGGCTTCACTTTCCCAGCGCTTCTTATCCGTCTGGGAAGAAAGCAGGCTGCGTCTGGCCTTGACTGCTGGCTGACTCGGAGGCCTCTGCAAAGGCTTTCTCTCAAACCTGGCTGGGGTCTTGGATTTAAGACCCCAGCTGGGTCTTAAATCCTCTATCTGGTTTGGCTATGGAGTCAGGCTGGTGCATGACAGGTACCTACCTCATGGTCAATAGTCTCTCTTCCCAGTTCTATGATACATGACCGGCAAAGGAGCCTAAGATAAGTGAGAGGGAGGCCTTTTCATTCTCACTTCTTCCAAGTTCCTTTGCTGGTCACATGTCATGGAAGCAGGAGGGGAGGCTGTTGAGTAATGGATAGCTAGCTACCCTTGTCACCATTATAGCTGGCAGCAACAAGGATAGAGAGCTTGAGCTGAGCCCCTATCAAGTGGCACAGAACTAACTTCAGCATGGCTGGGCAGTCAGGGCACCTTCTCACCACTGAGGTTTCGGAAAGCCACTGGTCACATGACCTTTTAGAAAAATGGAAATCTCCATAGCCTTTTTGGAGATTTTATGATCTTTGGAAAGGATGACCTTGTTATCAAAAATAATATTCTTTTGAAAAATGATGCCATGACGTCTTGGCAAAAAAACATGACCGGTTAGAGCAGTGGTACTCGACCTATGAGTTCCCAGATGTTTTGGCCTTCAACTGCCAGAAATCCTAACAACTGGTAACTGTCTGGGATTTCTGGGAGTTGTAGGCCAAAACACCTGGGGACCCACGGGTTGAGAACCACTGGGTTAGAGTCATAACCCTTTTGGGAAAATGGCATTCATCAGCATTCATGCAAGGCAACTAGGTTTCTGAGTTGTTAAACTGTACCTAGGTATGCCTTTGAACTTTAAGGGACAAAGATATGCCAATTCACACCCACCCACCCACCCACACACACAAATAACATATACTCTCTCTTAAAATATATTTGCCTTTAAATCATGCTCTCAAGAGACAAAAATAAAGTAGATTTCTTTAAAAGTAACATAGTTGGTTTACTCACAAACTTCATGTATTCAGCATACAGATACTTTGCTTATCAATCCAGTTACAAATAGAATCTGAAGTAGTTTCTTTGTCTAGCCAACACACAATAGTCTGTAGGCCAAAGTATCTGTTCTGTGAGAACCTCTGTCTATGGTCTAATAGAACCTCTGTCTATAGTCTCTAATAGGCTTATTTGATCAAGGAAAAAAATGGTTCAAAACTCATTTTGGATGTACGGGGTGCTGGTGATTTGATTTCGAAGTGATTTCTGAAATTTTCCCCAAAAGAGTCGGAATTTTCTGAATTTTTTGAAATTTTCGAATCGCTTTGTTAATGGTGGCAAAACTGTGCAATGCGCAAAAGACTGCAAACGCGACAGGCAAAACTTGGGGGATTCCCTTTCCCTCATTTTTAGACCGCTACTGACAAAACTTACCACATAGGTATAAATTATTAGCAGATTATAGGAGATTTCTTGTTTCCAAAAGTACAACGTGTAACCCCAAGCAGAGATAGGGGGCTCCAAAGCTGTATGGTGTGGTTCCCCAAGGAAATGATTAGATTAGGAGATTTCTAGTCTCCAAAAGTACAACATGTAACCCAAAGCAGACAAAGGGGCCTCCAAACTTTTATTGTGTGTTTTCCCAAGGAAATTATTAGCAGATTATAGGAGATTTCTAGTTTTCAAAAGTACGATGTGTAACCCAAATCAGACAAAGGGGGCTCCAGAGTGGTATTTTGTGTTTGCCCAAGGAAATGATTAGATTAGGAGATTTCTAGTCTCCAAAAGTACAACATGTAACCCAAAGCAGACAAAGGGGCCTCCAAACTTTTATTGTGTGTTTTCCCAAGGAAATTATTAGCAGATTATAGGAGATTTCTAGTTTCCAAAAGTACAATGTGAAACCCAAAGCAGACAAAGTGGGCTCCAAAGTGGTATGGTGTAGTTCCCCAAGGAAATTATCAGCAGAAAATGGGCTTTCCAAAGTCCAAAGGGATTTTCTGGGATCCCAAAATCCGAAGTGTAACCCAAAAGGGGATTGAGGTCTGTTGAAAGTTAAAATCACTGCTTCAAAAAGGAAAATTGGCAGTGGCAGGCAAGAGAAGAACGCTTATCCCAGTTGCCCTGCCCTTCTTCCCTCCCCACACACAAGGAAGCCTTGCAGGCAAGGGGCCTGCTTCCAGCTGGTTTCCCCAATTTGTTCCCAACCCTGTTCCCTTGCTAAGCGGTGGCATGGCACCTTTCCCACCCAAGCTGCCTAGTCCCTTCCCGTCCTTGTACCTGGCTCGCAATGAGCCCATGAGGCACACACAGGCCTTTTTAAAGGGCAATGGCTGCCGTGCCAAAACCACATCCCTTCCCACATGGTTTCTCCTCATTGGCTGGAGGCAAGTATCCCAGCATGCAAGCAAGGGCAAGGATACTTCTGGGTTCCCAAATCGCTTCGAAATTGCTTCAAAAAGGAATTTGATCCGAATTTAATCCGAATTATGAATATTGTGACTGCACCTAATCATGCCATTGCCTAGTCTCTAAGCCTACAACTTACTGCAGTCTCTAAGCACACTGTTCCTGCAGTCTTCTAAAGTATACAGTTTTTACTGAAGTCTAAAGGCATAAACTGTTTCTACATTGAAGTCTCCACATCAGTGGTTCTCAACCTGTGGGTCCCCAGATGTTTTGGTCTTCAACTCCCAGAAATCCTAACAGCTGGTAAACTGGCTGGGATTTCTGGGAGTTGTAGGCAAAAACACACGGGGACCCACAGGTTGAGAACCACTGAGATCTAAGATGGAGTCAGTGTTCTAAACAACCCAGTTTTGTTCACATAGTCTGCGGTCCCTCCCACAACAAACAGTTAATTGCAAACAATACACACATATACAATACAGTAAGAAATCTCAATTATATACGTAACAAACAACTAATGGTGGCTTGAGAAGGTTGCTATTTTCAACACAAGGCCGTTCAGGGTGTCTTTGTTGGATCACAATACAGGTCACAACGAGTGTTTTGCATTGTGGTTTTACCCACATAATGTGCAGTGTAGAACTGTCCTAATTTATATTCCTTGAATCCCAGCTGTTTCTGACTTACAGCTTGCAGCCTGGCGCTGGAGAGAGTTTATTATGGTAGCTGAGAATTAGTCTGGATTGCAGACCAGCTTAGTCTGTGTCTCAGCAATACATGGTTCATTCAGACTGAGGGCCCTAGCCAAAATAAGTGTCTCTGTAAGACGAAATAGATTATTTGATTTTCACCTGACCATGGCTAAGGGTGTATGTGCTATGACATTCTGCCTATCTACAGTGAAGCACAGAGCAGGCCAGCCATTCTACACAAGCACTAAAATCCAGTTTGAATCCAGCTTGAGGTTGGGGTGCCTACAAAATGTATGCCTCCAATGCTAGCTGAAACATGGACTGCCCGCTTTGTCAGAATGTCCGATCACTATCTCACAAAGCTGTTAGTTTATTCTCTACTTAAAAAGGAAGTTTTAATTGCATTATATGGTCAGTGCAGAGCCAGCCTTGGGATGTGAGGATTGGACAATATACACTCCCTTTCAGTCTCAGAAGAGGGCAAGGACCAATTCCCTCTGAAAAGAATTTTTGCAAATAAAATCTAGTGATGAGCATCACTGTAGAGTCATAACAAGTTGGAAACAACTTGAAAGCTTATAATAACAGCACCAAAGCGAGTAGGTGTGCTTTTAATGTTCCATCGGTAAGCCTATCCTTCTGTTTTTCAGCCCCATTTCCCCCCAAAAGGCATTTCATTTGAATGATGATCTTTCAGTCTACACAGAAATGTATATGTGCATTTCTGAAATACTGCTGTGGTCTCTGTGCTTGTTCTGTTCCTCTTGTCTTTTTTCTTCCTTTACACACATATTGGAAAACCTTTAGGCAGATAGCATTGAGTGAGCATTTGAAAGCATGACGCTGAATAATAACAACATGAACTGTAAGCAGTAATATTGCCTAACTTGATTGAAAGCCTTCTGATGGAAGGCAAGGAAATGAAAGTCTTATCAATCCGGGTATCAGCAGCTATGAGATGTGTGTGTGTGTGTGTATGAATGAGATTAGACACAGTTAAAATCCATTCCTTTTTTAATACTACTGAAGATCTTATTTTTTTACACCTTGAAGTTTTCAGGTAACATTTTGTCTTGTTGAGGGACGTGAGCCTGTGATGTACCAGGATGGCTCTTGGCAGTTGGCCCAATGTATCAAGAAGTTCACTTAACCATTTTCCTTGTGCAAAAGATTACCAAGGGCAGCTCTACACATCCCTTTATTCTGTTGCCTAGCCAGAGTGGCAAATGCCAGATTGGCCCCAACTTGATTTAGACTACCAGCCTCTAGGTCACTGTGGAGGCGGGATGGAGTCTTGACTGTCCAGCAACACTGAACCTGGTTTGGTGCCACTGAATAGACACCCAGCCCAGACAACAGAACAATCTTTACAGTTAGATGTTTTGTCCAAAGATCTCTGAGATCAGCCTTCAGACAAGAGTTGTACTTTCAGAAAAATATTTCTGGAATCAGCTCTGGTAGAAGAGGAACTTTTCTTTTGGCAGAACACTTTTGGGCCTAATCTTAACCCTTACAGCCAATACATTTTTTATTTAGGATTGCACTGTGATATCAATGGCGTTTTCCTTGGAGAGCGTGTGATGGCAATATAATGGAAAACGTATCTTGCTGTTCTTTAGGAGATTTCTTTTAAAATGGGATCTGAAAATGCTCAATAAGGATGTATAAAATTTACATTTCCCCAGTGCAAAACACCTATGTACTTTGTTCATGTCTAGAGTGCACAAATACTGTTTCTCAATTAATGTTAATGCCTTTGGATTCTTTAAAAGAATGACTATTTGTTAAGCAAATACAGATGGGGGATTAGGTAATCTCCTAGCACAGGAATCCCCAAACTAAGACCCACGGATCAGATGCGGCCTTCCAAGGTTATGTACTCAGTCTCAGCCCTAAACTTCAGACTTGCATACCCTAAGTCTGAAATGACTTGAATGTATGCAACAACAATCCTAATTAACTTAACTATCTCATCAGTCAAAAAGAGGTCCACACTTCCAATTAAAGTACTGGGAAGTTTGTGTTGGTTAAAATTGTTCTTCATTTCAAATATTGTTTTCTTTCTTTCTTTCTTTCTTTCTTTCTTTCTTTCTTTCTTTCTTTCTTTCTTTCTTTGCACTGCAAATAAGTTATGTGCAGTGTGCATAGGAATTTGTTCATGTTTTTCCCAAACTATTGTCCAACCCCCCATCCCACCCTAGGTTGAAGAACCCTCTGTTTACTGTTTTTTTAATCAATGGCATTAAATTGCTGTGAACACTGTGAACCGACCTAAGTCCCCTTCAGGGTTGAGAAGGGCAGTATACAAATACCATAAATAAATAAATAGTTTGAAAACCCCTGATCTAGCAGAAGGCCTCTCCCTCCCACTAAAGTTATATTTCTATTTGAATCAGTCGTCCATTTTCTCAATGCACATTCCTTTGTGCTTTCTCACCATTTCAAGAACTACTGTCTGCTTCCACAGCCACTAATATCAATACTATAGTGCAGAAAACGAGAAGATGAACAACATGGTTGCATTCTGTGGCCTCTCCCTTGAAAGTCAAATTCACTTTTATTTTTGGACAATTTGGTATGATAGCATAGGCCACTGATAGGCAGTCTTAATGGGATGGCTTTGCCTTCTTAGGGAGTTTGGTTGCTTAAGGACATTGAATTTTTAGTGCAATTTGATAAGCCTAGAGAGTAGCAACAATATCCCTCCAATTTACATACAGGTTCCTATGTCAGCTTGTGGTTTCTTCTGATGAAATGCATGTTGTTGTTGTTGTTTTGGTTTTTGGTTTTTAAAAAAAAACAAAAACAAAAAAACCTCTGGTATAAAATCTCATAGCACATCATTTTCTTGGCTTGGCATCATATGAATCATTCCATGATAAGTCTATCAAGGTGAAAGGAGATTAACCTAGAAAGAAGTTGAAGACATGATAAACATACCTTCTTTAAAACATGAATTATTGGGAAAGAGATGAAGTGACTTACCTCTTCTTCATTCCTTAGAAATGTTCTGAAGAGCTCTTCGATAGTGGAACAGACTGCCTTGGAAAATGGTAGACTATCTCTTATTGGAGTCTCTAAAGCAAAAGTTACAAGTGCATGGCTATCTCTCAGGGGTGCTTTAACTTTGAATTCCTGCATTGGTAAGAGGTTAAACTACAAAACTTTCAGTATTGTGAAGACTGTTTTTAAGGAGCATTAAACAAAGACTGGCAGAGGTAATAAATATTGAAAATAAGAACAGAATCATTTTTACTTCATGTAATATTTGCTGTTTTTGTAGAAACTTGTGAAAAATTGCCATTATACGGCATAATAGAGAAATTTTGTGAACTATGTAAAATATAGTTTATTTGCAATCAGCAATACACCTCCCTCCACACAACTGTTATGTCAAGAAATACTGAATAGGAAACAATTAATTCTCCAGTAAGTATATTACATTATTTCTTACAAATAACACATTCAAAAGCTCAGAAGCTTTGGTTAGAAGCCAAAGATTACAGAAATGTGCTCAGTGCATGGACATCTCAGGGAATAAGATGGACTAATAATGGGGCTGGAGAATGAGGCTTTTAAAACCACAGGACTAAACATGACCAAGAAAGGAAGCAAGCTGGTTTCTCTGGAATCAAGAACCTATAATAATTCACTTTTACATTCCACATAAAGCAAGTAATTTTGGGATTTTTTTGGCTATAGTTTAAGGCTACAAACATGTAGTTCCTTTAAATATGCAGTTATTATTTTCATTTGTTACAGACATTATCTATTTACATTTGATGCTGCTTCCCCGAAAGTCTCTATTGTGGTCATTGTGTTCCCAGCATCTGGAAGTTCAATAGCAAATATAGTACCTACTCTGGTAATTGCAAATAAACAGTTATATAAAATTTGTCTCTTTGGTGACACTGTCTACCACCCTATTTGCAGAAATATCTGTTCACCACAAAGCTTTCAACAGATTATCACTGACAGATGAAGGTCTGTTAAAGCATGTTAACCTACTAAAGAGCTTTCAAAGGCAAATATCACAGAGCAAAAACATAAAAGACAATGGCCAGCCAGTTGCATGCCAAACAAAGCATTTTTATTATAATAGACTAAATTGCTAAGAACCAATCTGGTGTAGTGGTCTGAGCATTGGAATATGACTTTAGAGAACATGGTTCAAATCTCCACTTGGTCTTGAAAACCTGCTGGATGACTTTGGGCAAATTATACTGCCTCCACATTAAAAAAAACCCCAAAATACAGTCATCCTTTGAACAAACTTTGCCAAGAAAATAATGTCACAGGTTCCTCTTAGAGGCACCAGAAATTTGGAAACAAGTTGAAGGCACTCAACAACAAGCTATATTTAGAGGCGGCCGAAGGTAATTTTACATGGTAGGTGAAAATTATCCCCCCCAACCAAACTGGAGCAGGCACGGAGACGGAGTTACCAGCCGGTGTGCAGGCAGAGTTTCCAGCATGCGTGGAGGCTTTACACATGCTGGAAACTCCGCCTCCGCATCAACTGGTAACTCCGCCTCAGTGCCTGCTGGAAACACAGCAGACACAGAGGCGGAGTTTCCAGCCAGCGCGGAGGCGGAATTTCCAGCCAGCGGTGGTACACCCCTGTGGATCTGGCACTCTCATTGGGCGCCTACTCCACCAAGTGTGTTAATCGACCCCTGGCTATATTACTAGAACAGGGATAGGCCATCATCTGCCAGCTTTGTATAATGGTATCTATGTTATGCTCATGGAGGAGACTGTAATAAAAGCTGGAAAATGGCTATGCCTGGGTAGAAAAGAACAGATATTTGAGATAGATTAACTTCCCTTTTCTATGGCATTGTGTTTTCCATTTATTTAGAGTTGTATTTGCTATATTATTCCATGCAACAGAGAACATAAAACCTATTGAAAAAAGGTTCAAACCCCAGTGATTATTTTTCTTTCTTTCTGGGGGATGATAGGGTTTCTGAGGCTAGAATTCTCATGTTTTTCAAGTAAAACTATTAGACAGTCCTCTCTATTATTAAAGCAGCTCAAGGCTGCCTGGTAACTCAAGGAGAAACTATATAAAGTCCTCTTCAAACTTTATAAAAGGAGGGCTTTCCATAAGAATTCCAGACTCCCATGAAATTAGAGCTCTTACATGAGTTTGGACCTCTTGTGAAAAACTTCTGCTTAAGTGACATGCTTTTCATCTCCATTGCCTGTAAACATAGAGTTGAGAGCAGCAAGGGTAGACACCTGCTATTGTCATAACACAGAGATCTTTGCAGTATTTGGTATGAAGAAATGGAAATAATACTTAAAAACACATTTATTGATCTCTCCTGAATATTTTTAACATTCCACAAAAGACTGTTCCCATCTTTGACAATAATAAAATGGGCTCCCTCTCAAAAAATCTGAAATAATCTGCTTGTTGTGGTCATCTCACTTTGCCTAATGGCAGAGCCAACCCTGAGCATTTGGTCTGATACCCTAAACCAGAGGTGAGAAACACACTGCACTTTGATAGTATGGAGGTTCTTTGGTCATTTTTGCAGTTCACAAAGGTAGCCCACTTATCTGATGCTGAAGTGAAATATAATACTGATTTGTCAAAAATAGAAATCATTCAAGAGGCTATAGACCTTTTCATATGGGCCACCATAATTGCCATGCATTTTGGTGAATCTGATGATGTCCATCGGGGGGTGTGAGGAACCCGTCATCCCATGCTCCATATTGCCTGGCTTACCGACAAGCTGATTCCATGGGAGAAGCATTGACCACGTGGCTTCACCCAATTACTTCTGGTGCAACATGGGAAGTGTTCCATGTTGCTACGATGGTGGCACATGCTACTTCCATGCTAGTTTATGCACAGAACCCTGCTGGAAATTCCTCTGTGTCATGGGATGGGAGCCGGTAGGCTCAGTGGGTAAACTATGGCTGAACTGGCATATGCCATTGAAGTAAGCCCCATCTGTCAAGGATAAATATAAAAGACAGATAGAACCTCTGCCCTTTACACTGTGAAATTTAAGGAAACTGAATATTTGAAGAAGAGTATGGATTATGCCAACCATTCCTGCTCCAAGTATTTCCATCTCTCTCTCCCTAGTCAATCAAATCAGTGTTCCCAGAGTGTATGAAATTGAATTGTGTATAATTTTAATGCATATTCTGCTTTCAAGGTCAATGCCCTGTCAAGCTAACCATAGATGAAGATTCTGAATAAAAACAGATTAATTCATCTCAGCTTTATCAGCAGAGTTACAGGACAGTCAGACCAAATTTGAAGGAAGAGATGATAACTAACTTGTAATGGAAGAATACACATTTAAATTTGTCATTAAAGAACCCCAATGTCTTGTACTACTTTAGAAGCAGCAGTCTTTCTTTAATGGCTCTGACCTCTCTCTTATTAAGAATAGAATACAACTGAGAACAAGAACAGAGGTTGTTATCTAAATCAAGCCCACAGGGGCATGCAAAATAAATACAAACCATTTGCTAGACTACCTCTCTTATCAAGTGGAGCTCTGATAATCATTGTTCACAGCAAACCCAGGAGACATTTTCCGACATAATGTGTCCCTCCACTCTGAATTCTAACTGGATTAACTCTTTCTAATACATTGGGTGAAGATGGGAGGAAAGGCCACCCAGCCAGTTATCATTCGGTTCTTGCAAACTGCCTTGAGGTCAGTGAATAGAACTGTATCCAGCGGGATGAAATTTCAAGTACGTATATGTTGGATAGGGAAGATATGGGGTTCATTGGAACTTCACAGAAACTGAATCAAAGGTTCAGTTCCCAGCTTTTTCATTTAGTTAATAATGTTTCTTGCCTGCATGCTGTTAATCTGTTCAAAGAGAAAAGTTCATGTACAGGGGTACTGGAAAAGGCAGTGTAGCCTTGCATATTATTATCATCATCATCATCATCATCATCACCATCATCTGAAACACAACAAGGTTAGTACATAGCAAACAAGATCACTATGCTTGTTGTATTGGATCATACGTCGGGCACTTTCCAAATGTCTAGGACTAGGTGATGTATTGGCAAATAATGTGTGCAGATCCCAGTAGGGTGGCCTTTTGCAGCTGAGAGATTGTAATTTTGTCAGAGCCAATTGTGTTTAAGTGCAGGCCAAAGTCTTGAGTCACTGCATCCAGTGTGCCGATCACCACTGAGACCACCTTTACTGGCTTGTGCCAGAGTCTTAGCAGTTTGATCTTTAAATCCGCATATCATGCCGGCTTTTCCAGTTCAATCTTGCTGTCAGCCGGGATTGCAACATTAACGATCCATACTTGGTTTTTTAACACGATCATGACGTCAGGAGTATTATGCTCCTAAACTCTGTCAGTCTGAATTTGGAAGTCCCAGAGTAGTTTGACGTGTTCATTTTCTGTAACTTTTTCAGGCTTGTGATCCCACCAGTTCTTTGTCGCAGGCAGATGGTATTTGTGGCACAAGTTCCAATGAATCATCTAAGCAATGGTATTATGCCTCTGCTTGTAGTCTGTGTGCGCAATCTCCTTGCAGCAGCTGAGGATGTGAGCTATCATTTTGTCTGCTTCTTTGCAGAGTCCACACTTGGAATCTGTCTTCGGTTTTTCAATTCTGGCTTTGATAGCATTGGTTTTAATGGCTTGTTCTTGGGCTGCAAGAATCGGGCACTCCGTCAATTATTTTTCTATTATTATTATTTACGACATTTATATGGCAACCTTCTCATCACGAAGGGGACTCAAAGCAGCATACAAGTTATATGTAATTTATATAGATACACACACACACACACACACACACACACCTTATAATATTGAAGTTCTTGGGTTGCTATGTACAGACTAGACCACTGCTTCTTAAACTGTGGATCACAATCCCAAATGGGGCCCCCTTATCTCAATGGTGGGGCCACAAAAAAAATTTCAGAATGTCACCCATTTGCACAAATGTGTTAGCAAAAATGTGCAGTGTTTACAGTGGATTCTGCAGAAAATGTTTCTGCTGTACTCCATAAAAAAGGAAGCATAGCCTGTTTACCAAGCCTTGAAAATTATTATTTTTATTTTTAAATTTTTAATTATTTTTATATCTATTTTATTTTATATACTTGTATATCTGAGGTCACGTAAAAATTTCTATGGCAAAAAGGAGTTGCAAGTGAAAAAAGTTTAAGAAGTCTTGGCTAAAACCAAGCTCACAGAAACCTTAGATCAAAACCAATAGCCAGGATGGCCCATTGAAAATAATTATATGAATTGTACTCCCTAAAGCAGTGGTTCTCAACCTGTGGGTCTCCAGGTGTTTTGGCCTATGTAAGGACTCACCCATTCTGAGCAGGCCAAAGCCTGTGTTGCAGTTTGGCTCCCTGGTTAGAATAGCTGGCATCCATCTTAGGAAGGGAGTTCCACACAGCAGCCATTAGAGGAAGGTAATTGCCAGAGACAGGGGGAGTGGCTTTAGGACTCCTCTGTCTAGATACAGTGTCTCCCGGGAGATTGGCTGAGAGCCATAGGGGAGAAGCTGAGCTGACTAGGAGGGAGAAATCCTGTCAGAAAGGTTTGTCGCCCCCTTGGGCCCTTGGATCCTGACCTTCCTGGATAAACCACACAGCAGCTATGGTACAACGGGTTTTATTTAGAATAGGTAGTATAGAAAAGAGCCTGAGGCAATATAAGGCCTCCAGGTAGCAGCAATCAACAGGAACGGTGGTAAGTATATAATCCGCAGCAATAGGATTCCAAGTGGAGGAAAACAGGAACAAGCCCGATGCAATAGAAAGTCTCTTAAAGGATCCCCACCGGATTATAGAGGCAGGGAACAGCTTCTTAATGGCAATAAAGTTCTTTAGCAATAAAATCTCTGCAGGAACAACACCGGATCAGTCCCCAAACGTGGCAGTGAGCAAGGATCAAGGCACAACGCAGGATCGAGTCAGCCCGGTGTTGGCTGGCTGGCACAAGCTTGCTGGAAGGCCCGATGCGCCCTTTCTTCTAGTAGCGTCTCCTTAGCGCGGCGTTGGTACGAGATGCCCGCAATGGGCATCCTTTGGCAATTATAGTGTTCACTGGCTTTGATCTAGATACGTCGAGTGTTACAGTTCCATGATTGATGGTCTTCTATATGTTATGATACCTCAGTCTTTCAGGAATGCGCCGCTCATTAGCGGCTCACATCTGGACGGGAGACAAACTCTCGGCTCCTTTGCAGTGCCTCGCTATCAGGGAGGCTGGATGATACAACCTTGAGCTGCCTATGTTATGCATTCATCCCTGGCTTCTCACGGGAAAGGCCGAGAGGCCCAGGGCAAGGTTTGAAAGTGTAACAAGCTGGCTTGGATAGCCCCTTACTGTCAGCACGGCCAAAGTCTTGCCCAAGCAAAAGTGATGCCTGAGGCCCTTGAGGTGTGACAAAGTTTAGTCTTGAGCTAGGTTTTGGA
This sequence comes from Anolis apletophallus, assembly GCA_030556195.1. Classification (NCBI taxonomy): domain Eukaryota; kingdom Metazoa; phylum Chordata; class Lepidosauria; order Squamata; family Anolidae; genus Anolis; species Anolis apletophallus. The sequence continues at coordinate 130,056,227 of JARBWK010000001.1, read as the reverse complement.
CAAGTAACATCCAAGCCTCAGCTGTTGGTCTGAATCAGTCTGTTCTATAGCGAAACACCTAGGGATTAGTCTGAACTAAGGGGTCAGGGAAGCTGACAGTGCTTAGGGTCAGAAGAGATTCAGGGTGCCGTTTAGAGTTTAGAGCCGTTAGGGCTGACTTGGGATAGTCAGTCAGGACACCTTGGAGTCTCTGGATATAGAGAGTAAGATGGGCTCTGAGAATGGGAGCTAGCACGAGTCTGTTAGCTCATTCAGACAAGACTCAGGGAACTTTTAGGGTTAGAAGTTCCAAGTTAGAAACACCTGTTCATTACTAGTTTTCACATTAGTGGGACAGAGCTTTTCCAGTCAAGTTTTAGCACTGACTGGGAATTGCCTTTAAGATCTAAGAGAAGAAAACCTCTAGTGAAACCAATACGCTCCAGCACATTTTATTATCCAGTAAACCATCATGCTGTTGAACCATTTGCTTTATATAACCGTACGCTCTCGGTGCCTCAATAGAAGAACCATTAAGATCTGTGCCTTGTTTACAAGCCTGTTAAAGTTAATAAACTTGTTCTTGTTAACTCTTTAAGAGAGCCTCCATCTTACTTCTTTTCCGTTTCCTCTTAGTGGGTGGTTGTTAATAGGAGCCTAGCTGCGAAATCTAATTTAATTTCAAATCCTAATAAGAACATTAGGTTGGTGATAGCAAGTTTTAAGAATTGGGTGTATCAAGTCGTCACAGCCTACAACTCCCAGAAATTCCAGTTTACCAGCTGTTAGGATTTCTGGGTGTTGAAGGTCAAAACACCTGGGAACCCACAGGTTGAGAACCACTGCCCTAAATACATGATGTCTTGTCTGATCTTGAAAGCTAAGCAGTGTCAGATCTGGTTAGTACTTGAATAGGAGACTGCCAACAAATACCAGTTGCTGTAGGTTGTATCATGTAAGAATACCTAAAATGAATGAATAGTCCACTAGAAGAAACTGGATCAAGCATGAATATAAACTAGACATGGAGGCTTCCAATGTGATAATGTGGAAGTTGCTGTACAAAGAAGAAAAATGTGATGTTCATGCCTCTGAAAAGTAGAGTACCCAGCAGTTCTACTACACTCTATGTATCTTTGCCAACTCAGCTTTCAGGCACTTGTAAGTTTGACTCAGCTCTGCTCCCTCCCTTTCATTCAGAACAGGAATTGTTATTCATTTTTCACACAATGTCAGGTTCAGTTGGTTTATTGTACAACTGAGAATAACTTGGGTATTTCGACATGGGAATAGCATTTACTGGCAACTTTCAATTTCCTTAATGTCCTCTTATTACAACAATCCCAGAAGAAAGAGTTCCGGAGCTGGTGCCATTTTTTCATCAGGCCAAAGAGGGTGACGGATGCATTGCTATGATGCTATGATGCAATCACTTGGCTCAGTTCTTTAAGGTCATGGCCACACTGTTCTCTATGAATGACCCTGAGAGTCAACAGCCCGGAAACTCCTAGAAAAAGCTAAATCAAATTGTTAACCCCAAGTAGACTAGGCCCATTGAATCAAAATGGAAACTTGATAAATTCTAGTTGAATCAATATTCTATTGATTCAAAAGATCTGTTCTAGTTAGAATTAAGAATTCAGTTTCATCCACTGATACCATTCGCCATTTTTCTTTCATTTAATTGATTTATTGCATTTCCTAAATGCATGTGAAAACTTCATCCTTGCTTAGGTGGATTACTTTAGAATTACAGTTCTATATCAGTATAGTCACAAAGTTTTTAAAAAGAAGAAGAAAATCAAATTCATAGCATTATTATTTTCTTTGGTGTTTTAAATAGAAACAAAGAAATGTTAGAATGAAGTATAAAATAACCCCTTTCGGGGAGTTTCCTGACCCTTGATTTTCACAGAGATAACATGTAATTTATCTACTTTCCCCTAAAAAACACAAAGAAATCAGTCCTCAGCGACCTCTTGAACCTTGCAATGATTTGATTTGTATTTTTGATATAAAAACCTAGCAATTCCTGAAGAAAGTCATGGAAGAAAGTGCAAAAGCAGATTTATAGCTAAATAAGAATAGAAATATAAACCCACAGATGAATGACATAACTTTAAAATAGACAATGAAGATCTTGAAAGAGTTCAAAATTTCTCATGCTTTGCCTTGGTCATTAATCAGAATGGAAACTACAGTCATATAATCAGAAGAATACATGCACATCTACACTGACAGTTTAAGATGATGATGATGATAGTATTTCTTCCTGCCTCTTCTTGTGACTTGAGATAGGACACAGGACAGTCAAAACACAAATATTGTAAAAATTCTAAAAACATACATATTAAAATCTAGTACTATAAAATGCATAGGACAGAGATTAAAACACAGGACATGAGTTTAAAATAGGTTGCCAAAAGAGATACGTTTTTAGATGGGTTTTAAATTCCGACAGCTCATTTAGCTGTCAGAGCTGTTCTGGCAGATTTTTCCACACTCTTGGGGTGGCCGATTAAAAGGTCCTCTGTTTGTCAGTCGGGTTCTGGCTGCTTGGAGTAGCTAGCGCCACCCCACAGAGGACTTCAGTGTATGGGGCAAATTGTATGGAAAAAGACGATCCTGTAGGTAACCTGGACCCAAACCATGTAGAGCTTTAAATGTCAAAATCCACACCTTGTTGCAGCCAGAAAAAATGGTGGTGGAGCCTGTGCTGTTGTGGCACTGAATACTAACTTTAGGATTATCCATGCCATCATATTCTCAATTCTATATATGGCTGTGAAAGCTGGACAGTGATGAAAGCTGAGAGGTAAGAAATCAACTAATTTGAAATGTGTTATTGGAGTAGAGTCCAGTAAATACTATAGACTGATAAAAACACAAAATAAATGGACTCAAGAGCAAATCAAGCGCGAACTCTTCATGGAAGTCAAGACAACTAAACTGAGACTTTGGGCATTTCATGATAATATATGTCTCAATTAAAAATAAAATTGTGCTTGGTAAGGTAGAAGATAGTAGGAAAAGAGCAAGATTGGATTACAAGCAATTGGATTGAACAAAAAAAGCCACAGCATTTAGTTTGCAAGGCCTGAGTATGGCTGTTGATAATGTGACCTGGAGTCTTGTTCATGGTGTCACCATAAGTCGACGTTGAGTTGGCCATCAGATTTGACTTATGGTAATGGCATGAATGTTTGGTAATAACAAAATCTTGGATGTTTATTAACAACAATGAACACCCAAAATCTCCACCATCAAATACTGAAAGATCACATTGCATCTATTTGGTGATGTCCTTACTTCAGTTAGAAGCCATGGAGAATATTTGCTTGCAATATGTTCAGGGAATGATAGATTCTCTTCATTTTTAATTTCTATTGGCTTGCAATTTTTCCAGCATCTTACCATTATTCATTTTTAAGAAAGCTATATTTCTACATTTTAAAAGCTGTAGACAAATTAGAATGTGTTCAGATGAGGTAAAAAAAATCAGTCCTATGATATAATCTTGACAGAATTGGGATTTTTTTCTAGAAAAAAAGAAGACTGAACATGGAGGAAGGAATGTAGAGCAAAGATCTGTTCTCTGTTAAAGATTACAGAATGGCAACACTTGAACACCAAGAAAAAACAAATGAAAACAACAGTGTTTCAACAATAAAACAATTAGCTAAGCATAAGTCCTAGTGGAGATTTTCGAGCTATCGGAGAATCATCTGTTGAGAATTCTCTTCCTCTGGATTTCCTGCACCCAGGATGTAGCTATGGGGAAGAACACAAATACCCCTCCCAGATAAGAGTTCTATCCCCCTGAAATTTTTGTACAGTCTCCAAATCTCTAACGTTATAGTAAATCCAAGTGTCAGCTCAACATTTACAGGTTACGCATACAATAGAAAGGGTCAGGCAGTTACCAGGGGAATGTGAACGAAAGAGATGTCGACATCTTAGGAATTTTCCACAGTTTTGGGATGCATCTACACTGTAGAATTAATGAACTTTAACAACACTTTAACTGTCATGGTTCAACATTATGGAATCCTGGGGGTTGAACTTTGGTAAGGCACTTGCGGCCTTTGGCAGATTATGTTAAATAACATGTACAATTGCAACTCCTATGTTTCCATAGCATTGCACTGTATAGCAATTGAAGTGGTGTCAAACTGGACTAATTCTATCATGTACAATTACACCTTTACTCTCTGCAATTCTAGAAATGTAGGGACTGCAGGAAAACTTCACCGGGGGGGGGAGCACAATTTGATAATTTCTCTGTTGCTCTTGTTCCTGCAGCAGCAACCTTGCTTGCTTTGATATTTTAATTTTTTTTCTCCCCCTCTCTTCCCATTTTTCTTATTTCTTTCTTTCTTTTGGTGAAAAACCTCTCTCTCCTCACTGCCCTCCTTTTCAGGGAGGGCATGAGGAACCCTGGCTTGAGTCCAAATAAAAGATAAAACGGTATCCTTAGATTAAAAAGATAATTTGCCCTTTTTGATCTAATCCAGGATCCTACCTGTATAAGACTAACTGCAAAGAAGCTCCAGTTGGCTGGAGGCTGATCCCAAAACATGATGATGTCATTGACATAACAAAAAACTACTGGTCCTCTCTTTTTCCTTTGATCCCCAAATACTTCATACAATAGGATCCATACAATTTCCCACAGGGGCTGGAAGTGCTTCATATAATACAGGGGCTGGAACTACACAGGATAACAGTCAAGCTCTGCTGCCTAGGACAGCTCTCTCATGATCTAATCATAAAGTTAACCATGCCCCAACAGTACTTGACTTCTCAAATTGCAGCTGCAGGCTGAGGACTCAGCAGCCAGAGTATTTGACCATCTTATTTCCTGACAGTATCATCCTTCAGGCTTATTTCATTAAAATCAATCAAATGGGGGAAAACACATTAAAATAAACACCAAAACAATAATTTTCCTTTGTTTTGTTTAATAGGAAGTCAGCCAACTGCCTGTGCTTTGATGTGGGGATGCACATTTGAGGTCAGGATTACTGACGGACCTTCTAAACAAAAGCTCTAAGGCTGAGCTTATTTTTACCAAATGACACACATGGATCGAAAGAAGATTCCCACCTGCTATACCATGTGAATTTGCAAAACGGCCTTTCAGGTCTTAAAAGAAAGAACTGTGGCCCTTCAGATGTGTATACAACATTTTTGGGTTAAATTTAAGAATTTAAGAAACAATGGCAGTTTGCTTATTGCTATTGAGAAGTAGAAGTATTAATAATCAGATAGTATCAGTAGGCTCTATTTCAGAGGACAGAATTGACAAAACCACCTCTGAGTATTCTCTTCCTAAGAAAATCCTATGAAATTCATAGAGTCAACAGGCAACTTGAACACACACACACACACATCTATAGAATGCTATATAAACACACACATGTTCACATGCTCCTATCTGAAGGTATTCTCCATTCATTTTGATGAAATGATCAGATTACTGAGAAGATAGGAAGCTGACCTGTTCCAGATCAGATCCTTCTAGTCCTCCCAAATATCCTAGCTGGAATGCTCTAGTCATGATTAATTGTGGTATAGAATTAATTTTAAGATTGCTGGTTACTGAAATCTCTAAAGACCTCATCACAGGGGGAAAATTTCCCATACTAGAACACTTCACCCATGCAGCCGGCATGAAGCCTGCTGGATCTCGTCATATGATGCACATCTATTTTCGGTGGAGATCTGGGACAGCGTGGGTGCATACTGGAAAGGTACACCTTTCAGAGTGTGATGAGTAAGCGGATGATGTGAGGTGCTGAGCGATGGATTCCCCTCACTGCCCCACAATTTGCCCTGCTGTCCCCCACATCAAAGACATCAATGTGATGAGGTCCAAAGAAGGATCACCTATCCCTGCCAAAGAAAACCCTATCTGAAAATTTTGAGAGATGCTAATACACTGAGTGGTAAGTCTAATACTCTTACTATATCAAAGTATACTAATGCAATTCACACTAGAGAAAATTGTTTTGTTTTACAAAGCATGACAAAAAGGTTTAATTGACTCACTAAACCAGTGGTTCCCACACTGTATTCCACAGAACTCTCAGGTTTCACAACAGCATTGTCAGGTTTCTGTAAAAAAATATTTTAAATCTTTAAAATATATTTTGTAAACCTTTCAGAGTATGAAGACTTTATTGAAATTCAATGTATCTCTGCTTTCAAAGTGAAAAGTGAATCTATGCAATGGAATTACCATTGGATAGGACTGATAGATGTTTAGCTGTTAGTAGCCCAAAAGGCTATCCAAGCAATGCTCCTCTTCGTGTCCAGCTATCAATGCTAATTAGGCTTTTGCCTTATGCTTACACTAAAAACAAATGTAAGAGGAAGTTGGATGCTGCCCCAGATTTACATATTCATAGCTGTCAGACCTAAAGCTCAACTTGCAAAACTATTTTAAGTAAAAATAATTAAACAAATTCATTCATCACTTTAGGTGTGAATCCAGTATTTTCCTGTATCAAAATAACATTGTGGTTATATATAAAATGCTTTTTCTTGATTTCCAAACCTACTACAGTTTACAGAAGATCCAGGCAATAGGAGAAGATGAAAAAAGAAAGAGTGCTTAGGGGCAGGAAAATCAGAGACAGATTTAGGCTTCTGCAGGGGAAAAAAAATCTTCTGAGAGGTTCAATGACTGAAAAGGTTTGGGAACTGCTACACTAAACCACCAGCCCCAGGATTCCACTATCTAACACCATGACAGTTAAGGTGTTCTCAAAGTGCTATATCTGATAGTATAGGTACACATTATAGCTCTGCCAAATATTCCTAGGTGGAGAGTAAGGCAAGGGTGGAGGTATGACAAGGAAAAATTAAAATACCAGTGCTAATTTTCCTTCATTTTTTTGTTTTCATAAATTCCAAGTCCTCCTGCTGCTGCAAAAGTCCCACTCCACCAATGAGGCTGGCTGACCACCTATTTTATTTCTCTCCCCGCACCCTTTAAAAACCCACAACCCTTTCCCTAAACTACCTCTCAAGTCTGACAAGTACCACCTAAACTACTTTTCAACTGTGACAGACCACTGAGCCTCCTGCCCTGATCATGTTGTCCCACTGTGCCACAATTTAAGGAAACACCTCTTGTATTCTTAAAATATTTTAAAAATATTTTTTATCCTAAAAACCAGTAGCCAAACAGAACTTTCTGAGACTTTGCATGATTTATGCCCTGTTTATGTTGTCTCATTGTGCAGAAATTCGAGGGGATACCTCTTATAGTTTTTTTTAAAAAAATATTTGTAAAAAGTTTTAAAATTTCCTAAAGAAACAGTGGACGACTGAAGCGTTCTGAAGCTTCACAGGCTTAAAGTCATAAATGTTGGCTACAAATGTGCCAAGCTTTATCCATTTTTAACTGTAAGAATGATGGTGAAAGAAGCTTTGAAAATTTCCCCATTGCTACTAATGGAACAAATCTTAAGATAATTATGAAGCTTCAAAGATTTGGATTACAAATTGTAATGGGCCCCCTCAGAATCTTTATGAATTGAAGTGGGGGGCATCCAAATCTCTGAAACAAATTACTAACTGGATTTTAGCCATTTTTACACTTCAAGTCTGCACCTTGTATAGAACAAAGCCTAAAAGATGGCAAAAAGATGGGGTGTTAAATATTATAAGACCTTGTCAGACAGAGGTCCATAAGCTCAGGGACAGTGGGGGAATCTTTGGGGCAACAAGGTGACTCCATAGGACAGCAGGGAAAACTGTCGAGCAGCGTCCCATATTTGCCCCTTTACTATCACACAGCTTTTCTTGTTTGCCCCTGACTTTGTCCCACACTGTGCTTGACTTCTTGAATAAGAACACATGTCGTCACTTGAGTTCCCAGGACAGCCTGTGAACACACTGCCAACATGCAACCAGGATGGAGCCCCACTGGAAGTAGCCCTGAATAATGTGAAAGATTCCAATGGGCCCGACCTGGCTGCATCTCAGTAGCACAAAACAACAGTGTGTGGTTTCCAGATGGTTATAGACTCTATATCCCAATGCAAGTAAGCAATGACACAACCCCCACAGGTATGAAAATAGCACTCTATTGGTGAATAAGGAAGGTACATAAAACATACAATGGTGGCATATACATAGCAGATACAATTAGAACAAACAAGGCGCAGAAAAGCAGCCCCCCAGTGTACTTGCACGGAGTTGAGGGCTGCCGTGGACGTGCGGCGATATGGTATGGCGTCAGCACGTACGGGGCGCAAGGGAGGCAACGGTGGATGACGTGTGTAGGGGGAATCCCTGATGGGAAATCCCCGGTGCTCCCTGGCGTCTGTTTGCGAGAGTTCCCAACTCTCGTCCCCTCTTGCCGGGTAGATGGCAAGGCGCGTCAACGAGGGCTACACAGGCAGGAATCCCGGGAACCAAGACACGGAAGGGGATAGTGGGATTTCCAAAGGGGTGGGTCGGATTCACAAACAAGCAATGGGTAGTCTATACAAAGGCATTGGTGCCTATACAGGGGAAATTTCCCCAGGACTCGTGTGCGGGAGGAGGCGGTGTGGCTCCCTCTCCTCACATGGGCTTGGTGAGTAGCAGAGCCGACGGCCAGCTTAATGCTGAATCAAGCGCGGCCACATTAGACCGTTTCGGGCATCATATGTGGGCTCCTTTCTCAAGGCTCTAAAGGCTAGGCCCAAGCAGTAGTCACTACAAACATAAGTAATAAAAGGAAATCAATATCCACAAGTATATAAAATACACTAATATACAGCCAGTTACAGAAATACAGAGCATTATACATACCATATCAGGTGTGCAGATACACATAACCCCACTCAGTGGAGAGTAGGGTGACCCAAAGGTACTAACACAGGGAAACCAACTGATTTATAACAAGATGGAGCTGATACAGATTGGGTCATTGAGGCCAGCTGGCCACTCTGAATTGAGACGTAAAATCCACAAATTTTCCAACCTCATTAATTGATCACTAATCTCCCTTTGAGGGTTGGGCCTGACCTTCTCAAGGATCCTGACTCTTAAGGAGGCAGCAGTGTGATTCATCTGGGTGCAGTGTGAATAAAAGGCTGAGTCCCTGTTTTTGTTATTAATTTTCGAGCGATGCTCAATAAATCTGGTCTTCAGTTCTCTTTTAGATTGGCCCACATAGATTAAATTGCAGCTGCACTGAATGGCATAGACGATCATCTTGGTGGAACAGGTCCCAAAGGATTTAACCCAGAAATATTTATTTTTGGAGGGACAGAAGAATTGTATATCAGCGCAAATATTGCCGCAAATGGAACAATGGGCACATGCCATTGTTCCAGGGGAAAGGGTACTCCTCACCGCAGGTTGGCGTTGTTCAGTGTGTACCAGATAGCTCTTCAAATTCCTGGTCCTTTTATAGGCAATCATGGGTTTATTGGTCAAACCCTCAATGCTATCCAACAGTGGCCAATATTTATTCACAATGGATCTTAAGGTGTTACTGTGTGGAGAGAAGGTGAGGGGCCAGATTATTCTATCTGGTTTAGTATTTTTGGTGGTGTTCTTTACAAAGAGACTTTGTCTGTCAGTGGTCTCGGCCTTTATCCTAGCACTCCTGATGATGTGCATTGGGTAACCTCTATGGATGAAATCTTGTGTCATACGGTCTGCATCCTTTTTAAATTCAAAATGGGAGGAGGAATTCCTCTTGAGTCTTAAAAATTGGGAGTAGGGGAGATTCCTTTTCAAGTTGGGTGTGTGAAAGCTGTGGTAATGGAGGTAAGTATTCTGATTAGTAGGTTTTTGATAATTCCTAATCTTGATGAGATTGTTGTTATTGTACACAGTGACATCCAGGAAATTTACTTGTTCCTGACTATATGTTGATGTGAAGTCAATGCATGGATGCCAACTGTTGAGCCACTGGCCAAAATTAGTGGCGGTGACCGAATCATTAATGATTAGAAAGATGTCATCTATGAATCTAACATACAGCTTCACAGCCCTCGAGAAGGTGGTGGGGACTCTGGGAAATATGTGTCCAATCTCTAAATTATTCATGAAGATGTTGGCCAGGATGGCGCTGCCGTGGTACCCATGGAAATGCCATGGATCTGGAGGAAAAATCCTGTTTAAATTGAAAATAGTTGTAGTCCAGTATAATGTCAAGGAGACTCAACAAAAGCCTGTGGGTGGATCCCAAACATCATCACGGTTATCCAAAA
>JARBWK010000001.1:129964266-130045928 GCA_030556195.1 Anolis apletophallus | reverse complement strand
TGCATCTCAGTAGCATCCTAGGACAGTGAAAAAGTTCATGAGATGAGGTTGTAAGTAAGCATGAGGAAAGAAGTGTACTCTTTTGGAATGCAGGGAGAAAATCCTTCACCCCTTCCAATCTCAGAGAACCCCACCAGGCCACACTGGGACCCCAGAGGAGCCATGTTCAGTTCCAATTTCTGAGGTTTTCCACCTCTGTCCTTACAACTTCCTTAACCTTGGGATTTCTCCCAGATCAAGTAACTATGAAATGCTCAATCATTTATATTTGTAGCCTTCTGCAAATATTTATTGCCAGGATAGTAAGCATATCACTGGTCGATGTGTGAAACGAAATGCTCCTCTCGTTCTGGTTGTGTTTTCCCAAATAACTACATTTCTGCCTTAAAACCAGCACTTCTAGAGAAGTTGCCAAATTTTTAAATTTCAAGATGTTAGAAATGGTCCAATTAGAAAGCCCATTTCCCTGGCTGCTTAACAAATATTTGCTCTTCTGCTAAAGAGAAAATCAACTGGAACAGAGTCTGCAGTCTATTTTTTCCCTCTTTGGTAAATTCTTGTAATATAAAAACTTGACAGGCAGAGATACTTCTCCCTGGCCCACCTGCAAATGATGTCATGGAATGTCTCATTTGCCTGAACTGAGCTTCATACCATCAAAAAGTTTCAATTAACAAGAAAGAAAGTCCTGGTTTGTTGTGAAATAACAAAAGAGAGTAGTTAATGGTACAGGCTTGTGAAAACATCGCCAAACAATTTAGGCCAGTTGGGGTCAGTTAAGCCTCTCTTGACATAGGACATTAGCAACATTTTCCATGTGCTAAACATAACAAAGAAAACTTCATCTGGTTGCACCTCCAATACCTTCACAGATTGTAATAATACATTTTTTTTCCAAATCTTGATATGAAACAGCATCATGGCACCGAGTGTTGGATTCCTAGTCAGCAAAGAAACATGTTCATGTGCCAAGGCGGTGAAAGCTTCATTCTTTTCAATTTGTTTCATTACTTCATCCTGATCCAATAGCTATTTGTCTGTCCTAATCCTCTTATTGCTATGCCCCATTGGGAATCTGTGCTAAATATGGCCAACAAATGCAGATGGATTACACAGTTGGAGAAACACTATATCTTTTTGAAAAATTCCCCATGCAAATATCAGCACAACCTTCAGGATACCTTTGATTGTTCCCAACCGTCCTTTTATAATGATGTTAGCAACTGTCTATTGACACATGTGTTTAGAGTTCAGTTGCGTACCTTTGTGCTTTGGTGTTATAAATGTTATTGAGATAAGGCAGGTGTCAGGTCTTTAATGTATTAGGAAGTCACTATCTATCTTTGTTTTATCTTTCTCAGGGCCATATGTCTGGCTCTGTAACAGTAAGAACATGTATCATCTCTTCCCTCATGGGGTACACATGGGCCCTTTCACACAACATATATAGTGCTTTGGTTCCATTTAACTGACATAATTGCATCGTATGGAGTCTTTGGGCTTTTGTTTGGTCAGATACTCCTTTGTCAAGGAAATCTAAATGCTCCTCTGTCAATTACAAATCTCAGGAATCCATGGAATGGAATCATAGTGCTTTAAATCTGTAACATGAAAAAGTTCCTTGCATCTATATATGCACTCTGAATTTTTTGTACAGCATACTGCCACACACAAATTGTCTTCAAATTGTCTAGCAGGATAATTCTATTTAATGTTGTAGAATTAGTTCATGCCATTGGATCAAAAGTTCTGAGGACTTAGTTAATGTATAACATCAGAAAAAGTTATTTGAAGTCAAAAGAAAAATGCCAAAATGACTAGAAATTCCTTGCAAATGTCCTTTACATAACTTTACTATCACTGAAGCACATGCAAATCTCATGAAATTCTATGCATCTTATGCATGAGTAATTTGGAGTAAGACCCAAATTATGGCTCTTCCAGACAGGCCCTATATCCCAGGATCTGATCCCAAGTATTCTGTTTTAAACTGGATTATATGAGTCTGCAGTGCCAGATAATCTGAGATAAACAGAAAACCTGGGATTAGATCCTGGAATACAGGGCCTGTCTGGAAGGGCCCTTAGTCATGAATATTATCTATGTGTCCAGGCAATCTCTACTTCTTGTTATCTCTCATACAAATGTATTGTAAAGGCAGAATTAAAAGGAGAAAATACACTGTGCATTCTAGCTTGCTGAACATTAGTGTGGTGGAAAGTCCTGACCTAGTTACCACCCTATTAAAAGGACAATGTCATGACTAGAGGGTCAATCACGATTAATGTTCTATATTATTAAATTCTAACCAGTGGTGATTTGGCAAATGGTGATTCCAGCCTGTCTGCGTTCTTTTACACTGGATTCTTCTCCCTCTCTTATGGCTATTTTAGAGTGTCTAATCCATCAGCTCCTGATGAAAAGAACAACTTGTTCTAGTTTCAGACTGATGTGAAATCTTCCTCTATTTTTTACTGTCCACTTGATTGTGCACAAAAGCATAAAATCCATAGGCATGACTGAGACTTGTATGAGCTTGTTTGATATTTACTTGAAATCACAATCCAGTCATGAAGGGATTGTGCAGGGCGCAGATAAAAGGCATATTTTATATAAACATGTCAGAGCTTGGAAAGATTCCATTTTGGATGACACCACAAACAATCATAAGGGCAAACCTATGCAAAAGAAATTAGGTTTAATGTATAAAAATTTAGACAATTTTTTTGGGAAGTGTCATGACCAGCAAGGATGTTTTTTTTATATAAGTGGTGGTCCTGTAAAGAAGCAACTAGATATTGGAAATCCATACATGAGGAATGTCAAAAATCCTAAATATGAAACATCCTATGGAACCAGAGTATTACCTATTAGGAATAATGGACACAGATTTGGCTCTAGATTTGAACAAAGACATTTTATTTATGTATGTAACAACTGCTGCCAGGATCATTGATGCAAAGTATTGGAAATTGGAGGAGATACCAAACAAAGATATATGGATTTTTAAAAGTTATGGAGATTAAAGACATGGACAAATTGACATTTCTAATTAAGAAGAATTCTGGCAAACCACTGAAACAAACGGACTGGAGACTTTTTGAGGATTACATGAAAAATTAGAAGAGACGACGATGGAAGAAGGACGAGCCCTTGAAACTGATAGAAGAAAATGGAATAGGAGTTAACAAAGATACTCTTTAAAAGGGGACACAATAAAAGAAATAATAAAGCCACGAAGGAGTAGAATGGAAGTCACATAGCAATTATACCTTCCCCCTCCCTTTTTTTGGATGCTGTTGGTGGAGGGCTTTTAATTTTTTTTCTCTTCTTTTCTTTCTTTTTCTTTTTTCTCTTTATTTTTCCCTTTCAATGTTTTTGATGTATAATAACAATTGAAAACTTCTTTTTTTTTTTGGAAAAAGGACAAACCTATGCTGGGAGTTGTAGTAAGAAAGGGAAACTTTTTAGCTCTGGAGAATAAACTAGATATCTTCTAGTATATTTGATATGACAACTCACTTGGAAATGTCTCAGGAAGAAAAGTTGTATTGAAGGAGAAGAAACAAGTGCAAATCAATCTAGAATAGTTCTGGACTAATCGTCTATGTAGTTCCAAGATTGTCCTGGCCCTAAAATAAGGACTAGGAATTTTTTAACCCCCCCCCCCCATACTTTCCAAAATCAACATATTTCACCAGAGAAGGAATGTGAGTTTTTTTTAAAAGCTGAATATGGAAGAAAGCAAAACTGATATAATTAACCATTCAGGCTGATAGCTTTAGCAATTCTAAGTTAAAATCCCATATTTCACTATCAACACAATATTTAAGGTTTTGATAGTGAATGGCACTAGAATAATTGTTTCTCAGCAACTTCTCTTTCTTTCATCTTTTCATTGGCCTTTTAAAAACACTCTAGTGCTTTACTTATGGTTGTATAACTGGTGGTTGTGAGGAGAGCATAAATCAAGAGGGGGAGTGAACAGTTGAACACTTTGAGTATTAATGAATATTTTAAAAAAAGAAGTATAGGGAAAATCCAATATCAAAATTTAAATGTACTATTTGAAATTGAATTTTGAAGGTGAAATTATCCCCTCATGGTTTGAAGTATGAACTGGCATCTTTTGACAAAATGCGTGATCTCTAAAAATACCAAAACATACTCCAAAACCCACCCTCTTTCACCAAATGTACTAGTGTTATATGTCTGATCTGCTGAAAGCTAACATGAACTGCTGTGGCCTGGATTAGGCTAATATATTTAGCCAAAGGAAGGAATCTTAAATTTTGGTGCCTTAAAAATGTTGCATTCTGCGATTACCAGAAGAGGTAAAAACAATATTAAAAATAGTTAAAAATGTATTTCATGTGTCTTGCTCCTGGCTCATAGAACTGCTCTTGTCTCATGGAAATCTTCATAGCTTGGGGCTTACTTTATGTAAATTCACACCATTTGGGAATATTGTATATAGTTATTTTGCACAGATAACACAATTTACTGCATGATAGAGAATATATTTGTGATAAAGAAATTATTCTAATGAGGGTTGACTTCCAGATTAAATTCAACTCTAAGTGAAGTGGGGAAATGATACTCATATTTTCAGATCCCATTATGAGTATGTGCCCAGACAGCAAAATGATTGATTTCCCCCTGAAGCAGCTATGTTTTTCATTTCCCTCCCTTGTCTATATTGACCAGAATGAGGGACTGGGAATCACAACTCACTAGAAGCTAGACGGAACAAATCTTAAAGAAATCACTACCATTCTATATTTTGGGAAACAGTGAAATCTTACCAATGACATCATGGAAACAAAGGAAAGAGAAATAGTCTCCAGAACACAACAGTAACCCCAAAACTTTAATCTTCTCCTTACACAGAACAGATGTAAACTTGGGCAAAATGATAGCTTCTACAACTGCTGAAAGAAAACCAGGTGAGTGCATTCCTTTTACTTGGGAACACTGAAATTTTGTTTTCTGTGCCAAAAGCACACATGGTTCAAACCTTTAGAACTGTGTATTGACTTAGAACGAATGGGGAAGGAAGAAGGGAGGAGTGGGTGAGTGAGAAAGTGTGAAACAATGGAGGGTTTAAGATAATATAAGGGATCAATATTAAATAAATTTAAATATACATTTAAAAGCTATTTAATGTAAAGCCAAACCAAGCATGATACCTGTCCTAAAAGGATAAGATCTGTCACAATTATCAGTATCAGATCGGAAATTATCTGCTGATGGTGGTTCCTAAGTCATTAAAAATTGGAGGGTGCTGGCATTTTGTTTCTAAAGTGCTTTTAAAGTATAGTTAGTGAAAATCTGTTATTACATCGAGAGCAATGAAAGTTTGCTACTATTTCTTTACAGTAATTGTGCACAAATTACTATAATTGGGGAAATTTCAGTGGCCCCCTTTTCACTCATATTTAAAGCGATTAGGGTGAAATTTGCTATAATGGTAGAATACATTTACCACTGTTAGCCCACCAAATTTCAGGACATTTCACTTATCCACAGATTTTTGAGGAATTTTCCTCGCACTGAAAAGGAAACTGACTTTGAGAGCCTTCTGAGATTTATAAAAGTAGAATTTAAAAAGATGGGGAAAGTTTCAATTCTTAAATTTTTAGCATGGGCTACACCCATGTATAGAATATTGCCTCATCAGTACAAAAATTAACAAACTTGATCTGAATTATGAGGCAAATAAAAAAATGCAAACCTCTAGTGGCTACCAATGCAATTATGTTGTTATTCAAAATGTATTCTTTCCTGTGTCAACATCTGCACAGGGAAACTACTTTCTTCAATACCAGATTGAAATTGACTTCAGTGGCTAGTATAGATGGGACAACACAACATACTACAAAGGTAGCAATGGCATATCAAAAAGAGTTTAAACATAGAAATGAGGCTCACAAAAGGAGAACCACATTGAATAGCAAGATATTGCAAAGAGTAATCATATACAGTTCATACAAACATTGCAATTGGTATTATACATTCAGAATGGGTGAAGATGGGCCCCAGATCTTTATTAACCAAAGATGAACAACTGGCAGTTCAGCGGTTACACATGGCCGATAAATGTGAGGTCCTCCAGTGTGGCTCTGTAATCAATGGCTAGTACAAATTGACCATAGAGTTGCACTGGAGGATCTTGGGATTCCTAGAGAAACCATTTTAATTAAAACCACAAATAATCAAATCAGCAAAAGTCAAACCTGCAAATGTGGAAGGCCAACTATATATGTATCTGGTAGTAGCAAACATAATGCAAGCAGAGTGGACCCCCGGTATCCACAGCCGTTTGGTGATAGGACCCCTCCCCCCCTATGGATACCACAATTTGTGGATAGTGAAATCACGATTTGCTTTTGGGAATTTTTTTTCCTGAATATTTTTGAGCTGCAGTTTGTTGAAGCCAAAGACGCAGAGGACCTACTGTATACACATTGGCCCAAAGCCTGACAGTTTTAAAAAGTGGGAAAAATACTTTTTTGACTATAGATCAGCTCTATCAACTAGCATGGAAGATTCTGGAAATTGTGGTCAAAAAAGAAAACTTCCCTAAGCTGTGTAAAAAAATGTACTTCTATTTTTGAAAACACATCAACAGGTACTTCAAATAATAAAGTTCTGGTACTTTGTTGTTCCTGAACTTTAGACACCCATGTATTTATGCACTACAGACAGGTTTGTTTTTATCACTATGATTCAGACACTCAGATGAAGACTTAACTGCTGTAATTACTTGGGGTTTTTTTTAACAAGGGTCTTTTGGCTATCTATAGAAAGTTGCCCTGTGTGGCCGCTGGACTGCCAGTTGTTCATCTTTGGTTAATAAAGATCTGCAAATCAGTGTGCAGATTACATTCAGGGTCATTTTACTTGTAGCAGAAGCACATCTGATATCTGAGCAAAGTGAGAGAGCACGTGGTGTCTCTGTTGAATACTGAGCACTGTTAATTATTCAATTTATAATGGCAAGAGACATTATAAGATACCTGTATAGCAATAGGTTCAGCTTGACACTTTGTCTTATCAATAATTTAAAATACACTTCTGTATATGGTGCCTAGAATTTTTCTTAGCAGAGACAGAGGAGTAACTTAGCTCATTTAGCTGTAATCAGTAGACAGACATGTGTGTCCCATAAAAATGGTTCTAAACTCCTTCCAAAAATAGGGGGCGCCAGTACTTTGTTTCTAAAGTCTTTCTGAATTTTTGGTAGCGAAAAGTTTGGAACTCTAATGAAACTTACAAATCTTCGTAAGTACTTTGTTAATGGCGGACATGATTGCACAATAGGAAAAACATCACTGTCAGTGGGAAAAGTTCAGAGGCTTCTCTCTCCCTCATTTTTTGAGCTATCATGATGAAACTTGCTACAGTGGTACAACACATTCCCCACTCATAGCCCATCACTGATTTTTACAGTACTTTAAGTTTATTTATTTATTATTTATTTATTTTATTTACAGTATTTCTACTTCGCCCTTCTCATCCCCTGAGGGGAGACTCAGAGCGGCTAACAAGGCAGCAATTTGATGCCACAAAACAATATAAACCATAAAAACATACATCATCAAAATAGTAACAGTTAAAATTAAACACATAATCAACATTCACCTTTATGAAATAAATTTTTAAAAATACAAACGCTACCTTCTTGGATTTTCTAGAGAATGACACAAGGTAATAGGGGATAATCATCCCAAATTTCAGAAATATTCATACATCTACTAATTTAGGGTAATTTTTTTAAGTTGAATGTCTCTGATATTAATCTATAAAAGAAACCAATATCAAGAAAATCCTCATTTTCATATAATCTAACCTTGATTGACCAAAATCAATAATTGCTTTTGAGCCAGCTGAATATCAAGGGTAGGAGAATATCTGGCTGGATCTGTGGCTGGGTGATTGTGGGTCAAAAACTGGAAGGAGTTATCCTGTCAGTGTGGCAATGGGGCGTGTCACCTGGCCACTAGATGTATTACTGCTGCAGCAGTATATCAAACTTCTTGAACAACAAAAGAAAATTTTTGCAAAGGTCCTTGTATTGGTTGAGAAAGTGTTACTTTAGGACAGACAGAGGTCACACAGAGATGTATTACTGATACAGCAGTATATTAAACTCCTTGAACAACAAAATAAAGATTTTGTTTTAGTTGAGAGATTGTTACTTTGAAGTCTTTTAAATTGTGGCTTCTTGGTTTTTCACTGCTAGTACACACGTGCACATACATTCAAGTCAATAGAGTTGGATAGGTTCATTTGGAAGAGCCTGAAAGTCAGAAAAACGTTTGACTTCCGAAGCAGTTTTGAACCATGCATAAAAGGTGGGTGGGGGGAATCCGAATATGAACCACTTACCTTTTTTTCCAGAAATATTCCCTAATGTTTGGATGTCTCCCAAGGTTATTTTGATTTTCATAATCATTAATCAACTTTGATAAGGCCTAAAAGTTTTAAAATCTCATGCTTTCCCTCTTCCAGTGGTGCAAGGAGGGATGATGTGGGTGTGGCTAAGCACAGCCATTGTTGTAGTTTGTGAAGGCCAGGCCTACAATGGTAGAGATTACAAAAGGCCCTGCTGTTAAACTACATTTCTCACAATGCACGGCTGCTCATTAGCCAAAATGGCTGAAGGACCCAAAAATACTATAGCTGTCTGCAGCAGTCTTCATCTAAGTATAAAATAAATTGATTGAATCTACAATGGTGTCTAAAGAAGGCAGCAAAGCAATAAGCAACTTTTACAAAGCCAAAAGAACACAAACTGCTTAAAAATCAATTGTTTCACTTTGATCTGATTGCCATGAACAAGGCACTGGGGTAGCCAGCCACAGCTAGACATCACTTTACACCAATAAGTAATGATAAAATAAAATGATTGATTGCGTCTGCAAAAAGGAATAAACGGATATGTCTTGAGGGTCCCCTCCAACTCCCCTCCTTTCTTCCCTTCCCCTTCCCTTCCCTTCCCTTCCCTTCCCTTCCCTTCCCTTCCCCTCCTTTCCCTTCCCTTCCCTTCCCCTCCTTCCCCTCCTTTCCCTTCCCTTCCCTCCCCTCCTTCCCCCCTTCCCTCCCCTCCCCTCCCTCCCTCCTTCCCCCCTCCCCCCCTCCCTTCCCCTCCCCCTCTCCCTCCCCTCCCCTCCTCCCCCCCCCCCCCCCCCCCCCCCTCCCCCTCCCCCCCCCCCTCCCCCCCCCTCCGCCCTTCCTCCCCCCTCCCCCTCCTCCCTCCCCTCCTCCCCCCTCCCTCCCCCCCTCCCCCCCCTCCTCCCTCCCTCCCCCCCTCCCCCCCCTCTCCCCCCCCCCCCCCTCCCTCCCCTTCCCTTCCCTCCCCTTCCCCTTTTTTTTCCTCCTTCTTCCTTGATGTTCTCTCTGGCTGCCTCCTTGCCTTGCCAGCAAGTCAGGACAGCTACCCCCCCCCCCCCCCGGTCCTTTTCCAGGGGGGAAAGGCTTGCTGTGGCCGCTCCACAAATTTCTCCCTTCCTTCCTACATCACCCGTGATTGGCTAAGAGGCAATCCAATAAATTAGGCTTTGCTTCTCAGCAGGGCTTGGTTGCCCTGTGAATTTTTAGCTGTGTCACAGCCATTAGAATCAATGGCTTTCTATGGTTCAAATTCTTAATATTGGGGCGGCTGTGAGTGGGTGTGTTGGAATGCCCTTCGGAAGTGCTATACTTCCAAATGACTTATGACTCCTGAATATAGCTGCACCAAATGCACACCTCTAGTAATCAGTAGCCGAGAAACAGTTTTTTCAGATGCTGTTCTATTTAATGCCACAAACATCATCTGATTCCTATGGAAATATAAAAAGGTAGCTGTAAATATCCTCAGGAAATATAAGATTGGCTATTTATATATTATCAAAATATGATTTCTTCATAGCTGTAGTTTAAGAATTCACTTAGTTCAGGCTATTAATAGTGAACAACTCTGTACTCGTGCAAGTGTTTATTTTCTAATATGCTTAGAAATTTACAAGAGACAAGTGCATGGATATGCTAGCTAGTTCTGCTCTTTCCATTGTGCTCATTTCTTTAGCACAACTATCTCTGTATATGAGGTAGCATGTGTCCACATATGGCTACTATCAGCTGAATAGTCCCAATGACCCTGCATCCCTGAAGTGCTGATTGGACACATGCATTCATTCTTGTGTACCTTTGAGCCATTTCGAACTCATGGTAATTGTAAGACAAACCTATCATAGGGTTTCCTCAGCAAAAGTTCTTCGGAGGGTTTTGCTTTTGCCTTCCTCTGAGGTTGAAAGAGTGTGATTTTTCCCATGGCCAAGCAGGGTTTCAAATAATGTTCTCCAGAAATGTAGTCTAATGATCAAATCCCATTGGTCATATTCATGTGAGGGGGCTAATATTTTAATGGGTTTTTGCTTATTTAGGCCCCAGACTGTTTCAGAAAAAGATTAATCTAGCTATGGATCCCAAGTCCATTGTTAGGATCCCAGAGCTCTTGAAGTTAGCCCTGTTGAGCAGAAATAAGAAATATTGTAGAACCAAAGGAACTCACATAAAAAGAGCACAGAACTATTGTACCATTCCTCATAGTGTGGAAGAAGGATGCACAGCAGTTGAAGACTGTGCCAGAATTACACTTGCTAAAATTTCTTCTTTGGCATCTCATTTATTTATTTATTTTCCTTGAGAAAAATGTGGAGAAGTCCAATGAAGGATATCTCCTAAGATCACACTTCCCCAACTTGCTTACACTTCAGTGTACTGGACTACAACCCGAATTGGCCATACTAATTTGGAGCTATGCTGCTACAATCAACACCTTTGAAAGGGATCAGTTTGTGAAATGCTGGGTTGGACACTGATTTTGGAAATAAAAAAAGAAATGACAGCCATTTCATGTCCTGCTTTTTAGCTTTGGTAGCTATGCAATAGTCTAGAACTGCTATGACTGATTATCAGTGAAGACAGCATGAACATTGCTGGATATTCTTAAATGTACCCTCTTGGTGAGCACTAAACAAGACATTAGTAAAATATGCAATTTTATGCACATTGTGGAATGTTAATAGACTCCCCCAGTCTAACAGCTTCTGAAGATATCTTGGAGCAGCATCAGCATCTGGAATTGAGATACATATCTGGTGGCACTGAACAATATAAATTGCTTTTAATACATTGATTATTGTCACACACACGAAAAAGAATGTCGTATTAAAAAAGTTGTGGTAGGAGAGTTGTTGGGAGGGAGAAACTCAAATCAGAGGAGCAAACTGAATGCTGCCTGAACAATACCAACAGCCTTGTTGTTTGATTCAGCCTATTTTAAACTCCACATAAAAATAGGAAATTACCTAACCTTATTTCTGGGGTTTAGTCAGAGGCTGGAATTAACAACTTCCCTTTGCAATAAGCTCATTGGCTGTAATGTGCTCTTGTATTGAATATGGCATGTAAAATGTGTCCAAAAAAGAACCAGTGAGAACAGAGACTACATCTAGGTCACATAGGCCCTGAATTAATGTGTTGAGGGCTTTTGGAAGAGGTTGTAGTGACAAAGCTAAAATGATTCCCTCAGAGGGCACATCCCACCACTTTCAGAGAGGAAATGATTGTACTTAGGGAAAGGAGTTAGCCAACGATAAGTACACAGATTAGAAAAAAAGGCCAGGCTTCTGTTCTCAGCTGCTGACTGAATTTGGGAGTGTATTATTATTCTTATGGCTGTCTCATATAGGAAATGCCCCCTTAATATCAAATTGTGATAATTTCCTGAAGTCACTTAGACCCTTGCTTTTGAAGTTGGGTGTGTATAGGTATGCAATTTCCTAAATCTATTACAACTTCTGGCCTTGCCCTGTGAGTCCATTACACAATGAATGTGGTTGGCAAAGGAAGTGTAGATGGGGGGGGGGGTGGTATTGGTAGAGCTGGGTGCTAAATGTGTGTCTATCTATCATCTAGCTAACTAGCTATAAATGGGCAAGGGGAAAAACACAACCCTGGTTGAACTCTTAACACCATCTTGTAGGCTTGCCTCTCCAGGAAGGAATAGAGCCACTATAAAACAGTGCCTCAAATTCCCATAAAAGTAATATATTATGATTGATTGTATCAAAACTCCCTGATAGGTTCAGTAGAAGCAATAGGACTATACTTCTCCTGTCCAGTGTCCTGCAGAGATTGTCCATCAAGGCCACTATAGCTGTCCCCATCTCTTAGCTTGAAACTGGAATGAAATTCATCTCGGAAATTTTATCCAGAAACCCCTGAAGCTGAGATGCCACCACATACTCCCATATCCTGCCCCCAAATTATATGTTGGACACTGATAAATAATTATCTAATCCATTATAAGTAGTTCAAGGGATGTTTGGTAAGGCATGACTTAGCAAACATGTTCAGATCATCAGGCTGCACAAATGGATCCTGTCCACATACAATAACATTGGTCAAAAAGAAGCCAAGTTACACCCACCAGAACTGAATCAACTAGAGCATCCATATTAGAGTGATCTGAGTAATTTAATATGTGAAGTATTGTTCAAATTCATATCAGCAGATTGTAGAGTGGACAAATTTTTCTATTTGAGCAACAGTGTGTAATAGATCTCTGATCACTTCAAATCGCTCTGTTGGACAGCTCCCTGCAGATACAAAGAAACAACAACAAAAAAGTTGATTTGCTGCCCATGCTACCATAGAGTAAGCTTTCCAATAAACACTCGACCATGTTCAGTCGGAATTGTTCCAAGTCTTCTGCCAATGTCTTTCTAGTCTCTGTTTCACCCATTTCACACTATCGAGGGGCCTATTTTGACCCCACTCCATAAGAAAAGAGACTTGGGAGCAAATATGTCCACCACCCTGGCCATTTCTTCATTCAACATAAGTGTAGGGTTCCAGCCTGGTGGACTTGGCCAGACCCTGGGGGCACCGGGGCAGGCACCAGTTGACCCAGGGGAGATCAGGGATGATGAGTGGCCTGATGCATATGACTCTACAGAAGAGAGCCTGCAATGGGATGACACATGGCTGAAGGGATATGGGACTGCAGATGAGTTTAGTGAAGATTCCATTGAAGTGGATTCTGATGAATATGAAAGGCCTGGCGGCCTTGGTTCCCAAGGGAGAGTTTCTACTCCCTTTCCAGATGGGGAAATGGGAGAAAGGGAGTTTCCTGCTTCTCACTCTGATAGCAATGCAGCTGGGCCCGCTAGCAAGCTGGAATTCAACAGGAGGGACAGTATCTCGGCTTCTCGGAGAGATTGGAGGAAGGGGGTGTGTTGGACGCACAAGAGTTAGATTCCTATATCAACCCGGGCTGAAGGGGTTCTCATCAGACCTGAAGCTACATTCAGTTTTGAAAGACCAAGTTCAAGTCTCTAAGTTCGTTTGACCGCAGGAGCGGTTTGCTTTCCAGGACTAAGTTCATGTTGATCGCGGACGCGGTTTGCTTTCTGGGATTCTAAGCTCATGTTGAGACTGCTGGAGCAGTTACCTTGTTTTTGGGACTCTTGTTTTGGCTTTTGGGGCAAATCGGTTCGACTTGCCAGTTCTTGGGACTATTTTTGAAATTATCTTTGGACTTAGAATCTTCTTTTACCTTCTTACTTTTGGACTATCTTTATTCTAAATAAAAAGTACATTTATTGCATCTGCCTGTGTGTGTGTGATCTGGGGGGGGGGGGCATTCGAGGTCTGAGGTGCAACAATAAGGTTAAATTTCTCTATAAGTTTAACTAAAATACATAAAGAGCATACAGGTTGACTATGCCTTTTGCAGAATTCTAAAATGCTCCAAAATCCAAAATTGTTCACATGGATGACTGAGATAGTTTCATGCATGCAATTATTTCAAAGAATGTATATAATTACCTTCAGGCTATGTAGATAAGGTTTATACGAAGCATAAGTGAATGTTGCATTTAGAACTGGGTCCCACCTCCAAGATATCTCATTCAATACATAGATAAAAATACAGGTATTCCAAAATACTAATTAACTAATTAATATCCAAAATCATTCTGACCCAAGGAATACTCAACCTATGTTATGATAACATTTATTGTGACTTTTCTTTTGGACCCTTTGACCCTTTCTCAGCCTCACAGCTCTAAGAGCCACCCTCAAAGCCTGGTTGTGTAGAAATACACACCAATCTGAATAAATGATCCTTCCTTATTAGTCTCTGTGCTTTACCATTCATGTTTGCCATTGTGGCTGCTTGCATATGAAGGTCTGTAACAGCTACTTTTTTTCAAGCAATGACAAGTTAAATTGTTGCACCAGCATAGTGGGTTTATAAGCTCCAGGCCATAATGCTCCCATAAAAATTTATATGGTAGGAATATGAGGACACCCATTACGAGGGGAATGACAAAGGGATATGTAAAATTGCTCTCCAAAAACTCAGCAGAAAAGCCAAGTGGGGGCTTGCCTAATCTCACCAGGCAATGCGTTCCAGAGTTGGGGGGCCACGGAAGAGAAGGCTCTCTCCCTCATTCCCATAAGTCGGGTCTGTAATAATGGAAGGGGCAAAAGGAGAGCCTCCCCCGAAGAATGTACATCCCCTTCTAGTTGGTTGAGACTCTTTCAAGGTAGATTATGTAGATATACATGAAATTAGTAAAACACATGGATAACCTTTTAGAAAAGAGTACATTTGGGAAGAAAGTTCCACAGAAAGAAAGATGTCAACCGTGCTTATTTTTGAACAGACTTCCATTCTCCATTGATTTATTTTACTAGGGCTGCTGGAGTTAGCATACATTTCTAATCTATGAGCTTTCTATAATTTCCACATACATCTTTATAGTGGAACACATTACAGTTAAGCAAACATCAACGATGGAAAATATTTTGGTAGATCAGCGTCATCTCCAGTGGCAGAATGTGGTTACCCTTGCAGTCCTTGATCAGTTTGCATAGTATCTGAAATGTCTCCTCCATGCAACCAGAGTTTTCCACTACCGAGAAATATCTTCATGCTAAAGGTTTGTTTACAAGGAGTTGATGTTTCCACTTACTTGAGCATTAAAGCAGTTGTTTTTTCCAACCACTAAGTAGATCTAAACATTAAGCATTTCTTGAGTTGGTTTTCCAGCTCTAGAGCTGCTATAAACATTAACTTCTTTTTGGTTTCTTTTTTGGACAGGGGGAATACAAATATGAGACAGAAGAAAAGAAGGTTGCTCTTCTAATTAGCCACATGGACTATAAAAGACAATATTTGTAATACTTTTCTTAACCTTCTAAAAATACCTTGTGCAATGTTTATGTTTCATTCACAAAAATCGGTCAAGCGCTCTGCTAAGAAAGGAGATGGTTATTTTTATTGGCTTCTATTGCTGGGCTTGTATAGCATTAAAGGACTTCTATTCCTGCTGCCTGAAGTGATAACATTTTGATCCTGAGGGGCAAATAAACTCCTGTAGTGCTGCTGATTTGGATGAATGGAATTATGAGTCATTGCAGATACATCAGGTCTAAGTCCACTGTTGCATTAATGTCCATCTGCTATAACTCTCTAATTCAATAGGATGATCACATGTATTTTACAAAACTGTAATCACCACTGTCCCAGTTTCAGAACAGAGTGGTAGCTAGTAGGCCTGTTTCCAATAATTGGATACTTCCGATTTTCGGATGTTTTTTCGGACTTCCGATAATTGAAGCGATATTGAGAACAGCGCCCCAAACAGGAAGTAGATTCGCCATTTCGAGAGCTCCATCGCCATTCTCAGAAAGGGCTAAGATGTCAGTTTAATTTTATGTCCCATTTTAAAAATTGTTTCTTAATGTGTTAACAGTGCTTAATATTTTGTACCAGTGGCTAGTTTTATCATTACTAGCAGTCAAAAACAGAATTCCCCATAGTTTTGACTCTCCCTTCTGCTGATTTTCACGCATTGCGCAATCGCGGATGCTAGTTCCGAATACTTCCGAATATCGGAATACATCCGAATCCATTTCGATAAAATCACTAAAAAAAATCGGAAGTGATCCGCATCTGATGCCAGAGCAAAACCAATATCCAAATCGACTTCCAAAACACATTTTTCCATTCGAAAACAGGCCTAGTAGCTAGCTTCCATTCACTTCCCTCAGAAAGATCCCAAATCAAAGAACAGAACTAAGAGAAAAGGAAATACAGAACAATGATATGCAGAGCCGTGGGATTTCATCGTTCTTCTGTGGTCCAACTTTTCTTTTACCTTACAAGTTTTGAAGTCTGATGTTATGAATATGAACAAAATATGAACAGAGGAACTAGACTAAGGGGCATGACAGAAGTATGGCCTATGGGCTCTGTGCAATATTCATGGTCATTTGTGTGCCCACCCAATTAGTCATTTCTTTCCAATTTGTTTCCTTCCAAAACACTTCCAAATAATATCTAGGTCTTTGCAAATGTTCTTTTTATGTGTCTGATTAGTATAAGATTCACGCATCAGCAAGATCATTAGAAATGATCATACATCAACATCAAACTTAGCAAGAGGTAAGTTCTTTTTTTAAATTTTAAAATGTATGGCCGTACAATGCACACATAAATATTTACTTGTGTACTTAGTTAAATTCATATCCCATGCTTCTCCTGATATGAAGTCCAAAGCAGCTCACAAAAATGTCAGCTATAAATGCAGCTGAAATCTTATTTTACAAAAGGTAAAAAAAATGGCCAACAATTCTACTTTAAAAAGACATGGTTAAACAGTAGTAAACATGCTAAAACATTTAAAAGATGAAATGCAAG
Source organism: Anolis apletophallus (assembly GCA_030556195.1). Classification (NCBI taxonomy): domain Eukaryota; kingdom Metazoa; phylum Chordata; class Lepidosauria; order Squamata; family Anolidae; genus Anolis; species Anolis apletophallus. The sequence continues at coordinate 130,029,166 of JARBWK010000001.1, read as the reverse complement.
CACACAACAACATCCATTTAAAAAAATCATCTGACACAATATAAGGACCTCATCATAAAGGCCTCTGCTGGTGCACATTGGGGGATGTGGAGAACCTGTTACTCTATACCTGTAGCACAGCAGTTCTCGTTTGTGCCTGGGGACCAGGGAACAGCACCGGGGGTGCCATTAGCATTAGGGCCTGCACCAGCAGAGATAGATTCTGAAGAGGATTTGGAAGGGTTACCTGAAGGAGCGTTTCCCATCACTGGGCCTCTCTCTCCCACTGAAAGCTTGGCTTGGGATGAAAGTTGGCTTGACCCCTATGCAGACATAGATGATAACCAGGTGCAAATGGAAAGCAGTGATAGTGAAAGTTATGAGCATCCGGGTGGGAGAGGTTCACAGGAGCTTCTGAGTGAAAACATGGAAGAAAGCGGCTGGGAAGATTCTAGGGAGGAGAGCTCTCATGGAGATAGGGACCCAGCTGCTGAGAGACAAGGCCGAACCTTTGATAGGAGAAGTAGCATCGAGTCCAGGAGAAGGGGATGGCACTGCAGCCTAGACAGGCCGAGGTCCGTCAGCAAAGATTGGAGACGACAAGGCCTAGAGCGTCGGGGACCTCGGCCGTAAGATTAAGTATAGGAGCCGTGGGAACGAATCCCCAGTGCTTCGGCCACGTCTCTTCTGAGCAGACGTGTAGCGAAGTGGGTCCACGGAGCTAAGTTGGCTAGTGGCCACCAAGTCTTGCCTTGCATTTACCTTGCCTTGTTCCTGAATCCGCATTGCTGCACGGAGCCCTGCTTAAGCCTTTGGATTGCCTTGCCAAGCTGTTTTGGACATTGATTGCTTCAAGCCTTTTGGATTACTTTGCTATTCTTATGGACAATATACTTTTTGAACTGTTTTTATATTCAATAAAGTAGTTAGCCTTCAGTCCGTCTCTGTGTGTGTGATTAAGGGGCCGGTCAAGTCTGTGCATCGCGACAATACCCCACATCGTCTGACTCACCGAGCTGAGCATTCCTCGGAGGGAAGCATCGACAGTCCAGCTTCCCTCCATCAGACATGGGAAGAATTGGCAGAATGCTCTACTTTGCTGCTAGACCAGAAGTAGTTGTGAGTCGGGTAATAGGAGCCGGCAGGCTCTGTGTTTAAAGGGGCAGTAAAGTGGGTAATGCTGCTGATTCTTCCCCCATCTGATGAGGTCAAAAGACTTACCAAAGTAAAAAGGTATTGCCCTAGAATTGGTTTGAAGCCAATTTCTCTGTGTGTAATCACCTTAAAGGTCATGAGCTAGTTTCACAGAGGACAAGCTAATCATCCATACTGTGAAACTGGTTTCTGCTATTCCACTTCAGACCAAATGTAAATGGTCTGTGTAGCTGTGCCCCAGGTGCAGCAGGCTGCAGTTCAAAAGAAGAAACTGACAAAACTAGCTCTGAGTATACCTTGCTTAAGAAACTCCTATGAAAAGTCCATGGGGTCAACAGGTAATGGGAAAGTACATATATATAAACACACTCTTTAAATACTAATAAGTTAGTCAAGGCAATGTGATGTACTTAGACATTTGAAGTTGCTGAACCAGATCTGGAGAACGGACATGGCATACAGTTTGGCCCTTGTACATTAGGGGGATACATTATTGAACATACTATAGAAACTGGAAATTGTGGATTATGGTGAACCCTATTAAAACTAATGTCCTATGTTGGAAGTTACACTTGAGTTGCGCTGGAGGACCTGGAAAATTTCTAGAGAGGAATCCAGAGTGACTCTATGGTAACTTCCAGTAGAAGCATACCATATCTAAAAATTCCTAGAGAGGACATATTTTGTCAGATATGGGTAGGTAAAACTGTGGGTACTGGTCCTGCAGATACAGCTATGCATGTTGTGTGCATGTGTGAAAGGGGGAGAAACAAAGACAGAGAGAAAATCGAAGGCTATTTATCTTTAATTATGTGAGATACACATTTCACTTAAAACATATTGCAATGTGATTTATTTATTTATTTACGACATTTATATGCCCCCCTTCTCACCCCAAAGGTGACTTAGAGCGACTTACAAGTCATATCTACATAAAAACATACTATATTATTAGCATAATACTAATACATCATTAATAATATTAGTATTATATAATATTATATTGTTGCTGGGGGAGGAGCTCTGATGTCGCAGGAGACAAGATGGAACTTCTCTGCTCCCTTCTTTACTCTTTTCTCTGGTCCCAGAGTTTTGCCTGCTTGGTGCACATAAGAGATTTTAGAGGTTATTTTATTAAGATGAACATACCAAAAATAGTTCACCTTTAAAAACTATGGTTGAAAGTAGTTGGCCATTATCAAAAAGAAGATTCCAAAATAGAGAAAATGAAAAACATACAGAGCTCTCATGTTAATTTTTAAAAGTATATATTATTGCAGTGGATCTATATTGTAGAAATAGCAATTTGGTAACATGCAGATTTGTTTGTGTTTGTGTGTGTTGACAAAGTGGGCACTTCCCAAGGGCTCAGGAATTGTTTGCTGAATTCCTTGGCATTGTTTTACTCTAGGAAAACCAAGACTTCCTTATTTCTTTTCTTTTCTGAGGACCTGGATTGACTAGCTGGAAATATTACTTGGTTTCTGTATTTGTATTGGATCGTGGATCAGAAGGAAGTTACAGTATGTACTGGCTTCTGAACTGAGCTTTCTACTTTGTGGTTCAGAAGTGAAGACTGAACAAAGTAAACTAGAACTGTTTATACAGTTTCGTTGACTCTACTAAAAGAAAGAAAGAAAAGAGAGAAAATGTTTACATGCACTGAGGATGTTTTCTTGGGGCTAGCACTTAGATTTTTGAATATTTCTCCAGTGGTAATCTCCCCTGGTTGTGGTCTATGAATCTTGGATGAGAGATTAGATATTACTGTGGCAAAGTGCTGGTTTGCTAGCACTTGTGATGATATTCATTCATTTATTTGGTATTCAGAAACCTGTTACTAAAAACACACTATCTTTTTTTCAGTGATTTAAACAGTATTTATTTAAACACACTATCTTGAAAAGCTCATCTGGAGCAGATCCTCCGGGAAGGGGCAGTTCTTAGTGATATTAATTATCTAGGGCTGTGTCTACATTGGCCAATAAATCTAGGGCTTATTTGGAGCAGAAACGGAAAAGATTCCCACCAAAGGAAATGATCTGGACTGACCCTTGGCTTCTCCAGGCCCCCAATTTGGTGCCTCCCCCCCCTCTCCCATCTGCCACCTCCACATGGCCCCTTCTTTCTTTGCCTTCTTTCTGCCACAGCCACACGGTGCCTTTCATGTGACCCCGTTTAGTTCTTGGACACAGTTTAGTTCTTGGCAGGGAAGGAGGGGCGGCGCTTGTGAGGGAGAGCCTGGAGAAACAGAGGAAAGCTTGGCCGGGCTGCTTCCAAAGCGCCCGCCTCAGCTCTCAGCTGGCGAGAGGAGAAAGGAGGGTGCTGCTGCCCTCCAGTCTCCTCTCGCGAGTTGAGAATTGAGAAGGGAAAAAACGACCTAACAAAGTGACCTTTACAAAATATGGCGATCCCGGGTTCGGTTTCAAAACTTCACTTCCGGGTTGGACGCCAAGGGTCAATATAAGGTCAAAATAATTTCAAATACGAAATATTAACGGGTTTCAAAGTATTTAAATTGGAGATATCCACCCATTCTCTCTCTCTCTCTCTCTCTCTCTCTATATATATATATATATACATACATATATACACATATACATATACATACACACACACACACACACACACACACACATATATATATATATATATAATTAGCAGGGGGGATTAGAAATGTAAATGTCTTCTCTCCTCCCACCTCGACAAAAGGCCATGGAATTCCTTTGCTCATGAGTTCTTGCTGGTTCTTTAGCTACTAGCCCAGGTCAAGCAAAGGTCAGTGTTCCTTGTAACATTGATTCCAGTACGTTTGCCACATGTTGATAAGATGTGTATAGATATAGCCACATAGAAAGGGTGGTCCATGCTGCTGCTAGTCCTGAAATAGGATGAAATAGGATGATTAACCCTTTTATACCATTTCTGCCTGATGCCCTTTAGAAAACTATAGATCCCCAAACTATAGACCCTTTTTATTTTGGAAGGGGGGATGTAGTGGTGTTCACATGGGCATTTCAACTGTTGTCAGCAGTGGTACCCCATGTGGACAGTAGGCCTTTCCTAACCAGACCCTGTCCAGCTGTTCACACTGCACTGAAGCCATTGATGATGTTCTGGGGCTTCAAGAAAACTCCAAACCATTCTCGAACTTTTACTTATTAAATTGGATCAATCCAATTTAACCAACAATGGTTATCAGAAGTGTAGAAACACGGGGATAGCAAGGAACCAACTCAGATTGAGTATGTGTTTTGGTGCCCATATTGAGCCCTTGGAGTTAGGGGTAGGGCCTTGCTTCTCTCAGGCTGCTTTCCTCAGTCACACGGGGGCAAACCAGGAAGTAGAAAGCACAGAAAATCCAGCAAGTGGTGATTTTCTGTCTTTTGGAGGGGGTTGGGGTGCTGGAGAGGGGAGTAATGTAGAACTGGCCTAGGTATTCTTTAGACAGATAAAGGAAACCACATGATTTGGGACAGTGATGGTTTGGTGAGCTCTGTACCATAATAGCATCAGCATGAGTAACGGTTGATGTATTGGTGTGTGGTGTGTAGATTTTTTTTCCTGTGATAATATTTTGTCAAAGTACAACTTTTTGGAGCTCTCATTCTCAAAGCCAGTGGAAAAGGAGGTACTAAAATAACATACTGCAAGGTAATTAAAAGCTCACAGTATATTTTAAAGAGCTTGGAATAACAATAGGTGTGTCTTCTAATTTCATAAATTACATACTTTCATGGTGAAATCAAATATTCCCTGGAGGAAGCACTGCATATCTATTTTTGCCAAAAAAGACTGATCATATTGTAACAGCTGGAATTTATTCAGACCTATTTTACAAAATATTAGGCCTGCCAATCTGCCATCTCTTTCATCTAGTAATATGGAAGTACTAAAGGGCGGGTTTCAGCAGACATCCAAGGATGGTGAGGAGAACCACGGCCTGGGAATCCAGGAAACTTTAAAAGACAAGCCAAGGATGGTCTAGCAGAAAGTGCATCTTCTATATAGGGGAATTGATAGTCGAAAATAGATATGTTTCCCAAGGGTGGCTAAAAATATTATGGCACAAAGTAAGTGTTATGTTTTATGAAGGAAGCAGTAAACCAGTAAGCGGGATATAGTTAAATATGAATGTTTGAGATAACTGATGCATAATACTGAAGGATTGCGTCATCTGTTAATGAGGTGTGTTTGTCCTGTCCATGACACACTAGTCCTTCTGTGGTATTTCCTTATTGGTATAAGGACTTTCATTTCCATTACTTTGAGGGAGCATTTATTTTACATATCTTGTGATGAACATGTTTCTTTGCACGGAAATAAACAGGGTCACAAATGGAAATTATTCATGTTTGCAATCTCAGTTCTCAGCTTAGTGGTCTAGGAACAGGTGCCATGATGACTGGAGGAACTAGGGCAAATATGCCTCTGGTATTTATGCAAACATTGCCCCATATGTCTTAAGGCAGGGGTGAGCAGGTGAGGCACATGTGGTGGCCAAGAGGTTGTACCATGCCTTATTAAGCTGAGAACTGAGATTGCAAACATGAATAATTTCCACTTGTGACCCTGTGCCCTGTGGCAAGTTGGGCTTTTTGGGTGGGAGGAGGATAAAGGCGGAATTGGGTGGGATTATACTCAGCCTGCCATTCTTGGAATCTTCCCGGCATGGCAGTTTGAGCATTTGGGGAAAGGGTGGAGGATAAAATTCACTGAATATTTTCAGATCGTGGATGGAGTCCAAGACTCTTTGTGGAGTCTAGTAAAGCCTTGGGGGCTTTAAAAAGCCACCTGGGGCCCCATGTAGGCTTCAATATCTATGTTCAGCTCTCTATCTGCCTATATCCCCCTTGGGTCAATTGGAAAGCTGGAATGGCTTATTTCTAGAGGAAAAGTGGAGGAAAATTTGGGGATGTCCATCTGAAAAGGACAAGTCCAAGAAGCAATTGGATAGCTGTCTTTAAAAATCTGAAGGGTTGTCATATACTATGTTTTTTGGTGCTGAAAAGAGTTGGACCAAGACCAGTGGGTCTGAATTTCACAAAATGCAAGTTCAACTAAATAGGAGGAAGAATGGCAGGAAGTGCATAGGACCAGCCTCCAAGTTGAAAGCACAGTGTGTTAGCTTTTAAATTGCTCCATAGGTTTGCTGTTGCCTTGAGGCAAGTGACTGCAACACAGCTTGTCTCCTTACTTTCCAAATGCTAGTTCAAATTCCAGGACAGCCTGAAAAGAATAAATAAGTGACAAAATAAAAAAAAGAGGAAAGCCTGGGACTTTCTTTCTTTCCTGTTTTTTTTAAAAGAGGTCCTCTCAAAAATACTATTAAATTGCCTGGCTCATTCCAACATCAGAGCATTCAGCACCCGCCTTTTTCCAAACTTAGTAATTCACTGTGATCCTTATCGGCTCTTACTCTCCAGCTTCAAGCTCAGATCTTTCCCCATGATTTAATATTTGTTGTGTTTCCAGGAACAGAAAATGGGTTGCAAGGTGCTTTGTTGCTAGCCTATTGAATGCAAACAGCATCCGCTCTCATACAGCCTCTGAAGTTCAAACTGGTGCAGCTGGCAAGAGATCATGGCATGTGCTTAAAGGAGTTTACTATTCTGTACTTTTATTTTCCATGGATCTTGCCAAAGAACAACTGTCTCCAGGACCCTCTCCCATCCACTCCTCTGATTCACCGCCCCCTTCAAGCCTTCTCTTAGCCTCTTATTTTCCATATCTAAGTTTGGCTCACAGACCTTCCTTCTTCCACTGATTTCTGTGGCTGATTATTACTTTTATTGTGTGCTGTATTAGAGTTCCAACAAGTCATCAAAGGATGGTCAAGGTGTCTATTGCATAGGATTTTTATGAGAGACTGAGATTGATTGATTGGGCACCTTGAAATGATTATTGTAAACACAATATCCTTACACTGAGGATTACAAGTAAGAAAATGTGGGAGAAGACACTTAGAAAATTCCTTCCTATTCATATCTGTATAGGCATACAGAGCACACTAGATGATTATACACACTTTCATAATGTGCAGCCTTGCTTCTCAATTTTTTTAATTATAGGCACTGCTTCTGGACGAGGCTGACACTCGATATTTTAATACCTGAATCTAATGAAAAAATTATGTTCTTTTCCATTCGGTTTACAATTAGAGAAAGAGGTGGGGGCAGGAGATTGGCAGTTAAATCTTCCTTTGACAATTGTGAAGGAATAGCAACCCCCTCAGTGGGCAGCAGGCTAGTTTAAGGAATACAAATTATGCCAAATGGCCCTGAGTCCTTCAACATTTGGCCAATACAATCATCTTTCTCCCAGCATCTGCTTCCTGAACCAGTTGCCTTACTCTTTCTTATGGTAAGGCTGTGTTTCTGAATACTTGAGATAGTGGCTGTGAATGCCTTTTAAACTGGAGATAACACATTAATGGAAATGACTCATGAAAAGTAGAGACCTGGGTCTGGTAACCTTGAAATTGATGTGTAGCTTACAGTAGATAAATAAAACAGAGATTTGTTTGTGAAGTTTATTTATTTTTTTATTTTTTTATTTTGAAAGACAAGAACCTCTTACCTGTGTCTCAAAGTTTGGAAAAGGCCAACTGCTTTTTATATATTTCAGTCATAACTTAGACATGAAGAATGCAATTTTCCTGCTTCTTGGCAGGGGGTTGGACTGGATGGTGCACAAGGTCTCTTCCAACTCAATGATTCTATGATTCTATAAGGAGCAAGTGGTTTTAGAGATATGCCAGATGCAAGTTTCATTATTCATGTCCAGAGCCAAACCCCCAAACCTGGACAATTTATCCATGGGCCAAGGTAAATAAAGTTCCTTATGAAAAAAATTGGAAACATCTCCTTCAGTGAATAGAGTGACAATAGGTGAGAGCTGAGTCAGCCCTGGGAGAATGTAAAAGAAGCTCTGACGCCCTCTGCTTTCTCAACCATTATGCTATTTTTAACTTTTCGAATGCTGGTGCAAAAAGTGGTGGTAGCAGCAGTCAGGGCTGGCTGGCTTTCTGAGTCAAAACTGGCTCTTTTCCCTCTCTGCAGTATGATCCTTGACTTGGCAACATCCATAATTTTGATCCCAAAACTTGACCCTGGTTTATACATGCTACTCCATTTAAAGAACCACAAAATGCTGCTGTAAGAACACCGTTTAGTGTCACTTTAATTGGGAACATGTCAATGACTCTAAACCACTATTTGACTTGCCCTACCCCCATTGACTTTATTTTAATATCTGCTAAGCCAGGCTTCTCCACAATCCCAACACATTGTAATTTAAGAACAACTGCAAAGTTTGGAGGGGGAGGGGACTAGAGAGAACTGGAGGTGAAATTTTACTGTTGATCCTCAAGGTATGGGGGTGGGTGGGGGAGGAATGTTTTACATCCAAAGGTGGGAGGAGAGCTTACATTCAAGGTTGGGCTCCAAGACAAATGGTCATTGCTGGTCTCCTGACTGAGGATGGGGGATGACTCATATAGAGGGAGGGGGAGTTTTGTTGGCTGAGGGGCCCCTATAGAAGTAATACAGGGCAGGGGAAAATGTGGGAAAAGGAGACCTAGGGAAAGAGAGAGAGTTCTTATAGTTCCAAAACAGTCTCTTGATATGATAAACTTGGGTAATGAGGTTGGCGCTCCCTCCAGATTAAGGGCGGTGCTGTTGAATGCCAGGTCTGTCAATGGAAAAACAGCTATCATCCAGAACTTAATCCTGGATGAGTGTGCAGACCTGGTGTGCATAATGGAAACCTGGATGGATGAGGCTGAAGGGGGATGTCATTGTCTCCCAGCTTTGACCACCAGGCTACTCTATGCAGCACCAGCCCAGATCTAAAAGGCAGACAGGCAGGATCGCAGTGGTCTATAGGAATTTCATCTCCCTAACTAGGTGTGCCATCCCTCAGTCAACCAAATTTGTGTGTGTGAATTGAAGAGTAGGTGACCGAGATAGAATAGGAATGCTGTTAGTATACCACCTCTCTGCACTACAGTCTCCCTGTCTGAGCAAGCCCGGGGAGATCTGGAACTTGGCATTGGAGTCCCAATGGCTTATAGTGCTGGGAGAGTTCAACGTCCATGTGGAGGCCACTCTGTCAGGAGCTCAGGACTTTATGGCCACCATGGCAACCATGGAGTTATCCCAACTGGTTTCTGGCCCTTCCCATTGAGCTGGACAGACATTAGACTTGGTTTTCTGCTGGGGATGGGAGGAAGGTGGCGGCAAGGAAGAACTGTCAATCATTCCATTGCCATGGACTGACCACTACCTGGTAAGGTTTAGACTTACTGTGCTCCCTAACCTCTGCGGGGGTGGAGGACCAATTACAATGGTCCACCCCAGGAAGCTTATGGATTCAAATGGATTCCTGATGGCTCTTGGGGAATTTCCCACCACCTCACTTGGTGATCCTGTCGATGCTCTGGTCACTCTCTGGAAAAAGGAGATGACTAGGATAATAGACAAAATTGCTCTGGAATGGTCCCCTCTCACATAGCAGAGCTAAACCATTTCCTTGGTTCAATGAGGAGCTGGCAGCAATGAAGCATGTAAAGCAGAGATGAGAGCATGTGTGGCGTTCAACTTGCAGTGAACCAGACCAAGCATGGGTATATGCCTACAATACATAAGGACTTATTCCGTGGCAGTGGAAGCCACAAGGAAATCTCTCACTGCGGCCAGCATTGCATCCATAAGGAACTGTCCTGCTGAGTTCTTTCGGACAGTCAGAGGATTGTTAAATCACATTCTGCAAAGTGGAATCCCTAACCATTCAACAGCTCGCTGTGAAGCATTTGCTCAATTCTTTGCGAATAAAGTTGTTCTGATCCATTCCAACCTGGACACCACATTAATGGCAGTCTCTGAAGATGTAGTGTGATCAGCTGCTTGTCCCTTTAGCAGCTGAGGAAGAAATAACTGTAAAAACACTTAACATTTACAACTATTCAGTGGCTGGAAATGAAACTTATAATAAAAAGATTTTAACAGTTCAGTGGTTGGAAACTGCTCTCTCTCTCTCTCTCTCTCTATCTATCTATCTATCTATATATATATTCTCTATAATCCCTGCCCCTTCTGCCTGCCAGGATCTAAAGCCTTGAAGAGGCTTCATGAGGGGCCAACTTCAGCCCTCCAGGTGTTTTGGACTTCAACTCCCACCATTCCTCACATCTTCTCTATCTTCTCTATGAGCCCGGGATTCTGCAGCAAATCCCCCCCCACCCCCAAAGAATATGTATGTGTGTTCACCAAGGCAGCAAACGCTGTGCCCGGGGTTTTGGCTTTTCCCGGGCTCACAGAGAAGAGCCTTTTGCAGTTTGAGGAGGGACCACAGTCAGAATACTTCGATTTGAATTTTACCTCTTCTTATACCCATTGTTATTACTGCTGTATTATTGCATGTGCATGGAATGTAGGTATATGACCAGTTGGATTACTTATACTATTAGGCACTTACAGTAGCATTCATTCTATTATACATTAGGTTGGTTTCTCACCCCAATACTCTTTGATGCTTTAGATCCTGGCAGGGCAGGAGGAGTGGACGGCTCGTCCTGCCCCTTCTGCCTGCCAGGATCTAAAGCCTTGAAGAGGCTTCATGAGGGGCCAACTTCAGCCCTCCGGGTGTTTTGGACTTCAACTCCCACCATTCCTCACAGCCTCAGGCCTCTTCCTTTTCCTCTCAGCCTGGGCAAACTTGGGCCCTTGCTCCCTCAGGATCGGGGTGAGAGAGAGGCAGCGAGGAGCGAGGGGGGGCTCCTCCTTTTTTTTGCTGCTTCCAAGAATAGAATACCCCCCTCCTCCCTCCCTCCTTCCTATTTGGAGAGTCCCATCTAGAATTCAGTGTGATTTATTCAAGTTTGGGCCTACAACTCCCAGAAATCCCAGCCAATTTACCAGCTGTTAGGATTTCTGGGAGTTGTAGGCCAAAACCATCTGGAATGCGCATGCGCTGGCATACGAACTACTAACGAATTTTGTTAGTAATTAAGTCACATTTTAGAAATTTTTGGAAATTTTTTTGTAAGTCTTTCTATTACTAATTTTTAAAAATCCCCCCCATTTGATTTTAGAATCACGATTTTTGGGTTCGAAACCATGCCTAGTAGGTATCTGTCATTGTGCATAGGTTTTCTGTAATAGCAGCTATAGCAGAAAATATGAAGGACTGAAACAGAAGACACACTTGTTCCCTTGTTGTTGGCAATAAAATGGAGTCATTGTTGGGTGGAAGATACAGTTGTCAATCTTAAACAAACCTCCCTGTTTTAACTCTTCTCTGCTGTATACAGGGGAGCTCAGATACATTTAATGGGAGTTTCAAAATTGTATCAGGACTTTATCACAATTGCACAATGCCAGCAGCTGTGTCAAGCTACCTGTCGTGACAGTAAATTGCCGCTATCCCATGTCATGGGGACAGAGCAGGAAAGGAGGAAGTGTATAATAATATTGTTTGTCCAACAAAAGTAAAAATAAAAAATGCAATTCCAAATGTTTCTCTCAACTCATATTTGGTGGTAGTCCCCAACTCTCCAAAGCAGAATGTTTTGTTCAGAGTTGCTCTGTCCAAGACTATTTCACACATTATCCAACAGTAACTACAAGACTCTTCTCATTTTCTGTCATAATTGGATCCAAGACTGAAGCCCTCAACAGGTTTGCAATTCTAGGACCCAGTTCTGAGGAATTTGTTGAAAGTGTGAGTGTAGAGGGAGCTTCTCGGTCTTTACAGAAAATCTTCTTTAATCACAGGCAAAGTCAAACACAGATCACAGTGGGATTAAGTTCTAATCACATTTATAGATGCATCTAAGTATTCAGGCATCACACTGGCACCATCTACATTGTCATATAATGCAATTTGAAGCTGTATTATATGGCCCATACAATTTAACTGCACTGGAATACATTATATAAGTTTAAAATGATGATATGATGCATTTTCAAAGTGCATTATATGGAAATGTAGATGTGACCATTGCTGAAATTCAGCACTTCCAGGTGAGCATAGGGTCAATAATTATAACACTATGCATACATTTATGTAAGTGTGCATAAATAACATGTGTCTATTCTAGTTATGCATACATTCATGCTATACTTAGACGCACAAACATATATTTTATGTGCATAAACAGTTCACACACCCACACACACACACATATATAAAGAGAGAGAGAGAGAGAGAGAGAGAGAGAGAGCAGTTTCCAACCACTGAACTGTTAAAATCTTTTTATTATAAGTTTCATTTCCAGCCACTGAATAGTTGTAAATGTTAAGTGTTTTTACAGTTATTTCTTCCTCAGCTGCTAAGCAGCTTTAAATACTATCAAAAATTCTGCTTTTCCAGCTGTTGAGTCATTTTTGAGCAAAATTACCTTGGCACCACCGAGTTCTTGTTTTTATGCTCTCTGTCTCCTCTCAATCTTTCACACTCACACATAAACACAGCACACAGTCTACACAAAATAAAAATATGTTTTCATCAGACATTTTGAAAAATAACATAAACAACACAGTTCTGTATATAATGAATCCAAGATGAGAGTTATGAGTTCATCTTAGCATTTTGATACCTCTTGTGGTATATTCAATGGAAAGACTGCTGTTGTGGCACGTGCAATGGAAAATGTATCCTTGTGGTCATTCCACTGGGAATTTTGTATTTATGGGTGTCCCCTTCAAGGAAATGAGAAAAGTATTTTTTCAGGAAAGCATGGATGATCTTTAAAGCTAGGGGGCAGGGCAAGAGAAGCAGGGTCAGCATTATTTCAAGAGCAACAACTATGTAATGAAACTAATAGTCTATGTGTATAAAACAATTAAGGTATTAGATTGAGAAAATGGAATTTTTTTTGCAGCTTTCAAGGAACTGAAGAGAGAAGGGAAATGATCTGGGTCAAAGCAGATGGAAAGAAGTGGGACAAAACCATTTACAATAGATACATTATGTCTGTAAACCAGTAAACTGATTAGAATAAGGATATATCCAGATGGACCTCATTTTTGATGCCAGAAGTGCTGTTTTGATTCCTCCTGAACTTTGCAGTCAAGATATATCAATTGGGACCTCTATTGCTCCCACCAATATACAGATGTATTACTAGTCTCACAAATACTGGCATGGTCATATTGATAGTTTAGATTTGCATGGTTGTCAATGTCTTCCTATTGCTTGGGATTTTCTGAATTTTCATTCTTAGTGGATTACCTTTTCTTTTTTTTTTCAATAGCTCAGGAATAAACTAGAGCTGGAGTAAGTTAGGCTACCAATGGTTATGCATCAGAGACTGGGCTGCCACATAACTTTGTCTAACAACAATTCAGTAATAGATTAGATATAGCCTTCTCACCTGAAATTTTGTAAAAATGTAGCTAAATGTAGGTTGATAGAATTAAAAAAAATTCTTAGCACCTTGCCATCCCACATCTTTTAGGACCTGAAGGAATTTCTGCTGGAAACTACTGGTGCCTTCGTGATTAAGCTGGGAATAATAGTGTAGAGAATGCTATTGGTTTATGTGAAGCAATTACAGGTCATAGTTGTCACTTTTTAAAAATAATTGCAAATGTCAGTTAGGATATCTGGCTACCTGGGCTGGATCTACACTGCTCTATACTGATCTACACTGATCCCAGATTATCTGTTATCCCAAATTTTATGGCAGCATAGACTCATATAATCCAGTTCAAAGCAAATACTCTGGGGCAGACCTGGGCAATTGTCGGCCCTCCAGGTGTTTTGGACTTCAAATCCCAGAAATTCTAACAGCTGGTAAACTGGCTAGGATTTCTGGGAGTTGAAGTCCAAAACACCTGGAGGGCCAGCAATTCCCCAGGTCTGCTCTGGGATCAGATCCAAGGATACAGGACAGTATAGATCCGGCCTAGGGACCCTTCCGGATAGGGCCAAATCCTGGAAGTAACTGGGATATTTTAATCCCAATTCTTTGCATGATTTAGTCCACTCCTCACACCTCCTCCAAACCCTGCACTTTCGCAAGGGGGGAGGGGTGACTACATGCCCTACCAGGTCAACCAGAGGTTGCTTCACAAAGGGATAGAATGCTATTATACATTTTATTTTTAAATTAAAGTAGATAGGGTTACAGCCTGTGTTGAATGGGGTTACACTCCCCCTGAAGACACAGATTTGTAGCTTGGGAGTAATCCTGGACTCATTGCCGAGTCTGGAACCCCAGGTCTTGGCGGTGGCTGGGAGGGCATTTGCACAATTAAAACTTGTGCACCAGCTGCACCCGTACCTTGGGAAGCCTGATCTGGCCACACTGGTCCATGCTTTGGCTACACCCCAAATAGATTACTGCAACGTCATCCAAGGCGTTGGATGGGGTCACCCTCCCCCTGAAGATGCAGGATCGCAGTCTGGGAGTGATCCTGGACTCATCACTGAGTCTGGAACCCCAGGTCTCGGCGGTGGCCAGGGGAGCTTTGCACAGTTAAGACTCGTGCGCCAGCTGCGCCCATACCGTGGGAAGTCTGATCTGGCTACGGTGGTCCACGCTCTGGTCACATCCCGAATAGATTACTGCAACACACTCTACGTGGAGCTGCCTTTGAAGACAGTTTGGAAACTGCAATTAGTCCAATGGGCGGCAGCCAGACTACTAACGGGAGTGACATACAGGGAGCATACCACCCCCCTGTTGTGTCAGCTCCACTGGCTGCCTGTCCAATTTCGAGCTCAATTCAAAGTGCTGGTTTTGACCTTTAAAGCTCTATACGGTTCTGGCCTAGCTTACTTGTCCGAACGCATCAACCGCTACGTCCCATCCTGTACCATAAGATCATCCGGGGAGACCCTGCTCTCGCCAGCATCTCAAATGCGGTTGGTGAGGACAAGGGATAGGGCCTTCTCGGTGGTGGCTCCCCATCTGTGGAACACACTCCCTATTGATATTCGATCAGCTTCATCCCTCCTGGCATTCAGAAAAAAGTGAAAACCTGGTTATGGGACCAAGCGTTTGCACTTTAGCACGATACGGCACTTTGATTGGATTGAGATTGCAATCTGGTGGACAAGACCTAATGGTTATGGATGGAATACTCTTTTAACTGTTGTGAATGTACACGATGCATTTTAATGTTAATTGTATTTTTAATGTATTTTAATTCTAGCTGTATTTTAATGTATTTTATTCTTAACTGGTTGCTTTTATTATATGTATACTATGTGGCATCGAATCGTTGCCATTGTTAGGCCGCTCTGGGTCCCCCTTCAGGGGTTGAGAAGAAGCGGGGTAGAAATGATGGAAATAATAATAATAATAACGTGCTCTACATGGGGCTGTCTTTGAAGACTGCTCGGAAGCTCCAACTAGTCCAACGGGCGTCAGCTACATTACTTACTGGAGCGTCATACAGGGAACGTACCACCCCTCTGTTATGTCAGCTCCACTGGCTGCCGAGCACAATTCAAAGTGCTGGTTTTGACCTATAAAGCCCCATATGGCTCCGGCCCAGCTTACCTGTCCGAATGTATCTCCCTCTATGTCCCAACTTGAAGTTTAAGATCTTCTGGGGTGGCCCTGCTCTTGGCTCCGCCTTTGGCGCAAACACACTTGGCAGGGACGAGGGACAGGGCCTTCTCAGTGGTGGCCCCCTGCCTGTGGAACTCGCTCCCCAGTGAAATCAGGTCAACAATATCCCTCCTCACCTTCAGGAGGAAATTGAAACGTGTTTATGGGACCAGGCCTTTGGGGAGCTTGCAGATAATTGACAATGATGATAATGCTATGGAAAATGGACTATGGATAGGCTTCCGATTGTGTTGTGCTCACTGAATTCATTTCTAGATAAGGCTAGCCAGTATTATTGTACTTTTTATGAATGTACTCTTTATTTTAAACTGACTTTTAAATTAATTTAATGTATCATTTATATGTATTTCTCTCTGGCATTACTTCGCGAACGAAGATTCTTAGGAAGGACTTATCCCACACTTTCTACAAGCGTGTTGATGATTTCGTTTTTGGAGGTTGGATGTGTCCTTTGAGCCTGTGCAATGGATTTTTCTGGCGGAGCGCAGCGTGCACAGAACTGGCCTCACCCTTTAAACAAAAGGTTTGTCTGCTGGGGCCTAGCAAGCTGGGACGGTGGCAGCAAGATCCTCAGGTCGTAAGTTTGATTTAAGTTTCCTTTTTTCTAGATGGTTGACTTTACAGGATTAGATGAGCATCATCTGCCCGGGTTTGAAATCAGAGTTTTCCTTTTCTTAGGATGGTTGCTAAAAGGCTAGAGAGCCCATCCTGCCCATTGATGCTCTTTGTCAGACCCTTCGGTTGTGACCTTGATGGCATGGGAGGCCCTACCAGTGGCTATTATGCCACCGCCAGCATAGCTGACAACTTCATTATGGTACACAAGCCTCTCCCCCACGTCAAGGAGGCGCCAATGGAGAGATATATGTATTTATTGTATGTATTATTGTATATGTAGCGGCATGGAATTCTGCCAGCTGTAAGCCACCCTGAGTCCCTCCCTGAAGGTTGAGAAGAGCAAGGTACAAATGTTTAAAATACATAAATAAAATAAATAAAATAGAGGTTCTCTTGCAGGCTTACTTCCCCATCTGATGTTGAGACGAAGGCCCCATCTACACTGACATTACAATGAGGTGACACAAAACTGCAGTGGTGAATAATACATGATAGGAGCCCCAGTGGCACAATGGGACCAACCCTTTTGCTGACAGGACTGCTGAGCAACAGGTCAGTGGTTCAAATCTGGGGGGATCAGGTTGGGCGCCCTCTGTCAGCTCCAGCTCCCTATGCAGGGACATGAGAGAAGCCTCCCACAAGGATGGTAAAACATCAAAACATCTGGTCGTTCCCTGTGCAACATCCTTGCAGATGGCCAATTCTCTCACACTTGCAGTTTCTCAAGTTGCTCCTGACACAAAAAAAACAAACAAAACATGTTGGCAACATGTGCTGCAATGTGCATTTAAGGGTATATATTGTATTTTAAAAGTCCCAAGAAGATCTGAGTTCAGTCCAATAATGCACTGTAGCAGATGCCAGTGTATCCCAGATCCAGAGTGAAATCAGATCTGCAAAATGCAGAACACATTGTAGACACCTGCCCTTGCTGAAGCACATTACAGAATCCAGAACAGGAGCTGCTGAAAAGCACTCCAAGGGCATGGCTGGGCAGCAGGGGGTCTACCGACTCACTGGGAGGACTACGTGTTGATTACCTCCACTCCCATTTGTCACTTTTCCTTTTTTCTGCCCATATGCCTCCAGAGCACTAATATGTGTCTCTCCTAGAAATTGAGAAAGCAGTTCGATATGAGTTTCTGTAGTTAATGTAATCACCTTTGTACCCTCAAAACAGCTGGCTCCATGCATGCACATCCGGTGTGGCGCGAACAAGCTAGAGCCCTCCGCACCAGCTCCACGAGGCCGGAGACCGAGGAGGAGCGCCAGGCAGCCGGAGGCAGAGCCTCCGCCCCCGGCCGGCCACCAAACCCTCCTCCTCAGTCTCTGGCCCCATGGAAGGTGGCCCGCCCATGCAGAACCAAATGCGCACACGCAGAACCAGCTGGCTCTGCGCATGAGCACCCAGTGCAGCACGGAATCAGCTAATTCCACGCATGCGCACCCAGTGCGGCACAAGCAAACCAGAGCCACCCGCAGCAGCTTGAGGACGGAGACCGAGGAGAAGCGCCCGGCAGATGAAGGAAGAGCCTCTGCCCCAGCCGCCAAACCCTCCTCTTTAGTTTCCGGCCCCATGGAAGGCGGCCCGCCTGCGCAGCACCAAATGCGCATGTGCAGAACCAGCTGTGTCCACGTATGCACACACGGCGCGGAACCAGCTGACTCTGCACATGCGCACCCGAGGCGGTGCGGAAACAGCTGGTTCTGTGCATGGGCATTTGGTACAGCGCGAGGAGGCTCACCGCACAAAGCCGGAGAGGAGGAGGGGTAGGCATTTTTGTTGGGGGGGGGGGCAAAATAATGTTCATTTACCATTGAAAATTACCTTAGTCTGGCCCTGAAGTTCCATACTTGTTAATCTAATCACCCACATACCGAAACCAGTTCCTCCCAAACCGATTCCAAGCCACACTATAGAATCAGTGTAGATGTACTCCTAGGCTTCCCAAGGTACAAACATATTGTTGGTAGCACATCAAGGTATGCTATTGTTGTTATGTGTTTTCAAGTCATTTTTTTATTTATGGTGATCATAAGATGAACTTGTCATGGGATTTGTTCAGAGGGGGTTTGACTTTGCCTTCTTCTGAGGTTGATTAAGACATCTTTATGGCCACACAGTGGTTTTCCATGGCTGACTGGGATTTGAAGCCTGTCCCCAGAGTCATAATCCAATACTCAAACCACTATACCATTCTGGCTCTCATTAAGACAGGAGAGCAGTCAAATATAACATTAGCCATCCCTAGCTGAAGTATGGTTGGCAGTTGTGTGGGAGAGCTATTCCAGCCATTTTCAACAATACTGAATTAGATAGAGCAGTGATCTGATTTAGTGTATGTCAGCTTCATGTGCCTGGTTTGTAATACTGATGGAAGATTTATTATCACTTTCTGTAGCTACTATTTGCAAGCATAGTTGCCCAGCTAAGTTACTAATTTCAGAAAAGACTGAATTTCACCACTGTAGCAGGGAAGAATTTTCCGTGTGCAGACATTCTCAGGTTTTGAATTGTTCCTTCATATTCCATTTAATTTTCCTTTCTCTTTTGTCTTTGTGGCTTGTTCCCACTACCCCTTTCTGTATCCTAAACAATCTAATTCCTTATGTTTACAATCCACAAGATTTCTTCTTTCCACAAAGAAGTTTCCAATAAGTATTTATAAAGTGGAAAAATAAATGGCAAACAGAAGATAGAGCAAAAAAAATCTTCTATATCCTGACCATTGCTAATGTAGATGACGGCTGTATACGCCTGTATATATTTAAGTTCTGTAGGATATATTATACTAGACCATGGATATGAAAGACACTTTGGGTAGCCAAAACAAAGATCTAAGAACTAAATATTTTGAATGTCAAAGCAAAACAAAAACAACCAAACCTCGTGGCTCTCCCACCCATGTTACTATTTTTATTTTTGACTAACACATTGGATGGGTAAGTTTACGTGGTCATGTGGAGCTGTTTCTGGAAGGGTAACATTGTGTAATTCGGGCACCGTGTCCATATAAACAGTTA
Organism: Anolis apletophallus; assembly: GCA_030556195.1. Taxonomy (NCBI): domain Eukaryota; kingdom Metazoa; phylum Chordata; class Lepidosauria; order Squamata; family Anolidae; genus Anolis; species Anolis apletophallus. Next base: position 130,009,806 of record JARBWK010000001.1, on the reverse strand, counting down.
ACCTCCCAAAACGTGAGAGATCTTTGTTGTGTCTGATGAAGGCAGACATTCATTAGGATATTTTTCTTCTCTTTTCCTTGCAAAATTTACCACCAGCTCTTGGAAATGTTCCACTTCATGCAAGTAGGAAACCACAAGTATTCCTCTACGTATATCAGTACCAGAAGCTGAAAATGCAGAATGCCTTCAAAATGCTTTGAACCCTTTAATTGTGTCTCTTGTATAAATGCTTTATTTATTCATTCATTTCAGCTTGTAGCTTATCAAGGCTAACAGACATGACTTGATTGAATGTAGACAATTAAAATTATGACAGCAGAGGGAATGTGTGTGTGTGTTGGCGAGAGAGAATGAGAGAGAGAGAGAGAGAGAGAGAGAGAGAGAGAGAGAGAGAGATTTTACTGCCGCTAAGTGAAAGTGTCCTCAGGAAATAATGAATCAGGATGGATGATATATCCTGTCTCTGTCAATGTTGTTACACACTAAGACCTGCCAACAAACAAGCCTGTGGCAAGAAAGTGGTGCAATTCATGGATGTTCCCTAAATTTATTTCATTTGATTGTTGTATTATCTCCCCACCAAAATCTTAGCAAACCCCAGATAGATGACAACAGAGTGTTACGGTAATATTTTCACCTCCCTCTAGTTACTTCTCTGTTGTTTGGGCATGGCTGGCCCTATCATTAGGCAGGATGAGACAGCTGCCCCAAGTGGAAGATGTGAGTGGGCAGAGTGGCAGGAAAAAGCAACCATAAGATTTTGGAGGAAAAAGCTTCACATGTCAAAGTGACTATTTTTCATCCCCTAAGTTAGCCTGCTATTGTCAACAACAGTGAAAGAGTCTGCTCCCTTCTTATCAGTGCTGGATAAGACTCACCATGCAGGCCTGAGTACATCTTTGGTATGGCAAATAAAGAAGACAGCCGACACACATAGGTTAGCCTGCTGGGAGGAGCGGAATACAAAAATGAAATATAAATAAATAAATAAATAAATAAATCTTTGTGGATTTGTTTGACACTTTCTTTCTAGGTATCTTTATGTCCTTCAGTGTGACTCTGTGTTCACCTTCTACCAGTAACTGACCACAGAGTCATGCGGAGGACCTAAAGGTTTATAGAAACAACATATCTCTGAGAATCTTTAGGTTCTCCGATGTGATTTTATGGTCAATGTTCAGTAGAAAGATTGGTAAAGAATTATGTTGGAAGATATAGAGATTTGTAGAGAAGTGTTCTCTCAGAGCAGTTCCACAGTCTGAAGCAGTCCAGAGGGTCAAGGTTTATATACCTCCAGTGTGCATTGCAACATAATCCAGCCAGAAACAGCTTAATTAAAAAAATACTCCATTGAAATTCTGGAATAAGCTATAAAATCCATTGCAGCTGATCACTGTACAAGGTATAGCTGACACAAAGTAAGAACTGAAAAAACAAAATGCTGAGTGCTTGTGGGGACAGAATGAGTGCTGAAGCATTTAGGAGAAAAACTGAAAACATGGCTCTCTGGAAGATAAACAAACACTTCCCACCTGGAGAGAAAACCACAGCAATCCCATTGAAAAGCTTGCTTTGCCCTCCAACCCCCTGAACAAAAGAGGCGACACACAAAATATTGGGTTCAAATTGAGCAACTTTTATTTAAAGTTACCTATTTAAATTTCCTTAAGTCTAACTCAGAGGGTGTCAGGAATCAAGGTGTATCACAGCCGAGGTATCATTCGCCCTCGGAGAGAAAACCACAGCAATCCCATTGAAAAGCTTGCTTTCTCTTTGCTCCTGTACCCTGACTTGTTCTAGTATTGATCCTTATCAGAATGTTTGCTTCCCATCAACATATTCTACCAGTCAAGGTAAGAAAAAAAGCATTTTGGATTGATATGCAATCAGCAGATCTTTGAGGCCACAACCCCAGCCTCCACTGGTTCCTGGGTAGGTGCTCCACATAAAACTGGGTCTCTTTATTCCACATTCTGGCTTGATTTAAATAGCTATGTAGAACTGCCCTCAGTTTTTAAAAGTAGGTTTTTTAACATGCATTTTGAGGAGCCACTGGTGGCGCAATGGGTTAAACTCTTGTGCTGGCAGGACTGCTCACTGAATGAATGGTTGGCGATTCAAATCCAGGGAGTGGGGTGAGCTCCCAATGGTCAGCTCCAGTTTCTAATGCAGAGACATGAGAGAAGCCTCCCACAGGATAGTAAAACAGTTGAGTGTCCCCTGGATAATGGCAACATGTGTTCGATGGTGTTACACTCCGTCTGAAGACACAGGTCTGCAGCTTGGGGATACTCCTGAACACAGCACTGACATTTTATGCTCAGGTGTCAGCAGTGGCCAGGAGGGCCTTTGCACAGTTAAAGCTTATGCACCAGCTGTGACTGTACCTTGAGAAGTCTGACTTGACTATGGTGATCCATGCCTTAGTTACCTCAAGATTGGATTACTGTAATGCACTCTACATGGGGCTGCGCTTGAAGACGGTTCAGAAACCACAGTTGGTACAAAGGTTGGTGGTCAGATTGTTAACTGGAGCGAGTTACAGGGAGCGGTCAGCCCCTAAGTTAGCCTGCTATTGTCAACAACAGTGAAAGAGTCTGCTCTCTTCTAGATAAGCCTCACCATGCAGGCTGCCAATAAATTTCCAGTCCCAATTCAAGGTGCAGATTATCTTAATATATAAAAATGCTTATGTCATCATTAGTACCTTAAAAACTAGAAAACCACTGAACGAAAACACACCACATTTGGCAACTATACGTCTCACAAAGCAAGGTGTGACCAACAACAATAAAAAATAAATAAAAGACCTAAAAACAACTTACAAAACCTAAAAAAGAGGAGAACTACTTAGTGGAATACTAAACGTTTCTCGGTTTAAAGGTTTTGACTGGAACCTGTAATTCAAGCACTGAACTACTTCTGGAACCATAATGCTTTGTACAATAATATTGCAACCACTGAACTTCTTTGCCTGTTCTAAGTAAATAAATAAACATCTTTCTTTGTTTATCCCAAGCAAAACCCTCTGTGTGCCTCATACAAATTACATACATAAGGTAGGTTGTGGAAGAGTTCTATATTTGGTGGCAGTGTGTGATAAACTTAAAGAAGAATAAACCCTCTACACTTTGAGTGACACAAAGTGGGATATTTTTAACATCTGTTGGGGTATCTCTTAAATTTTGGTGGCAGCGGTAGGATGATATGAAAAAGGTCCATCCTTCCCTGCCAGAAGATTTGTTTGTCCCTTTCCTTTTACATTCATCATATTAGCCAGGTAAAGCATCCTGCTTCACCTGCCTTAGCCATGAAAATGGAGAGCAGCTGGGGTGAATCCATTACCCCACATGCTCTTCCCTCGCAGCAACGCTTCCTCCATCACATGGGTGGAGGGGCATCACATGGGAAACCTCCCGTGTTGAGAGTGAAGCATTGAGTGATGCTTCCACTTCTAGAAGCTCCTTTGTGTCATCTTAATGGGTGGCATGCCCATCGACTTGCAGCTGGAGTGGAAATAAGTATGATGAGGTGGAGAGTGAGATAAATTAACACCCTGATCTATTATAAAGCAACTTTCTAGGTTCTCTGGTAATTTCATTTTCCATCATTTAAGTTAACTCTCAATTTTTAGGAAGTAGAGGTACATTTATCTCAGCTTTTTCTGAGTGTTTGCTTTGCTCAAGGTCACCCAGTGGGTTTTTGTAGCTGAACTGAGAATCAAACCCTAGTCTCCAAAATTGTAGTAAAACCACCGCTTCCTCAAAAATATATTATATTAGAATGAATAGCCCAGCAATGAGAGTCTCTTTATACTCACTTAGTCCTGAAAAACTCAGTTGATTAAAATGGTCCTTACCTCCTGGTAGAAAGAGATGTATGAACTTGAAAAACAATGTACAATTTCTTCTTGCGTAACTGAACATATAAACTTAAGCTCTAATAATTACGTCAGCCTTACACAGGCACTGTTATGTTTACTTCTTGATAAGCCATGTCTGCCAACACTTAGGTTGTTACAAATGTGAAAACCGCCCTCTTGCTAGGATGGGTTTTCCTGCTACTTGATTGAATACTGTCATTTGGTCACTCAGTGGCAAAAGATCAAAGACTGGAGTTCAAACTTTGACTGATAAATCCTCTCAGGAAAAAAGATTAATGGGTATTAGAATTCCATCTTGCTACAAGAGCCTGCTTTTTATCAGGCAAAGGGAGTCCAAAGATGAAGAGAAAGTGACTTTTTTATATTTTTGCCATCTCTTCCCATATTTTTGTGGGAAGAATAACTGAGAGCTCCTTGCTATCAGTTGCAATTTGTCATCTTTGAAAAGAAAATGTGGTGTCCAGATATAAATAAAGGAAGTAAAAGAAACAGAAAGAAGATTAAGAATTGAAATTTACCCATGCTGAAGTGCTACAGATTTACCCCTAACAAAATGCTTGTGCAGACTTTTCACATACTCTACTGCCTGAACAATTTTCACCTAGCTCCATTTCTAAACTAGTCTAGAATATGGCAGGATGTGTTACTTCTCATGTCTCATAAAGCTGGGTTTTTCAAGACTTGTGTTCCAAGAGCACACTCAATTTTTTTAAAAAATTTACTCCTTCATAGTGTGTCTAGATATATGTGTTTGGTCTGTATGCACACTAGGAGTGTATTCCAGGATATTTCTGTCATGGGATGTCCTCGATTCAACACGTACCTGCTGAACATATGTCAATTTCTGACCTCCACCATTTACTTATCTCCCCATCGCCTCCTCTATTCCTTTGCAGTCATGATGCTACCTGTGAACACCTGAGAATCCCCTTAAGATCTACTCACATAAGAATGAGGTGCCTGTGAAATCAGTAAGGAGGAGTAATTGTTGATTGTACAGGTGCTTCGTTCTGACATTGTAAGGAGCTTCATGGTTGGCAAGGAGCAGATACAGTGATATAATGGTGAGCCATCCCCTTCCCCTGCACTGATCAGCAGAAGGAAAGGGTGATGGTGGTGGTGTCCATCTGGAGACTGGATGGCCATGAATCTTTAGGATACTGCAAACTTTGCAGAGAAGAGGTTAAGGGCACAAACCCCTAGATACTTACCAGATGCCTCCACACATTGTGTGGATTTAAGATGTTGGATTTAAGATCAGTCCAAATTGTTTATTCAAGTAGACAAGCCCCGAGTCTAACCACTCAAAGTTGGTTGTGTAGCTATTCCATCTTCCCTTCCTTAATGGATTTATTTTGCAATTAAAAAGAAAGCGATGTTGGTAACACATAGAAAAATTGTTGAAGTCCTCGGGATATCTACCACCTCTCTAAATAAAACTTCATACTTGAAGTAGGGCAATTACATAACAACATTTTCTAGAATAATTCCAAAACATCTTAATCCTATAAGACAGAGAAGTATTTTGGGCTTAAGTAGACAAAGAGCAAAAGATAGCCTCCATTCAATCAGGATTCAGCATCATTTTACTGACCCTCATCCAGTTTATTAAGTCAACCCATCTGTGATGGCAAAGTGCTGTAGAGTTGAATGCTATCAACAAGCTGATATTTTAAATTAATAAAACATGAAATAGTGACCAGTGTGTGCCCACTTCTTTTCCCAATGTGTCAGGCCATGCCATATTGGGATATGCTTTAGAAAGCTGCATCCCAATACACAAACCCTTCCATGTAGCACAAAAGCAATGAACTTTCAAGTATAGTCAATTGACCACCCACTGTCTGAAATGTAGTTCTGTTCACTCCAGACAGATTTGAAGGCATCCACTGATACAAATACAAATTAGTTTGTTTCTGAATTTTCATTCCTGAAAGGGATGACCCAAACAGCTATGGCTAGTGGAGGTTCCCTCCCCTGCCATCACTTTTGGCTTCTTTCAGCTTCACAATAGGCTTGGGAACTCAGACAAACTCTTATTTCCTTTCTTGTTATTTGTAAATGACTTTCCCTTAGGGATGTTATTTAATAGACTGGATATGATGTCAATGCCTTTAATAAACATGTTTCTTTTTCCTCAACAAGTTTGTTTTCATTTTAAACCCAGATGTACTTCTTTTTCCCTAAACAGATATAATGGTACGGACAATTTAAAAAATGCAAATATGACTAAAACGAGCCTTTTAATGTTCTGGAAATATTAAAACATGAAATTTCTCTCTGTTCCTTTCCCTTCCTGTTGTTGGTAGAGAGAAAGAATTTACAATGGTATTTCATGGTCAGCCCAACTTGTATGCCAAGACTCAGAAAGGTTTTTTTCGAGAAATGGGGGACAGGGAGTGGTTTCTGGGCTGAGTCTGAATGGAACCTGAGCAAGCATTGGAAAAAGTAGGAAATGTCTTCACACTTTCACCAGCCCATGAAACTGCAGGACTGTCAGCCACCAGATCATGAACTAACCACATGAGATAATAAGTGTTCATGACAAATGTTGATAAAAAAATTTCACACAGGCTTGTCAGTTTTGCAGAATTGCAAATGTATGTCATTTTTAGATTTTCATCTTGCAATTTTGACTTTGAATGAACACTTCTACACAGACTATATAATGAGTCTTTTCTTCCACTTCAAGGATGATGAAAGCATGTTCATGAGAGCTCATGAAGCTCTCACTTCTGTTTTTCAAACTCCTACCCACCTCTTCCCTGGATTGCACTTTTTTTTGGCACAAAGTGGTAACTTCCCTATTTTGGGAGGGAGCCACAGTAATTGAAAATTCTCCTTATAAATTGAAATTATCCTCCCAACACCCCATTTAATTTATTAAAATATTCTCCCCCAGCTGAAAGTGAACTTCTAACCATTTTTGCCTCCTTGGTTTTCAATATTTTTGGAAGAAAAAATCCCCCTTCCATGTACACCAAAATTGCTACCCCTGATTTCCATGATGGCAAATCAACCATGTATATATTATGAATGGATAATGACTATGGAGCTAAGATAGACATGCTGACCACATTTGTTGTGATCCAGCTACTCTGTGCTGGGATTTGGCAAGCCCAATCCACTGCCGATGTTTCAGAAGATGCTTGCCTTGGATCAGCAACTGTTATTTGGATGCTTGGCTCTTCTTTGCTCCTTATTTTGAGGCAGTCCCAGTGACTCATATCCTCACTGATGGATTCTCTAGACAATGAGCAGGAAATAGTGTTCATCAAGTCATGGTATCCAAGACCAGGCAAATTATATTGAGATCGGAGGTAGAAAATATATATCATTCAACCATAATAACCCCCCAAATTAACACTAATCTAAGGTGATCAGCTCAGTCAGCCAGCCTTGCAGAGCAGCAAACCCATCTGCAATAGTTCTTTGAGCAACAGTAAAAAATAGTCCATGTTCCCAAAATATGTTTCTATTCTTATTCCACAATTCTATAGTGTCCCTGCGCTGGTCAGGTATGGAAAAAGTTTTGTAGCCTGCAGTGTCACATCCCATATTTTTATTATCAATTATCTCAGATGTACCTCAGATGTCAACATAATTTGCTTGCTCTTATTATTATTATTATTATTTCTACAGCTGCTACTATTATTTGCTTCTATTCAACAGCATTACCCAATACCCTTAAAATGCTGCAGTGGAAACCCTGAATTTTAGTTTCATTTGGTATAGAAACACAGTGTCCTAAATTCAGGTGCCTAGTCCCAATTAGAATCCCTCTATGATTCCCATGGTTTGAATAGGTCTATTCTAATTGGGAGTAGTAGTTGGTCCATAAAAAAATTGGTTCTAAACTACAAATGGGGGGTGAATTTTTTTTATTAGTAATAGAAATACTTACAAAAAATTTCCCAAAAATTCTTAATTTATATGTAATTAATAACAAAATTTGTTATTAGTTCTTATTCCAGCACATGTGCACAGCAGGAAAACAGGGCTGACATCACAGGCAAATCAAGGGAGAAACATTTGCCTTTACTTCTGGAGTGCAATTGACTGGAGCTGAAGATTTATAACATATAGAAATGGTACCACCAACTTTCTGCATATTGATGAAAGTACAGAGAGTGTAAATAAATATACATTACTAACAACATGATAGAAACAAGCGAAGCTATATCAACAAATAATCAATTAATGCAAATGAAATGCACAGAGATACAATATGAGCTTCTAACACGGTGGTTCTCAACCTGGGGTCCCCAGATGGTTTTGGCCTACAACTCCCAGAAATCCTAACAGCTGGTAAACTGGCTGGGATTTCTGGGAATTGTAGGCCAAAACTGGAATAAATCACACTGAATTCTAGATGGGACTCCAAATAGGAGGGAGGGAGGGAGGGGGGTATTCTTGAAGGAGCAAAAAGGAGGAGGAGGAGGCTTGTGCAATCACAATGTATCGAGGAGCGCAGATGTGAGGGGAAAGCAAGCAAGTCTACAGGGGTGGTTTCTGCAAGGGTAGTAGTCTATCCAATCATATTATCAGGTAATCTTTGCAGGAATAGGGGTCAGTTACTTGTAATCCACAATTACATGTGTTGCAATCCACTTGGGAGTGATCTCAATAGCCGCGCTGAGGAAAAATGCGGAAGAAGCCCAGGCTGCAGTGCTGGCTGGGGGAGAGAATGCCATCAGGCCAGCTGAGCCAGTGGATCAACAAGGGTGGTTCCCGCAAAGCTTTAGCATGCTTCTCCTGCTTCCCCCGACCAGGCAGAAGGCAGGGACAGGACTCTGGTGTGTGTGTGTACTGTGTACGTTACCCTGAAAAGTAATTTTGGAGGACATAGATATTTCTGTTAGAAGAATCTCTACTGAGAAGGGAAGCTATGATCTAATTACAATAATTAAGAACAATGGCGGCCCCCTGGTTCGGTAAGGAAATTATACTTCCGGGTTGGAGCACGTGGTTCAAACAATTAAATTAACTTTTTATATGAATTTAATCCGATTTCAAATAATTTTAAAACCGCAGTGACCAACCCTACTAATTACTTATTTGTCAATGTCAATTATCTGCTTTTGCTGTATTGTGATCTGGCTTGTGTATGGGTGAATCTTAAGAGCCAGCAGGGGAAAGGACATGGCATTGTCAACAAGGTATAATCAGGGAATTGTGAGTGACACCTCTGATATTAGTGAAGCAGTGGATCTGCTCCAAATTTTAATATAAACTTTAAAAGAGCTGTTTTATGAACTGAACCCCATTCCTAAAATAATCAGTTCAATACTTTGGACTAAATCCCAGAGTAATTTCATCATCTCACTGACATGGGAGACACTAGTTGCCACATCCGTCATGCCTTCCTCTTCAAGTATTACGTGTCTTTTGCAACCATCTGTAGGCATTTGGGCCTACTAATGAACCAATTCAGTGGTTGCATGGAAGCTTTGCTGTTCCCTAGACAAAATGGGCCCAGTAGCACAGTCTATTATTGGACTCAATAGACTCTTAACTGCCCTGATAATTTCCAGAAGAAGCTAGAGTTGTGACATTACTCATCTCGTCTGAAGAACTCAGTGAGCAATTGCAGCAGAGAAAAAGAAAAGTTTCATTTTTGGCAGAAAAGAGTGGCTCCACATGAATTAACTTTCAGAACTGATATTTAAGGATTTTTTATTAGTCTGTAGGATGTCTCTCCAAGTCTTGCTGGAGTCAATGTGCTGAAAGGCTGTAGACTCAGTTATAATAAAAGGGACATTATTTTTAATTGTTTCCTCTCAGTATTATCACATTGGAGTGCGGGTGAGTGGAAAAGAGAGTTTTCAGAGCTCCAGTCCGTCGCCTTCTGGACTGCTGAGTTGTTCCCATTCTGGGAGGAGGAGAGGAGTTTGAAAACATTTGGCACATGAAATGGAAACCAACCAGCACTCATTCCCCAAATTCACTGACTCCTGAACCTTGGAGAAAAGCAGCACAGATTCAGTACATATGTGAAGACAGAGGGGAAAAAATAAGGATATTGGAATGCTCACAAAGAATGAAAGAACATATAGTAATTTAAATTATCTTCACCCTCCTGATGGCCTGTATGCATTTATTAACATTGTGCATGATGAGTTGGAGATTTCACTGACTTGTTCAATATTTAGGGTCCCCTCTGTTCTGGAGTAATTTGTAAATATTATTCAATTGATCATATAATGGAGCTCCCAGCTGAGTCTCAGGAGTAAAAATAATTGTGTCTGTTTTCTTATTTCCCTCCTCCCAGCAACTTTGCAACTAGCCAAGTTCTGAAATTCTTGAAATATGGGGAAATAGTATGCTAGAAAGTCAATTGCATATAAGAATTGGTGGCCACCAGAAATAGCCTGAACTTCTATTTGTGAAAATAATTGACATTAATGCCCAAAATCGGTCCTGTGTTCCAGGATCTGATTTCATGTTATCTGCTTTGAACTGTATTATATAAATCTACACTGTCAAATAATCTGGAATAAGAAGATAATCTAGGATTTATGGGGTTTTTTCGTGTCAGAAGTGACTTGAGAAACTGAAAGTCACTTCTGGTGTGGAAGAATTGGCTGTCTGCAACTATGTTGCCCAGGGGATGCCCAGATGTTTTTGATATATTATAACACAACGGGTGTGGTCACTGTCGATCCAAGAAAAATATCAATATCAATAATATCAGAATATTCAAAGTATTTTTGTATTGGATGATCACTCCGGTGATGTGTCAGGCAAATTTAATATATAAACCCAAGTCGGGTGCCAAAACAAACAACACAAACTTAATCCCACAGCTGGAATAATGCACATCGAAATCAATGTCAATCAAGGTAAGTTCACAAATTCGCAAGTGGGAAAAGAAGACGGAGTAACGCCGCTGTAGATGTAGTATTCCACCCCGATGGGTATTTGTAATCCCACCCCGATGGGTGTTTGTAATCCAGTAAGGAAATCGGAGGCAAACTCGCCGTAAACCACAATTGTAGGCTCAGTGGTGTCCCCAATCCGGAGAGTTGGTTATACGGGCGATGTCTGCAGAATCCTCTGGCCGACGAGGACACAAGTGTACAGGGGTCCCACCTCGTTTCGACCCCCACGGGTCTTTTTTAAGGCCAAAGTAACGATCCCCACGTAGCGCATCCCAGGGCAGGCGGCGAGAATCTAACATAGATATAAAGACGCTTATAGTGTATATTCACATTACATATAGTAAGCATTCAAATAAAGTAACCACTGTTATTTATACAACATAAATGAAAATGGAAGCACAAGGTACTACATAAACATGGAATTTACCTTGGAGAAAGGTTCTCCGGTGTGTTCCACCTCAATAGGTGGGGCAAATGCGCAAACACTGGTAAATGAGGGAGTATTTAGTAGGTAAGGGAAATCTACAGGTGGGGTGATTAAAGGAGAAGATTATTGATTGGGATCTTTTCGTTCAGGCCCCATGGTTGCTCGGTTTTTAAAAGGACCGTCCATTTACTTTCTGCCCTCAATAATGTCTTCTGGGCATCACCGTGGGGTGGGACTCTGACGATTTCCAAGCCACAGAATTGAAGGTCATTCGGGCTATGTTGATATGTTTTATAGTGCATGTATAGCGGAGAATCCTCCGAGTGCTGGCGGATTCTCGAATGGTGTTCCGAGACCCTCGTTCGGAGGTTCCTCCCCGTTTGGCCCATGTAAAGAAGGCCGCACGTACAGATCAGGCAGTATACGAGGGACTCGTTTTGGCAGGTACAGAAGGTCGTTAAAGTAAAATTACCTCCCTCATTTACCTGTGACCTTCAATTCTGTGGCTTGGAAATCGTCAGAGTCCCACCCCACGGTGATGCCCAGAAGACATTATTGAGGGCAGAAAGTAAATGGACGGTCCTTTTAAAAACCGAGCAACCATGGGGCCTGAACGAAAAGATCCCAATCAATAATCTTCTCCTTTAATCACCCCACCTGTAGATTTCCCTTACCTACTAAATACTCCCTCATTTACCAGTGTTTGCGCATTTGCCCCACCTATTGAGGTGGAACACACCGGAGAACCTTTCTCCAAGGTAAATTCCATGTTTATGTAGTACCTTGTGCTTCCATTTTCATTTATGTTGTATAAATAACAGTGGTTACTTTATTTGAATGCTTACTATATGTAATGTGAATATACACTATAAGCGTCTTTAGACTCTCTCCGCCTGCCCTAGGATGCGCTACGTGGGGATCGTTACTTTGGCCTTAAAAGACCCGTGGGGTCGAAACGAGGTGGGACCCTGTACACTTGTGTCCTCGTTGGCCAGAGGATTCTGCAGACATCGCCCGTATAACCAACTCTCCGGATTGGGGACACCACTGAGCCTACAATTGTGGTTTACGGCGAGTTTGCCTCCGATTTCCTTACTGGATTACAAACACCCATCGGGGTGGGATTACAAATACCCATCGGGGTGGAATACTACATCTACAGCGGCGTTACTCCGTCTTCTTTTCCCACTTGCGAATTTGTGAACTTACCTTGATTGACATTGATTTCGATGTGCATTATTCCAGCTGTGGGATTAAGTTTGTGTTGTTTGTTTTGGCACCCGACTTGGGTTTATATATTTAATTTGCCTGACACATCACTGGAGTGATCATCCAATACAAAAATACTTTGAATATTCTGTGTTCAGATATTTTTCTTGGATCTACAGTGACCACACCCGTTGTGTTATATTGTACCAGGTTTTGCCTGTGGGTTTTACAATGGCGAAAAGCAGCAACTCGTTTTCCGAACAGCACATTTCACAGGTACTACAATGTTGGACCCCGGTCATTGACCTAGCGCAGGTCGAGGCCACTGGAGGAGAACAGTCTGCCTCGATTAATGACTTACTGGAATTGCAACTTAGAGAAATTAAGGTGAACCTCAACGCTGCGGCTTTAGCAGACTATATTCGAGGCAAAATGATTCCACGAGGACTTAGAGTAAAACTTCCACCTGGCTCTTACACTGATGACACGGAGTTTACCACTAAGTGGGACGCTATTCTCAGTAAATGCAGTACTGATTTGATGGTCCTTTTGATTGAGAGGTCGGCTAAGGAATTATCGGAAATTAGAGCAGAGATCCAGACCGCCAAGGACGCAGTCAAAGATATCATTACACCGCAAGAGTTGGCTAACATTAAGAAAGAATGCGACGAGCTGTTCCTGGAAACCAAACAACTTAAAACCGAGAAGTATAAGAGAGACTTGCAGGATTACACCCTTAATAGGGTCTACAAATGGCCAAGATCCAGGTCCAACTCGAGGGGGAGATCACTAAGATTTACCAAAGAGCCAGCGAACTCGGATCCGCAGGAGGGAGGATCTTCTACGAATAACTCCAACACCTCCGCTTCGGCTTCCTCAGACTCCAATAGAGAGAGATACGACTTTAGGAACAGGAAACCGAACAACGCCCCCCGAGAACAAAGGGATTTTCGCAAGGACAGGAACAGAAAGGGGAAGACCTAATAGTCAACCTCTCAAGCTATGCGCTATCTGAGATGGAAATGAACATCTTGAAGAAAGGACTGTCCTATGTCTTTACACCTAAATATAATGACTTGAACATCAGACGCGACCTTGCAGGTCTCTACAGATCTATCTGTTTGAAAGACTTTTTTTCGGAAACCCACGACACTCCCTCTGAATCTATTGACAACCCCAATCTGAGATGCAAAAGTACCTTTACCCCTGTCTGCACTAACTATAGAGTGAAAGCCTTTGAAGATATAGTATCCGAAGAGGTGAGTCGCATCAATTACTCATATAAAAAATTCCATACCAACCTCTCCTCCACTGAAATGAAAATCTTGAACCAACTAAGTGATAATCCAGCTCTGACCATCAAGGCAGCAGATAAAGGTGGCGGTTTGGTGGTAATGGACACTGATTGCTACTTAACGGAAGCTTACCGTCAATTGAACGATGGGACCTACTACAAACACCTTCCAGGAGACCCTACCAACCACTACAAATCCATAGTTCACAACTTAATTACTCATGGAGAACTTTTGGGCTACATCTCCAAACCTTTGGCTAAATACTTGACCAATTTATTTCCAAGAATACCGGTATTCTATCACTTACCAAAAACTCACAAGAGGATCAGGCCAGTTCCCGGTAGACCCATTGTCTCCAGCACGGGGGGCCTCCTCGAACCAGTAGCAACTTACCTAGACTCCCTCCTCCAACCATTACTGAAAACTAAACCAGCTTTCATCAGAGACACCAGTGATTTTATTTGTAAAATTGAACACTTCAAAATTAATGCAGGTGACACCCTTGTGGTAGCAGATGTAAATTCTCTTTACTCCAACATTCCTACGGATCAGGCGAGAGCAATCCTGTATGACTCGTTTGTCGCCCTACAGACCAGTGACCTTCCTCCCATTCATTTCTTGATGGAACTGAGTGATTGTGTACTAGATTTCAACTATTTTGCTTTCAATCAAGAGTATTTCTTACAAGTTTTCGGTGTCACCATGGGAAGTCCCCTTGCTCTGAGTACAGCGAACCTGTACATGAATAATCTGGAGGCACAGCATGTCTACAATGTCCATTCATCGCACATGGCCAGGAATATCAGATTTTATGCCAGATTTATTGATGACGTCTTCTTAGTGTTAGCCAATGGGACTCCTCGGGAGCAATTTACCAATTGGCTCAACTCTTGGGACCCACATATTCAATTTACAGTGGAATATAATCAATCTTCAATCAATTTTCTAGACGTAACATCATACATTCAGGAGCATTCCTTACTTGTGAAGAACTATCAGAAACCCACCAGTAAGAACTCCTTGTTAAGATATGATAGTTTTCACTCCCACGCACTCAAACGGAGTTTACCTTACTCACAACTGATTAGGCTTAAGAGGAATTGCTCTACGGAAATCACATACCAAGAAGAGGCCTTGAACACCTTGAATAGACTCCGCATTAGGGGATACCCAGACCATATCCTTCTTAAAGCAAAACAGAAAGCGGATAGGGTCCCCAGAGACTCGCTGTTTACCCCCAGAACTAAACCGGCTATTAATAGACTGGTTTGGCCACTAACACTCACTAAACAGGCACCAAATATAATTCACATAGTGAAAAAATACTGGCCTCTCATCCAAGATATTCCGGGTCTGGACACCCCGCCAATGGTGGCCTACAAGAGGACTAAAAACATCAAAGACACCCTAGTACACTCACCATTAAAACAACCCATCCGGAAAAGCAATCTGACCCCGAAAACTGACCCATGTGGCCATTGCGCACAATGTCCGTTTGTTTTTCCTGGGAAGGAAATCTTTAGCCCTGGGAAACAGCGAAATTTTAGTTTAACGACCTTCTGTACCTGCCAAAACGAGTCCCTCGTATACTGCCTGATCTGCACGTGCGGCCTTCTTTACGTGGGCCAAACGGGGAGGAGCCTCCGAACGAGGGTCTCGGAACACCGTTCGAGAATCCGCCAGCACTCGGAGGATTCTTCGCTATACATGCACTATAAAACATATCAACATAGCCCGAATGACCTTCAATTCTGTGGCTTGGAAATCGTCAGAGTCCCACCCCACGGTGATGCCCAGAAGACATTATTGAGGGCAGAAAGTAAATGGACGGTCCTTTTAAAAACCGAGCAACCGTGGGGCCTGAACGAAAAGATCCCAATCAATAATCTTCTCGTTTAATCACCCCACCTGTAGATTTCCCTTACCTACTAAATACTCCCTCATTTACCTGTGTTTGCGCATTTGCCCCACCTATTGAGGTGGAACACACCGGAGAACCTTTCTCCAAGGTAAATTCCATGTTTATGTAGTACCTTGTGCTTCCATTTTCATTTATGTTGTATAAATAACAGTGGTTACTTTATTTGAATGCTTACTATATGTAATGTGAATATACACTATAAGCGTCTTTATATCTATGTTAGATTCTTGCCGCCTGCCCTGGGATGCGCTATGTGGGGATCGTTACTTTGGCCTTAAAAAGACCCGTGGGGGTCGAAACGAGGTGGGACCCCTGTACACTTGTGTCCTCGTCGGCCAGAAGATTCTGCAGACATCGCCCGTATAACCAACTCTCTGGATTGGGGACGCCACTGAGCCTACAATTGTGGTTTACGGCGAGTTTGCCTCCTATTTCCTTACTGGATTACAAACACCCATCGGGGTGGGATTACAAATACCCATCGGGGTGGAATACTACATCTACAGCGGCGTTACTCCATCTTCTTTTCCCACTTGCGAATTTGTGAACTTACCTTGATTGACATTGATTTCGATGTGCATTATTCCAGCTGTGGGATTAAGTTTGTGTTGTTTGTTTTGGCACCCGACTTGGGTTTATATATTTAATTTGCCTGACACATCACCGGAGTGATCATCCAATACAAAAATACTTTGAATATTCTGTGTTCAGATATTTTTCTTGGTTTTTGATATATTAGCATCTTTGTGGGAGGCTTCTCACATGTCCCCGCATGGGGAGCTGGAACTGATAGAGGGAGCTGATCCGTGCTCTGCTCAGATTTGAACTTCTGACCTGTTGGTCTTCAGTCCTGCTGGCACAAGGGTTTAACCCATTGTGCCACCGAGGCTCCTAGGATCAAATCCTGGGATATAGGGCAGTGTGGAAGGGCCTCCACTGATAGGGTCACCTTAGGGTCAGTGTAAGTTGGAAATAAATTGAAATCACATAAAACTCGTCACCAGCAAGACTCTAGCTTTCAAAAGCAAATTTCCCAAGCCCTGATATTATTGTTAGTTTTCAGGAATGATATCCCATCTCCTAAAGGCATCTACTGTCTTCCATGCATGCTTAAAAACCATTATATTTGATAGAAAATTCAGCCATCATATAGTCAGATATACACATGTTGCCTTTAATCTGCTCTTTTCTAAAGTTGAAGAAAATATATTTTACCTGCAGCAAATTATAAATTTTCCATAGCACTCTTTAATAACTTATTCAGCTGCAGCAAAGAAAGTTAAATAGGAGGAATCCCTTCAAGGAGTAATTCCATTCAGATGTGCTGATGATTTTCCATGCAACTAATTGCATGAGGAGCTACATGTGTGGCTCTAGTGTCCTCAAATCAAAACCAAGCACTGCTTTGTCTGTCCTTTTATTTGTCTCTGCTCTCTCTTTTAGTATGATACCTTGCTCCAACACCTTTCTAGGATTAAGGTTTATTGGAAATTGCAAAACAAATTTGGCTAGCCTCTTCTCACAAACTGGATCCTATGTAACCAGCACCATCCTGAGCACTGAAGGAGAATTAAGGAAGCAAATAAGAGATGGGTGAAATGGGAGACTCAGTCATTCATTCATTTAGGTATTCATATATTGGCTGAGATCCTACATCATCTTAATGTAGATTAAGTACTGGTAGAGTTACTCCAGACTAATATTATTTACAATACCAATAGTATAGCAACATGTTCAATTTAGTCAGTCAGTCAGTCAGTAGCCTTTATTTCGGTCAACAAACCATCGGCCAAGTCAGGTGAAAGTAGAACAATGGAATGCAACATTTAAGAAATCAATAACATCACATTTAGGTTATGATTAATAAAAACAAGTATCACCATTCGCTATCAGTTGAATGACATGTTCAATTTATGCAAAAAAAGACATGTCTAGATACTCATTGTGCATTCATACCTGTGCTATTTCCCTTTTACACACCTACATGCACCGATGTCACACCCCAAGAGATTCAAGGGCCTCCGACAGCATCTTTCCTTGGGTCTGCATTTTGCCTGCTTGTTTCTAATAGAAGCCAGCAATTGTCTTCTCATGAGTATGGAGTCCCAGCCCCTGTCAAAAGGCCTCTAAAAGAAAAGGGTACTGTTCCATTCTGCACTGCCAAAAGGAGATGCCAGGCTGAAAGCATGTCAAGGCCCCTTCTCCTCCCAGCCCACCAAAATGATAGCAAAGGCAGGTACTAACAGGAAAACAGTGGTTTACTCCCCAGGCCAGATGGTCCATCTTTCTATCTAGGGCCTACATTCCTCAGGGACTGAGTTTCAAGAAAAGTGCCCAATAATCATCCATCATACAATTTGATTATTCTCAGGCCTGGGCCCTGTTCTGGGCACCTTGAAATCTATAAAAAGGAGCTGTGAGATCCTGCTTGGCAGTATCTCGTACCAACTACCGCTACTGCCATGATGTCCAAGTGAACCGGGCCTTTTTGTTTAGCTACTAAGATCCAGCCAGCCAGCCATTCCCGGCTGCCTCGTTCCAGCATCTAGCCTTGTTCCTGTTCATCGCCGAGCCTGTGGGGAAGTTGCATTGCTTTGCATTGACTTTGCCTGCAGTACCCAAAGCCGCCCTGATCTTCTTGCGCCCGATCAGGGGCACAAAGACTATCTAGCGCATCCGCATTTGTTCCTGTATTTCCTCCGCTTGAGATCCTGCCGTTGCGGATACTCAAGCTGATTCCAGTGTCTGCTGCTATCCGGAGGCTGCATGCTAAAGGCCTCCTGGACTTATTATCCACTTTGCTACTTTATAATCAATAAAGCTTGTTGTACGTCAGCTGCCTTGTCTGTTGTCCGGGGGGGGGGGGGTCAAGTGCCAAGAAGCCTCAGAGGGCGACAACCGATTTCTTCTACTTCTGTTACTGTCAAGTAAATACAGCACTAGTGCAATGTGAAATGCTCCCCATGGAGAGTGAAACTTGGACCTGCACTGGATCACCAATAGGAAGCCAGCAATTGTCTTTCATGACTATGGAGTCATCTCATGGTGGTTTGCACTAAAAGATTGAAACAAATATCTAAAAAGAAAAGGGTACTGTTCCATTATCTGGGCAGATGCCAAAAGGGGGCAGGAGTGGGGAAAGGGGGAGGAAGACCATTTCCTCTGTTTTTACTGGTTATTTCCCCTTCTCCTCCCCACTTCCATTTCATAAATGAGAGTTGTTTCCACAATGGTAACATGGTTGGGAAATAACAGGAAAACAGGGGGAAATGGTTTTACTTTTTCAAGCCCCCCCCCCCCCCAATAAAATGGACCATCTTTCTCTATCTAGCATCCTCTTTTGGTGCTTGCCTGGGCAGTGGAACAGTTTCAAGAAAAGTGCAAAATAATAGCAATTCAAACATACAAAAAGTGATTATATCTCAGGCCTTTAAATTTTGTTCAGGCACCTTGTGAAACCTCCGATTACAACCTGGGGAAGGAGCGCGTGCGCATTCCTAAGTTTCAATAGAGTCTAATCAACAACTATAAACATCAATAACGTAGTAGTGTAATACGAGAAAATTAACAATGTTGTTTACTTATATAAAATATCAGTTGTGTCAATACAACACCATGTACTTAGGGCTAAATCTGCTTTTGGACTTAAACACCTGCTATGGATCTGAGGGGAAACTTGCTTGGGGGGGGGGGGTGTATAAATATCCTATGGTTGTTCCTTACCCACATATTGGCTTGTTGTTCTCAAATTCAGTCTTCTTAATGTGGAATGATTTGTTCCCATTCTTGTGCTCAGTCAACAAATATCTTATACTAGCCCTCTCCATAATTGAATAGTTAATGATTCCTATGTTTAAAGAAGACCACCTTAGTACCAGAATGACAGGAAATGGTGAGGACTCTTAATTCGCTAGTTTTTCCATATGGAATGGTTTCCTATGGAAACACCCTGAGTATTGGCAGTGGTATCTGCTACTCCTCCAATGTGGACCATTTTCAAAAAGAGAACATTCATGAGATAATGCCTTAAGTCATGGAACTTTATCTGTTTAGGGGAAAGAGGAAAATGGTTGGATGAACACAAACAAAACCCTGTGATTATCCCATTTTGGTGTTTTCTTACATTTTTTCCTAAACAAATCCCATGGATAAATGTAACTTGTTACCACTGATTTTATCTCCTTTTAAAAAAAGATTAATATTATAGAGTAGTATAAAATTACTGAAAGTCAACAAACATTTGGCATAGAAAGTGCATGCAATTAAATGATTTTTTTTAAAAAAAACCCAAACTAGTCAAGCTATTCATTTACATATCTAGGTTGCCACCAACAATTTAGTGGATGATAAAATCTGAACTCAACCTTCACTCAAAAACTAACATATTTTGATTTTCATAAACTTCTGAGGGTATTCTAGTATTAGACTAGCAGAAATATTTAACTTTGTGCCTAAAATAAAAAAAAAAGATTTTTCCAGTTACATGTCTATCCATTAATTAATCTTCTCACCTCTTCCCTCAACACCAATAAAGATTTTTAAAATTATGTATAATTTTGACTATATTTTAATGATTGTCATAAAATGGTCTTACTATAGATAACAGCTTATAAAAACATAATGAGTTCTCTGTGGACCCAGTATGGTTGGAAAGGGGGTGGTCCAGGTGAAGAAGGGGAATAAGAATCACAATGTGATGTATACAGGACCTGGAAACATTGTTTTCTATGGACTTCTGAAATTTGTAATTTGGTGAGGCATTGACACTCTTTGGCAGAGGAGGCTCAAGTCCTTCTAAAACTACAACTAACATTATTCCATAGCATTGAACCACAGAAGTTAAAGTGATGTCAATCTGCATTAGTGTCATGTATAGCTTGAAAAGCGAAGATAAGGAAATGCTGATGGAAGGCTCAGCAGTTGAGCAGAAGCCCAGAAGCCCAGCCAAGCCTTGAGGCAACACTCATAGAAGGAGGTACTACTTCTCAGCCTGCAGAACAAGTCCAAGTGGATTCCCCTGAGCAGGCTGAGGAAGAATTAACTGTTTTGGTTTTTGTGGACCTGTCAGGAGAGAGGTTTTTGTTGTGCAGGTTCTTGAGATAAACTAAGAAAGACAGCAACATGCAATAGCTGTGGATAGAGGATGCAAGGAGCTCAAGGGTGGCACCTTGCTGTTGGCTGCAATATCAGTTCAAGAAGCTATTTATTATTTAAACTTATATACCGCCACTCCCTGAGGGCTCGGAGCGGTTTACAGCCAATGACCTTGGACTCTTGCTATCTTGCATTCTTCAACTCTGGACTTCCCTTGGACCTTGGCTACAGATTCAGATTCAACCTCACACTCTGGACACTCTGGTATGGAGTATAGGCTTGACCTCGGACTGTTGATTAATGCTCTGCTATTATTTGGGGTTGAAGCTTCTGACAATTAATGGTGTCAAACGGTATCATTTAAAGTGGTGTCAAACTATATTAGTGTAGATATTGCAGCTCAGCAGCAGTCAGGGGCTGATGGGTTCACTGATGACGTAGATGAGATTGTGGGCTTTCCTGGGATTCCTGCTCAGAAAGTGAAACTATTTTAGATACTAGGCCGGCATCGATGCAGAGCCTGAGAATATAATTTCCTCTGAACCTCAAGACCAAAGAAAGGAGTTGGAGTCATCCTCTCCAGATAAGGAGTCTAGCGAAGATAAATTGATGAGAAATTCTCATGGGAAGGCACCTGGTGCTACTGACCAAACAAGGATGAATACTTGCAGATTTGAACAGATAGCCAGCCTCGTAGGTCAACACGGTTTCATGGGAAGCCGAAATTTCAGGGTAGATGTAATTATTTCATGTCATTTGCTCTTCAGTTCAGGCAACGTCGCTTTCAAGTACAGGCCTGAGTACTTTGGTACGTGTTTCAAGCCTTGGTTTTGGGACTCAAGTATTCTGGGAGTTCTTTGTGTTTTTGTTTTATATTCTGGTTCAAGTTTTGTTCATGGATTTAAGATGCCTTTGTATTTTGGGATTATTTTTGGAGTATACTGCTTTTGGATTTCTAAGAGACAATTGATTGTTGACTATTAGGATCTTGCACCTCAATTCCTTATTCCTCTTTTTTCATTATATATCTTCTGTGTGCTTTTTGGAGAGAAAAAAATGGGTTGCCTTTACTCTGAACTCTTGTGTGATGCTGCGGTCATAGGTGACTTCAGGCCTGTGGTGCAACAGTAGATGCATCCTTTACTGAATATGGGCCAGTTATAGATCTATTACTCTGAACAAGAGAATGCTAACCATAGTTAATAGTAGATAGCTCTAGATAAAGAAAATATATTTCTGATTATATGGAATATGAAGAATAGCAATACCATCAAACGGTGAGAGTTTTTTTTGTTACATTCATCATATAAAAATGACCCATTAAAGAGCATGCTTGATTTAAAAACTGGGTCAAAAATATTCCTTTGCAACATCCCACTGTATTCCAATTGACTCAGAACATTGGGTACTGCAGTGATTCAGAGTTCTACTTCTCCCTTCAAGAAAATAGAATGTTTAGGCATCTGATGTGTCAATATTTCATTTCTTCATTGAGCACCACTTCAAACCTTGCTTATATGATCCTTTGAGTAGGATGACATTTCGAAATGCCAGTGATACAGATTCTGCCATATTAATATCGACTGGCTATTGTTCAGTTCATCATACAAACTATAACAGTCTCAGGAGACAAAATGCTCATTAGTGGGTCAGATATCACCTTGTCCCAGTGACCTACATAAGGAGGCGTCTTATTTTCCACAGGAAGTATTGATGCACTAAATGCTTTGTGGAGCCCAAATGGACCAGATGAAATGAAAAGCGAGGGAAGTAAGATTAGAACTGGTCCATTTTTTTCAGAGAAAAGGGGGCCAGGCTAGATTTCCACAGAAGGGAATTCCTCACTGTTGTAGTAGCCCCAGAAACCCCTCTCCTGGATATTAACCAAATTTCCCTTCAAAATCTTAAAATAATATCATTCTTCCAACATCATACCCAAGGCATTTTCCAACGTGGCTATAACATAATGAGTATAATACTGCATTTAAATGATAAAATGTTCCAAATGGTGGAAACATTGAGTTAACTCAAAAATAAGCAATGCTATTTCTCATTGGTTTGAGTTGTAGCTTGACTGATTTCCATGTGAAATTACTATCTTTCTCTCTCTCTCTTTTGAGATCACCAGCAGTAATGGTGGCAAAGATTGTTGGTAGCTGTTCAAGGGAGAAAGAAGACAAAGCATAGGCAATGACATGTTCAGTATGGACAGTGTGGTCCATCGGATAGTAAATCATTCAGTATTTTCTCCCTCCCTTCTGTGAGAAAAGTCTTTTATACTGCACAGTTTTCAAAGTCAATGTGCAGTTTTCAAAGCTGTGCAAAATTTGTACATGGTATTTTTGCACAGAAAACTGCACTTGATCTGTGCAGAAAATAATATTGTTTTGCTTTTAATGTAGAACATGATGTTCTCTGCACAGAAAAAGCTGTTTTTGTGCATATAACAATAAAGTGCAAATGTTGAGCATAATAAGTTACAATGTGCAATAAGATTAATGGAAAAGGATTTGTCTCATTATGGTTTCATGACACACAAGAAAAATGTGTTCACTATTTTTCAAGTATTTTAAAATATTTTAAATTCTCTCATCTTTCAAACCAATGTCTTTGTGCCTATTTTGAAAATAGTGAGTGCATGTGTGTGTGCATGATGAATTTTGTTGATTTGGTTGTGGAGTATTATTATGCATACTGTGTTTTCTCTGTTGTAAGCTGCCCCGTGTTCCTTCTCCTTCTATAGGAGAAAGCTTCCATAGGAGTGACTGTAATGTCTTAAATATCCAGGTAAATATTGGGAACAAGATCAATGGTGAAGAAAACAAAAGGCAGAGCTCTTAGGAAACTAGTCCATAAATTCAGGACCCTTTGATTGAATCGCTATGCAGATTCAAAAGTACAGTTTCTCTGAATGCAATTGCTTGGTAATGAGAGACAGTTGCCATTCCATGGCTGGCCATGCTGAAAAAGAAATACTAGGTTACATATGCCTTTGGCTCTTTTTATGTTCTTAAGCACTGAGTTGGAATGTTACAAAGAAAGTCAAACAGAAATAAAAGTAACAAAGCAATAACTTCTCATTTTAAACTTTCATTGAGTTATAAAGCTGACTGGATGATATTGGAGTTGTTACCTGCTCTTAGTCAAACCATCTACCAAGGGTTTTTGTGAAGATAATCCTTTGAGCTCCTCAGAGTAAGGGTGAGAATACAGTGCATATTAATACATAAAACACCTTGTAGGCTCACCAGTATATTCTCTCAGAAGCCCACATTCTTCTTCATTAAAGTCTTTGGGGCATTTTTAGCCATCAGTTTCTAAAAACGTGTTGTTTCAATCTTGTAATCAGTCCTCCTCCACTAGGACAAGGGATACTAGTAATCAAAGCACACTGCTAAAGGTCACTCCCTTCACTTTGGTTTTCTGTGTTGAGAACCTATGATCTGAAACAGATTTTTTAATCTCCACCTCTCTGATATTCCCAACCAGTTTATAAAGCAGCTTTGAGGACATGACGCAAAACAGCAGTTCTAAAGCCATAGATCGTTCTAGCAAATCTGTAAGATTAAGCACCTCACACCCACAAAAGTGTGTTCCTTGGCATGACAGAATGATGGGCCTTGGATAAATCTGCTTTTATAATCCTGCTTAGCCTGCATTGATCTGGATAAACAGCAACCCATCATCAGTAAAGAGGCTAGCATGACTTAGGAAAAAGAGAGTTAACTGTGAATACACTTTCACAGGCGGGATCGAAAAGTAGCAAAATATATTAACTAAAATATTAGCAAACTGGCACTCATAATAGATACTTCTTGGTGTTTAAATTATCAGAAAAAACTTTCTATCTGTACAAAATCTCTTTCTTTCTTTCTGTCCTATAATAACAAAACCATAGAAAATGAACACATGTGCAAGGAAGACCAAAGAAGAATGTGGGACTAATGAGAATCTTCACTATTTTGAAATAATTTTGAATATAGTTGTTTTGCACAGAAAACAGCATTTTCCAAATGGAAAATGTTTAAATGCAGAAATTTCAAATGCTCTTTTCTGTGCTGAAAATGCTCTGTCTGGGGTAGAGAAAATGCACGCAGCTGATTTACATAGAAAACTGCTTTTTCTGGCCCAAAACAGCATATCTATGAAGGAATTAATATTTCTTTATTGAAATATTTTTTCTACAGAAGATGCTGGACAGAAAATGCTGTTTTCTGAGCAAAACATTTATACATAAACTTTATACAAAATACAAAACTACATATCCCATGATTCCATAGCATTGAAGTCCCGTAGCTGTATTACCTACCCAGGTGATTTTTATTGCTCCCACTGGGAATATGGCTGCTATTAGCCTTAGTGTGATAAAGTATTATAAAACCTGTTCAGGTTCTTACTGGAAAGCAGATCAACCTCCGAGCAGAAGGCTGCATTTCCCTTACTATTTTCAAAATCTGTGGATATGTAACAATTAGGACTGTACGATCATTGAAAAAAGTTTCAAAACTCATTAGGAGTGCTGGCATTTCATTTCTAAAGTGTTTCTAAAGCATCATTACTGAAAACTTCATTAATATACTGTAACTAGAGTAACAATATTGTTACTTTTTTGTTATAGTAATTGCGCTAATGGGGAAACTTTAGGGGCTTCTTTCTCCCTCATTTTACAGCTATTGGTGTGAAACGTGCTACAGTAATGGAACACATTTACCTCTGTCAAGTCATCCAGTTTCAGAAAGTTTCACTTATCCAGAGATTTTTTGAGGAATTTTCAAAGATTTTTATAAACAACTTTTTTTAAAAAAAACACACACACACAACAAGAGCTATCTCTTTGAATATTCTATATAATGACACAAGATAACAGGTGATAATTTCTCCCAACTTTCAGAAATAATCATACATCTACTGATTTTAGGGACATTTTCAAAAAGTTTTGACAAAACCTTTGTTTAAAGCCACAACAGCTATCTCATTTAATGTCTCTCATAGTAGCCAATAGAACTTTCATTTAGGGATTTCTTCCAAGCCCAGCACAGAGATATACTTAGTAGAAGTATTAGTCAGTCCTCCTCTTTGCAATTTCTACAATTTATTGGAGCTCTGGCTGGCTGCTGCTATGGAGGGATGGATCTCTCCCCTATCCTGATTGGGGTTTTCTGATGCTGAGCAGAATTCTGGGAAATGCCTTTTGAATTCTCTGGCATATGGCTCCTTGCCTTCCCAAACTACATTTCCCAGAATCTTTGCTTTTTCCGTTTCTTTCTCAGTGAACTGTGCTTTCTCTTCTGCTGTTTCCCTCTCCTAATGGTGAGACACCTTTAATTTAAGGGAAAATGGCAGCCTCTTTGGCTTGGCTTTGCTTGCTTGTGCTGAAAATGAAACTGACTTTGAGAGATTTCCTAGATTAACAAAATTCAAACACAAAAGTATTGGATTAGTTTTGATTCTTACGTTTTTGGCACGGGCCATGTCCACATGTCAGATATTGAGTCGTAAGTATGAATTTAATGAATTTGATCTGACTTATGACAACTAACAAAAATTTTAAACAGCTCTAGAGACAATAATTCTGTGTAAACCACATATTTTATCAATTCGATTAATTATGACTACATGTAGTAAGGTCTCTTGCGATTCAGTATAAAGGCTAATGAGGTATAATTAATTAAATTTATTGAGCGTGAGACAGGATACAAAATTGAGTGCCAAGGGAAAGGAACAGATACATGTATATTTTATCAGTACAGGGAATGGAGTCTGTTTCTGACAATAATGACATCAAAGCAGTAAGCCATTAATTAGAAGGTTAATATTCAGTCTACAGAAGCAGAAGAGACCCTAATTTAGTATGAGATTCTATTAATAGTGAAATATAGCTAAACATTAAAAAAACAATATCAGCCCAGACATTTAAATGAACACAAAGAGAACTGTTACAAAAAGGGCATGATTTTTTTGCACATTTTTCCATTGGAAAGTTTAAGGTTCTTCACCTATGTGCCAAAATGTTAAACCTAATCCAAGGTTATGAACCATAAGAATCACTAATTTTAGCAATGCTCTTTTTTCTTTGAAGAAGTCTTACAAAAAGTTCTTTTTGTATAGAAAATGCAAAACAAGTATATGTTATGGAAAGGGAAGAGTAAGTTCTCAATAGAACAATGGTTTGTGCACAGAAAACAGCATTTTCTGAGCAGAAAGCATTGGGTGAGATGCTTCACCAGGTGACATATTTCTCACATAATTACGTCACTATAATTACGTCACTATATATGCACTTGAGGCCATACAGCAAATGAAAAATGGCAAGGCAGCCAGGATCGATGGAATCCCACCTGAAGCTTGGAAACAGGGAGGTCGTGTACTTCATGCTAAATTCCACGAGCTCCTTGTGAATTGCTGGGAAAAAGGTGAACTGCCATCAGATCTCCGAGATGCAGTTATCATCACCCTGTATAAGAAAAAAGGAGCAAAATCCAATTGCTCAGACTATCAAGGTATAACACTGCCTTCCATTGCTGGAAAAATCCTTGCAAGGATACTCCTGAACAGATTAGTTCCTGCTATTGCAGAAGAACTTCTCCCGGAAAGCCAATGCAGCTTCAGAGCTAATAGAAGCACCACATATATGGTATTTGCCCTTAGACCTAACCGCAAGAGAAATGTAGAGAGAAGAACAAAGGACTCTATGTAACATTTGTCAACCTCACCAAAGCCTTCGACACTGTGAGCAGAAAAGGTCTGTGGCTGATCCTGGAACGTCTAGGATGTCCCCCCAAATTCCTCAAAATGATTATCCTGTTACATGAGGGCCAGTGCGGTCAAGTCAAATACGGTGATGCTCTCTCAGAGCCCTTTCTAATAACTAATGGAGTGAAACAAGGTTGTGTTCTTGCACCAACCCTATTTAAAATCTTCTTCAGCATGATGCTCCAAAGGGCTATGGCAGACCTTGAAGAAGAAGAAGACATCATATATATATACGCTATCGTACTGATGGTAGCTTGTTCAACTTAAGCCGTCTGAGGGCTCTCACTAAGACTCTAAACTATCTAGTCCATGAGCTGCTTTTTGCTGACAATGCTGTCCTTGTTGCCCATTCAGGAGCAGCTCTGCAGCGCCTAACATCCTGTTTTGCAACAGCTGCAGAGCTGTTTGGGCTGGAAGTCAGCCTGAAGAAAAGGGAAGTTCTCTACCAGCCCGCACCACAGGAAGAACACCATCATCCCCACGTCAGCATAGGCATATCAGTACTTAAGTCCGTTCAGCAGTTCACCTACTTGGGAAGCATCATCTCTTCAGATGCCAAGATTGAAAAAGAGGTAGATCACACCTATAATAAAGGCATATAATGCATTTGGAAGGCTTCACAAAAGAGTCTGGAGCAACAAGCACCTGAGGCAAAGCACCAAAACCAGTGTGTGCAGAGCTATCGTACTGTCTATTCTCCTATATGGGTCTGAAACTGTCTATTCTTCTATATGGACCGACTATGTGTCTAATTCCTGTTGTGAGCAAGCAGGGATCACCAGCATTGAGGCCATGCTATTGAGAACATAGCTGCGCTGGGCAGGGTATGTCTCTAGGATGGAGGACCATCACCTCCCAAAGATACTATTCTATGGTGAACTCGCCACGGGTCAGCGCAAGAGAGGCGCCCCTCAAAAGAGATATAAGGACTCCCTGAAACAACATCTCAGGCTCGGCCAGATTGATCACCAACAATGGTCCACCCTGGCCTCACATCGGGAGGCATGGAGACGCACTATCCACAATGTTGCGGCCTCTTTTGAGAAGAAACGTCGAATGGGTCTCGAAGGGAAACAACGCAGAAAGAACCGCAACTTGGAAACAACATAACCCAAGGAGACTTCCTGCTGTGTTTTCTGCAACCAAGCTTGCCTATCTCGGATTGGCCTTTTTAGTCATCAACGCGCTTGTAAAAAGCGTGGGATGAGTCTTTCCTAAGAATCTTCATTCACGAAGTAATGCCAAGAGAAGTCACTATATCTACCTCTCTTGGAGCTCTTTCAGACAAGCCCTATATCCCAGGATCTCTTCCCAGGTTTTCTGCTTTCAACTGGATTCTATGAGTCTGCACTGCCAGATAATATGGTATAAACAGAAAACCTGGGATCAGATCATATGATAAAGGGCCTGTCTGAAAGCCACCTCACCAAACCCACCTTGCAAGCTGTGGATGCACTTCAAGAATGCCAGGCAGATGGTTATTTTGAAATTGTGAAAGAGAAAGGAGATTAGCAGCAATGTATTTAGCATTTTCCCTGTAGCTGAATGCACTACAAGGATACCATCTGAACAGGCATTCCAGGACCCTTCAGAGATCCCTGCTGATGCTTATCACAGTGCATCCAGCTAAAGGAAAACAGGTGTTTCTGCCAGTCCCCTTGGTTTTTTCACATGACAATGGCTGTGTTATTAAGGGATGGAATCAGTTTACCAGTTAGATTTTTGGGGGAGGGGGAAGCTTTTGGTCACTGTCACATTGAAAGAAAACTATGAAATGAGTGAAAAAGTGAGTTGCAAGGTAGACACGGGGAATTGTTACCTATTAATGATCCAGTTCTCATTTTTGTGTACAGAAAAGTTCTTTTTGTATAGAAAATGAGATTTCCTGCACAGAGAAAATGTAGCTTTCTAAGCAAAACAAGTTATGGAAAGGGAAGAATAAGTTCCCAATACAAAATAACATCAGCTGGCATCCTGTCCAATTTTTACAAGCTGGGTTAATAATCACATAATTCTTGAATTCACATTTATGTTTCTTAATCTCCAAATGTGGCTTCAGAGGTCTATGTCTGAAGGTAGACAGGCACTCAGATGGATGCAGAAATGATGTTCATGGGGCATATAGAGAAATCCTTTGGTTAGGGCAATAAATGGATAAAGGGGTTGTTTTCTCAGATCACTTTTGTTTGTTAACAACTAAATAACTGAATCCCAGAGGTTATGAGATCATAAGACTGACTGACAATCTTCTTAATGTTGAGCAGATTGCTGCTCAATAATTATGTGAAAAAATTATTTTCTTTTCAGAAAATGCTGTTTTTTCACAAAACTATGTGTGCATTCTGAACTGTTAAAATGCATGCCAGTCTAGGATTTTTTTCTTGGGTTTTCTTACCACTTCAGAAACATTTTGTCACTATTAAATCAAATATTGGATCATGGCAAAAATGTAGTTTCTGTACAGCTTTAAAGAATTATATCCAGAGTTTATCCCATCATATGTGTGTTTAGAAAACTCATTTCTACAAGTAGGTAGCTACTAGGCATGGTTTTGAACCCAAAAATGGCGATTCTAAAATCAAATGGGGGGGGGGGGATTTTTTTGATTAGTAAAAGAAAGACTTACAAAAAAATTTCCAAAATTTTCTACAATGTAACTTAATTACTAACGAAATTGTTAGTAGTTCGTATGCCAGCGCATGCGCATTCAGATGGTTTTTGCCTACAACTCCCAGAAATCCTAACAGCTGGTAAATTGGCTGGGATTTCTGGGAGTTGTAGGCCAAAACTTGAATAAATCACACTGAATTCTAGATGGGACTCTCCAAATAGGAAGGAGGGAGGGAGGGAGCGGGTATTCTATTCTTGGAAGCAGCAAAAGAAAAGGAGGAGGAGCCCCCCCTCGCTCCTCGCTGCCTCTCTCTCACCCTGATCCCCAGGGAGCGAGGGGCCAAGTTTGCCCAGGCTGGTCATATACCTACATTCCATGCACATGCAATAATACAGCAGTAATAACAATGGGTATAAGAAGAGGTAAAATTCAAACCGAAGTATTCTGACTGGTCCCTCCTCAAGCGGTGCAAACGGGCTCTTCTCTGTGAGCCCGGGAAAAGCCAGCGTTTTCTGCTTGGGTGCACACACACATATTCTTTGGGGGATTTGCTGCAGAATCTTCTCTATGAGCCTGGGATTCTGCAGCAAATCCCCCCAAGAATATGTATGTGTGTGCACCCAAGCAGAAAACGCTGGCTTTTCCCGGGCTCACAGAGAAGAGCCCATTTGCACCGCATGAGGCAGGGACCAGTCAGAATACTTCGGTTTGAATTTTACCTCTTGTTATTGTTATTACTGCTGTATTATTGCATGTGCATTGAATGTAGGTATGACCAGTTGGATTACTTATAATATTAGGCACTTACAGTAGCATTCATTCTATTATACAGTAGGTTGGTTTCTCACCCCAATACTCTTTGATGCTTTAGATCCTGGCAGGCAGGAGAGGCAGGGAAGCCTGGAAAAATGTAAACAGAGAGGTTTACTCAGAAGTAAATCCACAAAGGAGGGCACTTCATCCAAAGTGCCCTCCTTTGCAGATTTACTTCTGAGTAATCCTCTCTGTTTACATTTTTCCGGGCTTCCAGCCGAAAGAAGGAGCGAGTTTAGGGCTTGCCTTGCCATAATACTTATTGGCAAGGGAGGCGGGAGGGTGGTGAGAGAGAAGGAGGGTGCCCCCCCCCTTACGACCTAATAACAACACTTAAGAAAATCCTGGCCCCGAAGTTCTATAAAGAAAGTCCACTTCCTGGTTGGCGTTCCAGGTGCGGAAATACTCAAAAGTAGCATTTCTTACGAATTTCTTACGAATCATTTCATTTTCATAACTTTTTTCTCATGCCTAGTAGCTACAAATCAAGATGGATAAAGTTGTAAGTTACAATTCTGGTTATATGCTTTTTAAAGTAACTGTTGCTTTTTATTCAGAATGAAGTGAATTGGTTACTTGACATCTGAATGCTATGAGTTTTGGCACAAACTAGTATCTATGGATGAGGTAACCTATACATTGTATCATTGGAAAAGTAACTAAAAGTATCTCACTTGCCTCATAATAGTAATAAAGGTACCCTTTTATTATATTACAATTATAATACAAAGTTTTTCTGTTACTGTAAAAGATAAAAGTAAGCAAAAACAGCCTTATTTGTAACAATAATCAGCAGTACTATCAAAACTCTGTGCTGTACAATAAACTGAACCAAACTCTGTTAGATGGCAGTAATATGTGTGTGAATGTGGGCATTGTTGTCTGCATGGTGCAACATGACTTTCCAATGCACCAGTTCCATTAGGGTGCAGTGGCTAAGGGACAATACCCTAATTTGGGTGCTACTTCAAGAGAGAGAGAAAAAACACATTGTCAGTTGGACATTCCAGAGCTAGGTCCCTGTATTGAAAATGCGTCAATGGACTCACTAACATTCCTGGAGGTTAACATATTGAAATTTTGATCTATGTGGAGCCACCTTGAGACAGATGTTGAAAAAAGCATTTGACAAATCTACAGAGGCAAGGTCAGACTCCTCATTCTTATCTAGATGAACTCAGTCTCCTTTTGCAAGAATTTGTTAGAGAGATGGTGAAAAATGATTTCCTGTCAGCTCCAAATATGTTCTTTTTCCTGTTCTGCCAAAGAAGGAAAATGTATTTCGTTAAAATGGAAAGTAGTCTTGCACTTGATCAAGATTTCTTTTTTTGGAAAAAGCATTAATAGTTATGAATGTGATGTTTTTCCTCAACATGCAGACTTCTTGTGTGAGGAGGAAGAGACTCTGGTTAAGAAACCCTGGTCTATTCTCTCTCACAGTCAGAAATAAACATAAATTGAAAGCTTGGTACCCAGAACTGAATACCATTCAAGTAAGGTGACCGAACTTAAATAACAATAGGCTTCCTGTCAAGACTGGCCTATTTTTAAGGCAAAGTAAGGTGGCACATACTGGGAGGAGGACAGTGAGGATGGGGAGCAATCACACTAGTTTGTATAAATAAAAAAATCTTGCAAGTTTTGGTAATATTTCAGGATCATAGAAGGCCCTGAAGTTGGTTGGCCCAAAGCTGAGACCTAGGGACAATTTTTCAGGAGGAGTAGAACCCTGTCCAGAACTGGTCAACACATCTCCAACCCCAGGTTAGGTCCTTTGAATGCAAGCACCTCTGTCTCATATGGATTCAGTTTCAATTTGTTTTTCCTTATCCAGCTTATTACCTCTTCCAGGCATTCATTTGGAGGAGACACACTATGCTTATCTGAAGCTATTCTTGAAGGCATGGGGAAAAATATTTGATATCACCAGCACACTGATAGCATGATCATCTTGTCCCATGCTTCTGGATGATCTCTCCCAGCAGTTTAATGTAAATGTTAAAAGCATTAGGGATAGAATGGTCCTATGTGGAATGCCATATAATCACTCTTTTTTGGGGGGGGGGGCACACATCTAGAACCCACCTGAGTGGTATGATTGGAACCACTGCAGCATGGGGCCTCTGATTCCCAGTTCCTCCAGGCATTCCAGTAGGATAACATGGTCAATGATATCAAATGCTGTTGAGACACTCAGAATTACCCACAGGGACATATTCCATCTGTTTCTGTGTGATATGGACATAATTCACTAAAGTGTCCATAGCAGTCTCAACTCCATATCCTGCTCTGAAGCCAGTTTGAAGTGGTGTCATCCAAGACTACCTGGAGTTGGAAGCCAACTGCTTCCTCAATCACCTTGCCCAAAAATAGAAGGTTAGAGGCTGGTCTGTAGTTATTAAGGTCCAGGGTATTCTGGGAGTGCTTTTTCAGCAGGGGTCTAATTACGGCTTCTCTTAAACAGGATGGAAATTTCCCTTTCCTGAGAGATGCATATTTTTTTTGTATTTGAAATCTAATTGCATCTCTTCTCTGCAAGACTTTAAGATGAGTTCTAAAAACCAATAACAAAATAGTCTTATTTAAAATCTTAGTTAAGGGAACCTTCTCAAATCACAATGAAATGGGTGATTAATTTTTCTGATGACCCTTCTATACACGCCTAAAACCGAATAAGAAACCAGGATAAAGGAGGGTGGGGTGGCAGCTAAATGAGGTTCAGGGAAAGTGCAGGTGGAACTGGGTTAATAGCTGAAAAGCATTACTTAAAAGGTGCACTTAAAACCTGATTCCACCCCCAAAATATTCATGTGACAAGTATGTGCATGGCTGGATATCCCTGCAGTCGTGGAAGATAGATGACTTCCTTCCAAACCCCCTTTGTGGACTGCTCCAGTACACATGCACTTTTTAAAAGCCTGAAACAGCTGATTGGGCTGCCAAGAAATGAAGCCATGGACACACAGGTGCCTCAGTCCAAGCTCAGTTGGAAAGCAATTAGAACTCTCTGCAACCATTCCCTTGTTCTAATCTGTATCTGTATACCTTTATAAAACGGAATGTTTGTATGTGTGTATGTATGTGTGTATGTGTGGGCGGAAGGGCGGATATGTGGCAGCTATTTGCATAAAGTCCTTTGATTGGACAGCCTCGCCACTCCAAAATTCTAAGGCACCAGACAGAGGGCATTGATAGCCACTGATTAGCGAGCAACCCAGAATCCAGGCCTCTACATTCAAACAATAGGATTTCTTCCCACTGAGGGGAAAAAAGCCAGCATCCCAGAAACCAGGCCTCTACATTCAAACAACAGGATTTCTTCCCACTGAGGGGAAAAAGCCAGCATCCCAGAATCCAGGCCTCTACATTCAAACAACAGAATTTCTTCCCACTGAGGGGAAAAAAGCCAGCAACCCAGAATCCAGGCCTCTACATTCAAACAACAGGATTTCTTCCCACTGAGGGGAAAAAAGCCAGCATCCCAGAAACCAGGCCTCTACATTCAAACAACAGGATTTCTTCCCACTGAGGGGAAAAAAGCCAGCATCCCAGAATCCAGGCCTCTACATTCAAACAACAGGATTTCTTCCCACTGAGGGGAAAAATGCACCATCAACATTCCCTCCCCATTGGCTCTGTGAAAACAAAATGGATTCCTGTATTCTCCTCCCCCTCAGCTTTTAGAAAACGGCTGCCTGCCATGCACCCTTTTAAAGTTACCAATAGCAGACCATAACATTACAGGCCCCAAAATAGAGTTTAGGGCAGGATGGCCAACGAATGATGGGATTTGCATCCCAATTCACTTCCCAGAAAACATTGTAGCCCCTACAAATCCCCTTCTCCCAGATAGGCCCAAAAGAGGCATCCATCTTCCCTCTTCAACACAGTGTCAGAGAAAGGCAGCTTCTGACAGGATCTTTAGAACAGGCACTGTCACTCTACAAGGTAAGGCCCTACTTCACTCAAAAGACACAAGAGGAAACAATAAATACCTTTCTCTAATGCCTTTTAATGCTTATATAAATAATTCTGGCCCAAAGCCCCCTTACCCAGCCTCATTGGACCTTACTGCTAATTCCATGCAGGCCTTTTCCAATTTTTTTACTCCTTTCTGTTTTACACCGGTATACTTTCACAGGCCAGGGCGGATATGTGGCAGCCACTTTCACAGGCCACAGCGACCAGCGCGGGTGATGGACCTGCACCAAACTTGGTACACATAACCCCCCTATGACATAACCCACGTATTATGGGATTTGTAGTACTTTCCAAGACTTTGGTTCCCACAGACCACTGAGGCCACCAAAAAGGACCAATACAGACCACACTCAGCACACACAGCCCCCATGACCCACTCTACGTCCTGGTGCAGTTTGGAGGAGGGTGGGCCATGGATGATGGGACTTGAAGTGCCTCTACTCACTTCCCAAGTCTGCTGCAATCCTCATCCAATCACTGATCGAGACCAAACTTGCCATACATAACCCCCATGACTGCCTTCACGTCCTGGTGAGGTTTGGGGGAGGACTGACAATGGATGATGGGATTTGTAGTACTTTTACGCCCTCTGTTCCCACAGACCACTGTGGCCCCCAACAAACACCGAGGAAGTCCACACTTGGCACACAGAGCCCCAGTGACCCACTCTACATCCTACTGAAGTTTGGAGGGGGACAGAACATGGATGATGGGACTTGCAGTACCTTCCTTCACTTCCCAATCCTGCTACAAACCTAATCCAATGACTGATCAACACCAAATCTGGCACACAGAGCCCTCATGACCCACTCTACAGCCTGGTGCAGTTTACTGTGAGACGGACCACGGATGATGGGACTTGAAGTACCTTCACTCACTTCCGAAAAACAATGCATCCCTCATCCATTCACCAATACAGACCAAACTTAGCACACAGAGCCCCCATGACCCAATCTACATCCTACTACACTTTGGGGGGGACGGGACACACAGACATGATGGGACTTGCACTACCATCAGTAATTTCATAATACCACTGCAACTCCCAATAATGATGGATCAAGACTAAACTTGGCACACAGAGTCCCCATGACCCACTCTACATCCTGCTGCGCTTCTCAAATAACCCGGGCAGGGCCGGGTCCCCAAGCTAGTGTTTATAATATTTAACAGAGCTTAAATTTAGATTTGGGTGAAGACAGAGAACAATAAATGTGTTTGTGTGTACAGTAGGATCTCCGTATATGAGGTCCAGTGGATCTTGGGGAGAACTTTTTAAAGCCTTCAGATAGATTCCCCCGGTCTTGTGGACTTGTAAAATCCACTTCAAATGAAGGTATGAAGGCAGTGGGGAAACATATCCCAGGACTGACAGGTATGTGTGTGCACTTGCTGTCATGTGCCAGGATTTTTTGTCTCACTTTTAAAACCTGCATTTCGATGGTGTCTGGAAGTGCCCTTAGTTTCAAATAGAAACATGATAAGGACCACTGAATCTAAACTGCTTATTTCTAACCAGAAGGTGGTTACTGAGCAGAGCAGAAGGCAAGCTCTGACACTGCAATCACTAGCAGGAAACAAATAAATTAAATATATAAATATATAGACACTTTGGTGA
Organism: Anolis apletophallus; assembly: GCA_030556195.1. Lineage (NCBI taxonomy): Eukaryota > Metazoa > Chordata > Lepidosauria > Squamata > Anolidae > Anolis > Anolis apletophallus. Next base: position 129,973,320 of record JARBWK010000001.1, on the reverse strand, counting down.
TCCTTTGCAGGTTTTTGGCAACAGATAAGATAAGCCATGCTGATTGTAAGTAGCTGCTTCTGGACTTGATGACTTGAAGATTTTCACACAACACTTTCCTTTTGTCTGGATCCCGCTAATACTGGAGAATTTGTGCCCTTGTCTCCTGTATGGAGATGGCCCATGAAAAACAGAAACTAGGCCCTTAAAGCCTCAAGGACAAGCTATGTCATAGGTATTTGCTTTTGTTGAAAGAGTGTCTTGGAGTAAAAGCAATCAATTTAACAGGTTGGTAAATATACAGTGTTCTGTCTCTGTGTATGTATGTATACATAGATAGCATGCATGTGTAAAATAAATGCCATGTGATTGGCCTTTCAAGCAGATATTTCCGCCCCACAATTATTAGCTGTTTTGAGACTGCTAACAATGTGAGAAATACCAACGTATGTGTGAAAGTTTTGTTTTCCTGTGCAAATTGTACTTAGGAAGGATTATTCAATAACAATGCTTTAACTCATGGCAATTCTTAGGTAAACTGAGCCTACAGCATTGCTGTCTCTGACATATGCACAAAGTTTGTTTATTTAATTTTTTTGTACCCCGACATTCTCACCTCCAAGGAGGGACTCAGACCAGCTTACAGCAAAATTCAATGCCATACAAAATTTAAAACATCTTAAAACAGCATAGTATAATACATAAAAACATAGATACATAAAACCATATTGCCATTAAAACCACATTCAGCTCGGTCTAAAAAAGTGGTCACCCATTTCAGATTGAAATCAATTTCAGCTTATTCTGGGAAGGCCTTGTTCCACATCCAAGTCTTCACCCGCCTCCTGAAGGACAACAGGGAGGGGGCAGATCTAACATCGCTTGGGAGGGAGTTCTACAGCCGAGGGGCCACAACAGAGAAGGCACTGTCTCTTGTCCCCACCAGACGCACTTGCAAAGATGGTGGGATCGAGAGCAGGGCCTCTCCGGAGGATCTTAATGTCCTTGATGGTTCATAAAGGAAGATTAGTTCAGACAAGTAAACTGGACCAGAACCGTATAGGGTTTTGTAGGTTAAAACCAGCACTTTGAATTGTGCTTGGAAACTAATTGGCAGCCAGTGGAGCTGACGCAATGAGGGAGTTGTATGCTCCCTGTTAGTAACCTGGTAGCCGAGTGTTGGACTAATTGCAGTTTCCGAGCAGTCTTCAGAGGCAACCCCATGTAGAGAGTGTTGCAGTAGTCTATTTGAAATGTAACCAGAGCATGGACTACCATGGCCAAGTCAGACTTCCCAAGATACGGGCGCAGCTGGCCCACAAACTTGAACTGTGCAAAAGCTCTCCCAGCCACCGTTGAGACCTGGGGCTCCAGGTTCAGCAATGAGTCCAGGATCACTCCCAGACTGCGAACCTGCGCCTTCAGGGGGAGTGTAACCCTGTCAAGCACAGGCTGTAACCCTATGCTCTGTTCGGCCTTGTGACTGACCAGGAGTACTTCTGTCTTGTCTGGATTAAGTTTCAATTTGTTCGCCCTCATCCAGTTCGTTACAGCACCCAAGCACCGGTTCAGGACTTGAACAGCCTCCTTAGTAGCAGGTGGGAAGGAGTGACAGAGTTGGACATCATCTGCATACAGATGACACCACACCCCGAAACTCTGGATGATCTCCCCCAACGGCTTCATGTATATGTTAAATAACATAGGGGACAGTATTGAGTGCTGAGGGATCCCACAGTACAATGGCTGTGGGGTCGAGCAGGAGTCCCCTAGCAACACCTTCTGGGAACGACCCTCGAGGAAGGACTGGAGCCACTGCAAAGCAGTACCTCCGAGGCCCATTTCTGTGAGGCGTCTCAGAAGGATACTGTGGTCAACGGTATCGAAGGCCGCAGAGAGGTCCAGCAGAACCAACAGGAACACATTCCCCTGTCGAGGTCCCGGCATAGATCATCCACTAAGGCGACCAAGGCTGTCTCAGTACCATATCCCATTACTGAGTTAAAAGGGTTTCAATATGCATTCGGACTTGTTGCTTATATTCTGAATTTAAGACTTTGGCTCATGATTCTATGCTTCTCCAGCTCTGCTTTGCTTACATATGCTATGTACCTTTAGATTATAAGTGTGATTGTGACCCCTGTGCATGTGATTGTGGCTACTGTGCATGGCTTTCCTACATGGCAGGGGGTTGGACTAGATGGCCCATGTGGTTTCTTCCAACACTATGATGCTATGACTTTCTATTTCTAAACTTTCCAGTTCCGAATGCAGAAGGATTCAGACTCCAAAATTACATTTTGGGTGACATTATGCAAGTGGTGCATGACGGCTGAAGTGCAATTTATGTCTGTGTGTGTTTATGGTCATTGCAGATGGAAGAATGCCTTACTTCCCTATGGCAACAACCCTGACTACTGGAGAACGTTGGGGATCTGGAAAGTGCCAAATTATGTTCTGATAGCTGGACACACAACAAAGAAGTTTCCCTCCTGAAATATTTGGAGAGTGGTTTGTAAGGCTTCAGGTGATGGAAAATATTTTTGTTGGAGAGTTACTTCCAGAGAGAAAACAACACAAGGTCAGATAGTTTTGCTCACACATCAACAAATCAGTGACAAAGGCCTGAGGATTACATGATTCCTTAATATCATTTAATATCCACAGACCTATCAAAATGAGAAAAATCTGACCCAATGACTCTTTTTAATTGACATTGTGAATTGGCCCAAGCACTTAGGACTAAATGTTCAGTCAAGAGATGGAAAAGTGAAATATCGTGAAGGCACGCTGGCAACCAGTTGTCTATACTTACATTAAAGGGAAGAAAAAAATCTGGTTTTTTTCCTAACCCATTCCCTGACCCTCCCTTCTGCTTTAACGATTTAATATTTTTTTAATTTTCCACCTAAAGTGAAAGCTTGACAGCCAATAAAGAGGCAATGAATGTGGGGTTGAAGTACAACTTTAACTGCCTTGTTAAAATTAAATGATGCATTACTTGCAGATTGTTACTGAACTGGCACCGTACAATTTTGCATATTACACATGCCTTCCACTTTATTCAGTGCTTTCCAGTCAAGAAGCAGCTTTCAATACTTTCAGAGGTTTCCAGTACAGTTTTAGAATATGATTTCTCTCTCGGATATATTTAAGTCTTTTGCAAATACTAACTGTAGCCAATCTGTTCATAATAGGATAGTGTAAGAGCAGAATATCAGAGCAGGGATTATTTGACAATCTTGACAAGCTCACTAGATTGAAGCATCAATAGTAAGGAAGATACAGCAAAGTTTAGCTGAAACATGACTGGGAAGAAAAGTAAAGAATTGGTTCTTTTTGGCAAAGGATATGATTAATGTGCCAAGTGGTTAGAGGATCCTCTAACTACTGCAGGAGTGTGCTGTATGCCGTACAGCTGTGGACAAGTCTACACAGGAACCACCAAATGCAGTGCCCATACACGAATCAAGGAGCATGAAAGGCACTGCAGACTAATTCAACCAGAGAAGTCAGTTGTAGCAGAGTACTTGATGAACCAACCTGAACACAGAATATTATTTGAGGACACAGAAAAGCTGGACCACTCTGACAACCATCATGTCAGACTACACAGAGAAGCCATTGAAATCCACAAGCACATGGACAGGAGGAAATAATGAAAATGAACAAAATCTGGTTACCAGTATTAAAAAATACTAGAATCAAGGCAGTAAATAAAGATCACCACACAAAACAGGGGAACTCTAGACAGCAAAAAAATCAAGTGCAAGTTAACACCTAACAAACAGAGGATGCCTTCAGGCAACAAAGCTCAGGCTACCTCTATGCAGATACCCTCACTGATTGACTTTGCAGCTTCATGGCTACTCAATGCTATTGCTAATAGCAACATTCACACTTTAAACAGACATGGGTTCTTTCTTTCACCCTGGACATTCCACAAATACACACACACACTCCACTTTCCTCACTTCCAACAGACCTCTGAAGATGCCAGCCACAGATGCAGGTGAAACGTCAGGAGAGGAAGTTGCTGGAACATGGCCATACAGCCCAAAAATCTCACAGCAACCTAATGTGCCAAGTGGTTTTATTCTCTGAGGTGAAAAATAAATCAGAACATATCTTTAAATCATTTGCTTTTGTTTGTTATACCGACTGGTATTAGCTTCCAATGCTCCAAAAAGGTGGAGATTTCACTGAAGGTATAGACAGGCAAGTGTCAGTGTGATCAAAGGTCCATTTATTCAGAGTAAAGAGGTACGTGAATGCTCATGGTTGGGATATGGGCAAGGAAATTGGGTACTTTTTATAGCTTAGCCTTACATGTACAACATGAGGAGAGATGTGCATGTACTAATCATAGACAGCCTCCAAGGTGATTGAGCACATGCCCCTTGCATGTAACCCATCAAAAGTTGTGTTACTTAATATTGCAACAGTAGGAACGAGGGGGAGCATGGTTTCCCAACAACCCATTCTAATGAGAGCTGACATGGCAGTCTTGCTTAGATGAGGTGGCAGTTAAACTACATTTTACTCTCTTGCTTATTCTGGAATGTCTTTTTAAGACAGATATTTTGAATGATCTTGATCAGTTTTGTAACCACTACACTGATGTCACATTGCCACATTGGCAAATTTAGCAAAGTGATGATATTATAAAGCCAATTCTAATGAGAGTAATGTCTAAGGAGAGTATAAGGAGAGTAGTGTCACATGTATTCATTTGGAATTGGCAAAATTATTTCAAACTCCTGTTTTGGGCCCCTGTACAGTTTCCAAAGGAGAATGTGATTTTCATAGGGTACGTATGCATTGTCAAAATGGCTGAACTTTTCTGCCATTTCTGCCAAATCTTAATTTATTATGATTTGCATAACACAATGCATAGAAGATTTTAAATAGCAATTTAGACACATGTCAGGATAAGTTTTATTTCCAGGAATTATTTATTTATTTGGAGTATTTATATTCCACCCTTCTCACCTCACAGAGGACTCGGGGTGGACTACAATGCGCATATACATGGCAAACATTCAATGCCATGTAGATATACAACATATATAGGAATAAATATTTAGAGCATGGAACTAGCAAAACCACCTCTGAATATCCTTTGACTAAGAAAACCCTTTTTAATTTATGGGGTCAGCATAAGTTGACAGATAACCTGAAGGCATGCACACACGGAGATACATTTGAAAAGTTCAGGCAAAGTTAAGTTCAGTTCAACAGCATATGACAATTGTGCCCATGTTAAATAATTATGAGTGCTGCAGTATTTTATGTTGTTTTAATATCCAGATTTTTTTCGTGTAATGTAAACCACCTGGAGCTGAGTGTGTGGGTTGGGACATTGTTATAAAAAGGCACAGTAAAAAGAGATGGAGAGAGTGTAGGGTGGAAAAGAAAGAGTGCATGCGCGTGCGTGCACACACACACACACATTCATGTAGCAGGTTAAGGAAAAACAGAAAAGGTTTCCTGCCCTAAAAAAACTGGTGGATTTACAGCTGCTAAGGGAATGTTGAGTCTAAGGAGCACATAACAATCTTGTGCCTTGACTATGGCCTAGGTGGGAGGGGAGAATACAGTTTCTCAAGAATATCAGAAAAAGGCCGAAAAGAGAAGTAAATTGAGGCAGAGGGAGTGGAGGCTGGGATAATAGGTGAGAATGTAGTTTGTTTTTTTCCACATCCAGACCCAAGGATCTTGAAGACAGCATGGGCGAATCCATCTGTTTCTAGCCCACAATATCTATAATTGTCAGGTTTTGTCTGCATTTATCTACTCATTTCAACCTGAGTATTTATTTAGTTCAAACCTACTTCAAATCTCTATTTTGATAGAATTTATATTGTCTAGAGTCATGCCACAATGTTTGCAAAAGTACAAAATTATGTAGGAAGCTATGTTCTGATCTGAATATTTAAGTACTCATCTGCATGTAGCTCTTCAAGCTTCCTGTTTTAGCTCTCCTATAACTCATTACTGATTTGTTAGCATATGGGAACACATATGATTATGTACCTTCAAGAGTTTTCTTGGGCCAAGTCTACTCAGAGGTAGTTTAACATTGTCTTCCTCTCAAATTAAATTACAATAATTCCTGTGACTCCATAGCAGTGAACTATGGCTATAAAAGTGTCAAACTGTGTTAATTCTACAGTGTAGATACAATCTTAGTAATAGGCACTTTAATGAGCGGCAGCTAAATTACTCAATGGTGTGACATATAGGGAGCATACCCTCCCTTGTGTCAGCTCCACTGGCTGCCGGTTCACTTCCAAGCACAGTTCAAAGTGCTGGTCTTGGCCTATAAAGCCTTTCCAGTTCTGCCCAGCTTACCTGTCCGAACATGTCTCCCTCTATGTCCTACCCTGGAGATTAAGATCATCTGGGGAGGCCCTGCTCTCATCTCCCCTTCCCCGCAAGTGCGTTTGGCAGAGACAAGAGACAGGGTGGCTCCCCACCTGTGGAATGAGCTTCCCAGCAAAATTAGGTCAGCTCCATCCCTCCTATCCTCCAGGAATAAGCTCAAAACATGGTGTTGGGACCAGGCATTTGGACAGCAGATTTGTCAATAATTACAATGTTTTTAGATCGGTTTATGGACAGGCTCTGGACTGGGCCATTGGTCGTTGAATCAAACTCGGATATGGCTATATGGTTAATAATGTTTTAAATGGTTTTTAATTTAATGCTTTATTTACTATGTAATGTATTTATTGTAATGTTTTGTATGTTGCTGGCATTGAATTGCTGCCGTTGTAAGCTGCCCTGGGTCCCCCTTCAGGGGTAAAGAAGGACGGGGTATAAATGTTTGAAATAAATAGATAGATAGATAGATAGATAGATATCATGCTTGCTAACTATCAGAAGGAACATGCTCAAGTTGATCACTGTAAGAAGAAAAGTTGAAATTGTCATCATTAAGCAGGGCAGGTTACTAGTTGTCTGGACAAAATGGCAACAGTTTCTACCAGCTGTAAAATGTGAAGTGAGCTATTTCTGACCAGAGGTGCATCTACATTGCAGAATTAATGCATTTTGACACCACATTGACTGCCATGGTTAAATGCTATGGACATATCAAATCAAAAATCTGTATTACAGTCATAGACCAGCATAAGGAGAGTGCGGTACAGTCTCATAAAACCATCATACATTAACATTTTAAAGGCTAGGGGACCAAGGTGGCAATTAACTATCAGCTCCTGAATTAAGCTCCAGAACAAAGAGCAGCTCACACCAGATGATTCAAGATCCACAGTTCAAAATGCTACCCAGGGTGAGGAAAAGAACCCAGACCAGCCCCAGCAATAAAACAAGGGCCAACAAATAATCCAAAACAGAAAAACAGGTGACAATTGACTCTTACATTCATCTGCAGAGACAACATAAACTGTGAGTAACAGATCTCCTGAACTACCTTCCATAAATCCAGCAACAACTAGGCTGACCTCACTGCTTCAGGGGTCCAGCTGTAGCACAGCCAGGCTCGTTTGTGCCTGGAGGGCTGGGAAGCGGTCCCGGGGTTCCCTTAGCATTAGGGCCTGCAGCAGCTGAGATTGATTCAGAGGATGAGCTAGATGACTGGGGCGAAGCACAGGGCCCTTCAGATGGGCCTCGTTCGCCTGCTCAGAGCTTGGAATGGGATGAGATGATGTTTGGACCTAGTGAAGAGATAGATCACCAGGTGGACATGGGAAGCAGCGAAGGGAGTTATGAACACCCAGGGGGGAGGAATTCGCAAGAGGCCGAGAATGTAAACATGTACGAGACCGAGTGGGAAAGTGCTAGGGAGGAAAGCTCTCAAGAAGATAGCGACACATCTGCTGAAAGGCAAGGTTGAACCTTCGATAGGAGACGGGACATTGAGTCGAACAGAAGGGCTTGGTCTAGAGTGCTAGACCGGCCGAGGTCCGTGAGTAGAGATTGGAGACGCAGAAGCCTAGAGCGGCGCGGACCTCGGCCGAAGGATTAAGTATAGGATCCGTGGGAATCCTTCCTCAGTTCTCCGGCCACGTCTTTCCTGAACAGGCGTGAAGCGGAGTGGGACCACAAGCCAGCCGTGGTCATCAAGCCTTGCCTTGCATTTTGCCTTGTTTCTTGAGCTGCATTGATTTGCGGAGCCTTGCCCTGATTCCTGATCCGCATTGGATTGCGGAGCCTTGCCACGCTTCCAGCTTATTTGCTACGTTACTTTGGACTACTTTGCTTATTACCTTTTGGACACTTGCATATTATTGTCTATTTACTCTTTGGAACTGTTTTTATACTCAATAAAGTAGTTAGCCTTCAGTACGTCTCTGTGTGTGTGATTAAGGGGCCGCTAAGTCCGTGATCGTGACAGCTGGCCGGAGAACTCAAGAACCCCTTATCACACCACTGGACGCCGCTCGGGACGCCGCAAGAAGCACTCCACGCCAGTGGTCGCCATGGCTAATTTGACTGATGTACAAGTAGAAGAGTTGCAACGAGAATTGGGGGAGCTGCGGACTCGGGCCGGACGGCACCCGGGGTGACCCACCTGGCCGCTATAGGGGTAATCCGGCCCAGGTGGTGGTTTTTGTGTGCCAAGTGGAACTATATTTGGAGCAACACCCAAACGAGTTCGCCACTGATCGAGCCCAGGTGGTTTTTGTTTACAACCTGATGGAAGGGACAGCAGCAACGTGGGCCACCGCGTTGATCCGGGCGCAGTCCCCCCATACGAACACGCTGTGGGCTTTCCTAGCCGCGATCAGGGCGACATGGGGGCTCCCGTGAATGAAGAGCTGGCTGAGAGGGATTTGGCTCGCCGAGAGGGATTTGGCTCGGCTGACGAGCAAGGATTTATCCCTGTCCCAATACATCTCCCGTTTTCGAGTCCTGGCTGCCCAGACACAGTGGGGCGTACTGGCGTTACGTTACCACTACATTGCGGGGCTGACAACGGAATTGCAACAGGAGATGTTAAAGCATCCCCTGCCCGATGATCTTGAGGCCGCCATCACTTTGAGCCTTCCAGATGGAAGCAGGACTGCAGACCAGGAGGCGGTGGGACAAGGGGCGGAATGGAGAAAC
>JARBWK010000001.1:129962750-129964166 GCA_030556195.1 Anolis apletophallus | reverse complement strand
CCACAGAGCCTGGTGACGGACCGGGGCACCCAATTCACTTCCCAGTTCTGGAAGGCTGTTCAGAAGCTGCTGGGGATTGATGTGCGGATGTCCACGGCTCACCACCCAGACCGATGGGCAAACCGAAAGGGTCAATGCCACTTTGGAGCAGTACCTGCGCTGCTATGTCAACTATCAGCAAAACAACTGGGCGTCCTTGTTGTCTTTGGCAGAGTTTGCTTACAACAATGCGACGCAGGAATCCATCAAAGAGACTCCTTTCTTTGCTAACTATGGACACCACCCTCGGTTCTACCCTCCGGTGGACCCGTCTGGGGACGTTTCGGAAGCTAAGGATTGGCTCCGGGAGCTCACTGCGCTTCAAGACTTGCTACGCACTCAATTGGACCAGGCGAAAGCCGACTACAAGCGGATGGCTGATCGGCGGTGCCAGGAGGGTCCTGAGATCCGGGTGGGGACAAAGTTTGGCTGTCCACCAAGAATTTGCCCACGTAGCGCCCCAGCCGCAAGTTGGATGGCGTTTTTGGGGCCCTACCAGGTTTTGGAGAAGGTGGGGCCTGTTTCCTTCAAACTACAGCTCCCAGCGGACATGAAACTCCACCCGGTGTTTCACCGTTCGTTGCTCCGCCCGGCGAAGGGGGTGCGGCCTGATGTGACGCAGCCGCCTCCTCCCCCTGTGATGCGCGATGGCGAGGAGGAGCTGGAGGTGCAGGACATCTTGGATGCCCGCATCAGATACCGGAAGCTGGAGTATCTGCTGGACTGGAAGGGGATGGGCCCGGAAGAACGTTCCTGGACTCGAGCCCGGGATGTCCATGCTCCTGATTTGGTGGCTCGTTTTCACCGCAAGTACCCTGACAAACCCAAACCTCGAGGGCGGCCTCGGAGGGGCCCTGAGGGGGGGGATAGTGTAGCACAGCCAGGCTCGTTTGTGCCTGGAGGGCTGGGAAGCGGTCCCGGGGTTCCCTTAGCATTAGGGCCTGCAGCAGCTGAGATTGATTCAGAGGATGAGCTAGATGACTGGGGCGAAGCACAGGGCCCTTCAGATGGGCCTCGTTCGCCCGCTCAGAGCTTGGAATGGGATGAGATGATGTTTGGACCTAGTGAAGAGATAGATCACCAGGTGGACATGGGAAGCAGCGAAGGGAGTTATGAACACCCAGGGGGGAGGAATTCGCAAGAGGCCGAGAATGTAAACATGTACGAGACCGAGTGGGAAAGTGCTAGGGAGGAAAGCTCTCAAGAAGATAGCGACACATCTGCTGAAAGGCAAGGTTGAACCTTCGATAGGAGACGGGACATTGAGTCGAACAGAAGGGCTTGGTCTAGAGTGCTAGACCGGCCGAGGTCCATGAGTAGAGATTGGAGACGCAGAAGCCTAGAGCGGCGCGGACCTCGGCCGAAGGATTAAGTATA
>JARBWK010000001.1:129927750-129957750 GCA_030556195.1 Anolis apletophallus | reverse complement strand
GATCGTTTTTTGGGGTGCTGGGAGGACGTAGGTCCGGTTTTTTTTTTGCTGTTGTCTGTAGCGAGTGTAATGGTCCAGTAGGCTGCCAAGTTTGGTGCTTCTGCGACTTATAGTTTCTTTGTCTATAACCATCTTTGCACGACCACGTCTCCTTTATATATATAGATATCCCCATAAAATAAACAAATCCTAGCAAGTAGTGCTCGAAATAAAATAAATATATTAATGATACAAAACAAGAGAAAATGTGAGGTAGCAGAAGGATGGTTAATGAAGGGTTGTATCTGTGGAATAGATGAGTATAAATAATGATATGAAGTCTGAGAAAGCTGATGTGTAGGCGAATCAATTTGCTTCATAGGGAGAAGGAGAAAAAGTGGTTGACTTCTGTTACTCTGAATACAGAAAACTGGATCAAAAGGCAGTGTTTTGCATATTGGTTCTCACACCTCCTCTCTATCCTGATCTAAAGTTAATGGGAACTTTACCTGTTCTTTGTGAATAGTGAGTGACACCTTCTTTAGCAGCTATCGAATTGTGGCCAAAATAATGTCAGAAGTTGCCAAATGTGCTCAGTGGCATAAAAAGTCTGGAGACCTTTGTAGTTAGTTGGATGGAAGTAGCACTTAACTGCCATATATTGCACTTCCAGAATTCAGTTTAACTGACAGTGTAGGCTCATATAATGTAGTTCAATGCTGGTAAACTATTATAAAACTGCATTATATGGCAGTGGAACTTTTCTGAGTAAGACAGCTTTATCTGTAGAGGATATATTCCCAGCCAGTCGCAGTTACCTGAAACCATGGATATGACTGGGCAGCATTAAATTGGTTTATTTTTAGTCCCAGCAAACCATAGAATTGTGTTGGAGAATCTAAAGATTCCTCGAGATATATCCTCTCTAGGAGTTTGCTAGATTCTCCAGTTCAGCTCTATGGTGATTACCTGGAGGACCTGGTGCATTTTTAGAGGGAACATTTCCCCCTGGATACCTGTTGGTTCTTCAGCTACTGGGGTCTTACTGTAGATAAATACCCGATTGGTTTTGAAGGTTTCTTTAACAAGGACATTGGCTCAGAAGCAATTCCCATTTAACTTTGTGGGACTTGTTCTCTGTGGATGGAGCCGCTACCATATCACAATGCAACTGGTGTCTCCTATGCCATTAACTAGCTTTGAATTTACTTTGGCTTTCAGTCTGAACTTTAAGGGAGCTGTCCAAAGAGCTGAATGTATTTTGGAGAAAGGGTTCAGCATTTTGCATAACTGTATTGAAGTTCATACTAAAACCAAGAAGGGAGTTCACAGACCTACATTGCAAATTCATGCAGTTTGGTTGTCTGCACACCTCTGGTTTTTCTATACACAGTTCAACAGCATTCACTCAATGCTATAATCCCTAGACCTCCCATTCTAGTACTTTGTTCCTGAAATATCTGCCTGAGAACAAACATATAGAATCGGAATTATTTTACCATTGTGTACGATGCTCTTTTGAAAGTCCATTATTTGCAAAAGAGTACTTTAATCCAGACTCTCAACAGGTGTTTGAATGTTAACTACACTTTCTGTCGGTTTCAGTTGAAGCCAACAGAATGTCACCGCAATAATCCATTAGGTACCAGGGGCTGCCTCTTAATGCAGCTGTGAGGCATAACATAAAGAATAATGTTAGTTTATGTGCAGTAAACTGGGAGGAAAAACATTAGCAGTGATAAGCTCCATGCTCTTGAAATACCATTCTGGATAGAAGGAAATGCTTTACTGGAAAAGGCTTTTTCGAAACACATTGTGAGGTTATGTAATAATGGCAGTTTGGCTAATTCATAAAGAAAAGCAAGCAATACATGTTTTTAATGAAATACAGTGTTCTTCTTTTTCTTCTGAGATTTCAGTGAAACGGCAACATCACCTTCATTACTTTAGCCTGGTCTAAATATGTCCTGGAGGAATCCTGGATCTGGCACGCTTATGCTGGATCTGGGACCATTTTTTTCAGACTGCCTTAGTGTGCATCTGCCCCATTGGGAGAGTCCACATCTCACTTCTGGCGCATGTTTGTAGTTCTCATCAAGAATGTAGATAGGGAGATGAGATAGCTACCAGGGAAAAGCCCTTCCCTTATTGGCCTCTCGGGTACCTATCTCTTTATTCTTTTCCCCATCCCCTATTGCTTAGACCAGTGGTTCTTAATGTGTGGGCCACAGACCACCAGTGGGCCACAAGGACAAAAATCTGGTCCCCAAGCTGCCTCCTTAATTTTACCTTATTTCTGCTCCTTTCACATCGCGTGCCACTCCTTCCCTGTCGCTGACCATGGCATATGTTCTGTATCGGAAACTAGATCTGATGTGGCCTAGCCAATGTAATTTTCTGAATCTGCACCCCAAATCAAATATAAAGTAAACCACAAATTGATTCGTAATCCTTTTGGTCCCTGGTCAAAGTGGTCCCTGGCCCCCCAAAAAAGGTTAGGAACCATTGTTTTAGACTGATTCTGCTTTACTATTTTTGAATGCTTTGTTTCCTTTTTGGATTTTGCCCCCAACAACCTCTTTCATGTAGCTGCTGTTGCTCCAAGCTCGGAGTGATGACATCAGCAACACAGAGGAGATGTGATGAGGGCCACTCCAGCAGAGTGGACACACTCCCAAATCCAGTCAATAATGGTTCTGTATTTGGTATTAACATGACAGTTTGGTGGTCCCCTGGGGGCATTTTTAGATGATGATAAATTTTCAAAACAAAAATGAAAATGGCCAGTAATTTAGAAAAAAGTAATAGTCATGAATATAAGTGCCTGCAAGTCACCTGTTGAGTCATGGTGGCTCCATGACTTTTATAGGGTTTTCTTAAGAGTTAAATGTTGTTAAATAATTCTGGCAGGGGGCATGTGGGGCTGTGACTTGTTTTTAAAGTGAATTCCCATTTCTAGAGGCTTTCAAGAGAGACAATTAATAGGTGTGGAGGAATCTAGTGTGTCTGGTATAGTTAAGGGAAAAAGCCTTGTGGCACATGTAGACCTATGACCACACTTTCTTCACCTTATTATTCTGAAGGATTAGTGAAGGCTGAATTTAGAAAGGCATTTTGCCTGAAGGGTATTTCAGAGTAGCAAGAGTTCATTTACACATGTTGAATATGTAAGAGTTCATTAAGGTTCACCAGAAAACTTTCACTGATGCACTTAGCAAATTGCTTTAGTGGTAGTTTCTGGTAATCAGGAACTATACAAAGAATTGAAAAGTTATTATTTATCTTCATCATATAACAGCTACTTTGTAGGATTTATCATGTGATAAGTTTCCATTAAAATAAACAAAGCCATACGGATCCTTGAGCAAAACAAACAAAATGTATACTTGATCAATAGCTTCATCAAGACCAACCAAGACATTCCTTATTATCTCATATTTCTAAAATGTAGCCTATAGTTTGCAGCCATACTAAAAATGGAAAATTGCAGGCATATTGAAGTAGTTGTGTTATGAATTTCAAATTGTACTTAGTGATGGATTCTGTGATGTAGAAGGGGAAGGAGAATAGAATGTAATGTCAGTAGTTTAAGGAACTAAAAAGCAAAGATTGTATTTGCCATTTCATATATGGGACGTCATTTTACTACTCCATTGTATATAATGGAACTTCAGCATCCAATCGTTTTGGTATCTTGGTGGTTCCCAGAACCAAAATCCAACAAATATTCCTGTAATACGTGTACTTCGTAGGGAATTAGCCACATTGAATACTACAGGACTTATTTACATTGCCCTAAAATGCCGTGTAGCAGGGTGCATTATCCCGAGGCATCCAAACAACACCCTAGGCTAATGTGGATTAACCTGGAAAAAACCTGGAACTTTAAATGACGTGATGGAACTTTGGTGGGGGAATTCCCTGCACCCTTCTCCAAGGCTCCATCACATTATTTAGACCCACCATGAAGCAAACAGAAGTCACCAGCCTCTGTAAGGAGGCTTTTCTTGATTTTTTAATGTTGAAATGGGGAGAGGGAGGGAGGACATGGGGCCAGAGTCTGTGCCAACATTGGTTTGGCACTAATGGATGTTTGGACTCCCCCTTGCTGGAAAGATTGGGGTTTTGGCCCTCTGTAGGGGCATGCAATATGCAGAGAACTGGAATTTTAACTTCTGGTTCTCTGAGCATTTTCTGTAGAGTGCAAGGACTCAGAATAGTTGTCCTCAAATGCAAGATTCATTTGTTTCCAAGGACCTCTTCACACGGGGGTAAAATTGGTGGCATGGTGGGCAGAGCCAGCACATGCCACTTCCCGTGTTGCCATTGGAATCCATGGGGAGGGGGGGAAGCAGTGCGCGCCACATTTCCCCCTATGTGATTGCCCTCAGCTGGAGCTGGGTGATGTGAGGCATGGGGTGCCGGGTTCTTCATGGCCCTTGACAAAATAGAGCAACTCTGGTGGCCATGTGACAAGGTCACAAGCCCTCATGGTGGAGTAGATAACAATGTTATAGCATTAGGGATGTAGACAAAGACAGGACAAAGATGACATTTTTTGAGAAAAAAGGCTAATGATATTTCGAATAAGAGTGGGTGAAGCAGCCAAGAGATGAAAAGAAATAAGTTTTTAGATACACACAAACACATGATATTCAATTAATTTTCTAAAGAGAAAACAAGGTTTTCCTTGCATTGAGCTTATAATACAGACCAAATACTATCATATGTACTTTTATGCAATCATGAAATGTGGGAATACTTAATAAAAGAATTAGCACATTCCCAATAGACTTGTTTCATTTCTGTATTCCAGTAAAATGAGTGTGTCTTCCCTTCAATTAAAATAAAGCCCTTGGAGTCTGCTAATCACAACGACTCAGTGGTGGTTTGAATAGAATATATAAGTGCCAGAGTTACAAGACCAATATGCTTCTAAACATGTTCCTTTTCATTAGGCTCAGCACAAGGGCTTCTACCACTCCAATGATCTTTAATGGAGATGAGTATAAATGGAAAATGTGTTTTTTATTTCAGTCACTAAAACACAACACACACTGCAGGGTTGGGGATTAGTGAAGCACTGCTGTGGTGTTAGAAGGCCAAAGGGTGAACAATTTACGCATTCTCTGAAGGGTAATAACCTCTCTTGAAATACAAGGCCTGGTGTGTCCATATGGCAGTTATGGAATGGAAACTGTAATTCAACTCCAATGTGTGTATTATTTACTGTGTATCGTTAACGCAAGTCTGACATAATTGACCAGGACACACAATGCTTCAGTGGTATTCAGAATTAATGAAATAATAATCTGCCTCAATTATTTCATCTAATTTTCCCTACTCTGTTAGATTGTGCTGTCTCAAATAGCAGCTTTATACAAATAAAGTGAATCTGTTAAACATATTCCTCCTGGCCTTTGGAAGACCACTTTGAAAAAGCAGGCTGAAAGCTGACTGCCATCAAGCAGTGAGCTATACAAAGAGAATGCTGGCAACTAATTCAGTGGAGGACAAGAGTTTCATATACCTGTAATTGGTTGCAATATACATATGTGATATTATTTGTATAGCAGGAGGGATTGCAGAACACTGTTGAGTAGCAGTATGATTTGTCATAGTGGACTGTCTATTTTTATAATCCTTTCTGTTGCTTCCTGAAAGCTAGATTCAAATTGCAGTGGTAAAACAACAAGCTTCCACAAAGATGCACAAAAGAAAACTTTTAATCTACACCAGTGTTCTGTGATGTGTATAGTCAACATCCAGCCTCAAACTGGTTCCAGGATTTCCTATGTAATCATCTGCACAACAAAACCACTTTCTTCAATATTGTTTAAAACTGCATTAAATAATTAGTGGCTTAGGTTGGAACTACACTGGCCTATATTCCAGGGTCTGATCCTGGATAATCACCCTATCCCAGGTTTTATCTTGTTTGTTCTTTTATTTTTGCCTTTCAGAAGCATACAATCCCACTACAACAGAGATCAGGGTTAGCTTCTTGTCGAGCAATTTAGAATGGCTGTGGATAGTAAGATCCAAGCCACTGTGGGTTTAGGCTGGTGAGAAAAGAAGACAATATTCCAGAATAAATCTCACCAAGTTGAAGCAGGAGCTACCAAGGTATTTATTTCTGTTCCAGGTGGAAAAGGATGACGGCTGCAGTAATCTGCTGAAGAACTGCCATACTTAGATAGTGCTAGACATTATATACAATTTTTCCTATTCAAATCTCCCACATCTACCTTTGCTGTGATTGGTTCTAATATCACTGAGCCGGGAGGAGTGGCCGTCGGCTGGTGTGGCTTGTCCAATGAGAGCCCGAGCCCTTATTCGGCCGCTCAGCCAATGGTGTGAAAGGAATCATGGCAACAGTAGAAGCAAAGGAAAATAGTTGCTTGATGATGGGATTATGAGTGGCCCTTACTGGATTGTATTGATAGGTGATCATGGCAATTGCTGAGAGCCCGCAAGCCTGATATGTCTATTGACACAGAGTTTTGAAATAACATTTCTGTCTGGCCCCTTGGAGCCAACCCATTCTTCAAAAGTACAGTGATACTGGTTTCTTGATGGGATCTGCAAATCCATTTTTCTGAGGAAAGGGAATGTCATTTTTGGAGAAGCTGCAACATCCTCTTCTCCTCATGGATGGGGAAATGTCCTTTGTGAAGAATGATTAACAAGTCCAAAGGTCCCCGATACTCAAGTGGCCTGGTTGTTGACCCTTCGAGGTCTAAGGAAAGGGGTCATTTGCCTATTGTCCATGCTTTCTGAAAGTCCATTAGTCAAGAATGAAGACCCAGGATGTCTTGCAGCACCTGGGTCCTGAGGTGCTGGCCAGAGTTCACGAAAGGGTCACTTTGCTTTATATTTTATACATACATATATGAAATTATTGGGGACATGGGGCATATACAGGGGTTAATAAATGGATAAGGGGGCAGGCAGGGTTGGGAAAAGATGGGTCCTTGTTGTGGTTGTTAGTCCTTCTGCAGATTGCCCAAAACCTAACTCTTATTATATCATACCAGCCTGGTGTCCTTGGCAAAACTATGAATTCCCTGATTATGAACTATCTCTTGGGGTGTGTGTGTGTGTGTGTGTCACCTACGACTACAAGCTGAAGACATTTGCTGCCTTGGATGAAATGTATGTTCACTAAAACTCTCTCTCTCTCTCTCTCTCTCTCTCTCTCTCTTTCGCACACACACACACACACACACATTGTGTGAAGCACATATTACTGACACGCTGAACCCATGATTTATTCTAATATGCAGCTAAGCATATTTTATGCTGTGTGTAAAGGTAAACTGTTTTTCTATAATTGGACATAAGAAATTCAATAAGAAGTTAACTTTTCCTAATTTTTTGTGCCAATAAAAGAAAATGCAGGTGCTAACTGCTCTTCCAGGTAACAAGAATGTGTTCAAAATGGTGGTGTGTTAAAAAGGATGGAGGTTAATGTTGCCTGCTAGTTTTTCACTGGTCTTGACTTTCCATAAAGGGAGTCTGCAATATTTCCACAGGTGTCAATGTTAACAGTCAAAGTGCTATCACATTTACCACATTTTTGCTGTGGTAAGACTGGTTTTCAGTTCTTTAATTCTGGTAAAATTTTCCACACTTTTTAGTATGGAATAGAGATGGTTTAATAATAGTAATAGTTGAAAACAGTTTTACTCTTTCTGGAAATGGGCAGTGTGCTCTATACCTAATATAGTGCTGGCCCTTTATGGTGCTTAATTTGTAAAATCATAATGTAATTTGATGTTTAATAAGCCTTTCCTTAATCCCTCCTTATTATCCACCATTTTTGCTTATCCAACATTCTGCCACCCCATTTATGTTGAATAAGCAAAACTCTACTGTATTTTTTAAAACAAAGTTATTTTTAATATTATTTATTTTTATGTTTCAAATTTCTATACCGCCACTCCCCGGAGGCTCGGAACGGTTTACAGTTTGATTCATAACACAATAACAATACAGAACAGACATTACAACAGAAGCAAAACAGGGGTGGAACATAAATAAGGGAGGAAATATAAGGATCACATACATTCGGCAATGGAATGGGGATAGGGATTGGATAGAACCAGGGTCCTTACGGATTGACCCCTTCCTGGGATTGTCCTATGGTGGCAGTTGGTGACCATCAAAGGGAGGCAGCCACAAGACTCCCAAAGAGCTCTGTAGGATCACAAGGTTGGGAAGGAGAAGGAGATCATCTCCGACCCTTGGGCCCTGTGTTCTCAAAGGCTGTCTCCTTACAAGTCCAGCGACTTGACTCGAGGGCTGGCAGCTCTCCGAAGGACGTTTTTGAAGCTCCAAAGTTTGAACTCCAGAATGTCCTCGAATGAAATGTCCTCGAATGAAATGTCCTCTAGGTCCCCGAGCTAAACACTCTGGTCCTCTTCCGCCATTGAAGACCTACAGCATTCGCAGCAGTCTTGTGGACTTCTAAAAAGTTCTTTTTATAGCCAAGAGAGTTAAGTCTTGAAAAATGAACAGATTTTGGAAATAGAAAATGTATAAGAAAGAAAAAGAATTTTAGGAATATATTCAGACTGATACACGAGTTCAACTACTGGACCTAAGATCTGAAGTCTTGTTTCAATCTGAGTATATTTCCAAAACTTATTCAGATTACCAGTAATTAAAGAACAGTTAGAAATGTTTATATTATTAGTTTCATACTTTGCACCTTATTGAAGTCCATGTGTAAATAATAGGCTTGGTTGATCCATTAAAAATTTGGTTCAAAATTCATTTTGGATCTAGTGCAGGGGTGCTCACACTTTTCCAGCATGCAAGCTACCTATAAAACAACCAAGTCCCAAAGATCTACTTACCCACTACTCAGAGAGTCATAAAAGCAAATTATTAGGAAATTTATTTCAGTGAGAGCCATATAATACAGTACATTTTAAGGCTGAATTCAACTAAATGTGAGTATAATAAGCCCCTGAGCATTCCTCACAAATGGCATGGCAGCCATACACACTGTGCCTGTGATCTGCCTGGGATCTACCAGGATGCCCTTTGAGATCTACCAGTAGATCACGATCTACCTAATGAGCACCCCTGATCTAGTGGTTCAGATCAGAAGTCAATTCTGATTTTTACAGAGAAAAATGTTCTAAACTTCCAGAAACTTCTGAGACTTCCAATTCAGAATAATGGTTTATCAGTGTTATTTCCTGTTTCATTGTGTGGTCTTTACTTTGAAAGTAGTTGTTTTCCTCCAGAAAAAAAGGGGGGGGGAGCAAAGGGAGGAAATTAATCCACTTTGGTTTAAAACAGCTTCTCTGGCGTAAGACTGAAGCGGGAGGGTGTAGCAACCCAGTTCCCTTTTGTGCCTGTGGGGCAGGGGGCAGCACCGGGGGTCCCACTTGCATTAGGGCCAGCTGCAGTTGATGAGGACATGGAGGAAGGGGCTGATGAGTTAGCTGGGCCTTCCTCTCCCACAGAGAGCTTGGCCTGGGATGATGAATGGCCTGACGGCTATGCTAGCTGGGAAGTTCAGGCTGACCCTGAGAGTGATGATTCTGATCATTATGAGAAACCAGGTGGTTACGGGTCGCAGGAAAGGATCAGAGAAACAGTGGAAGATGAGCCCATGGAAGCTGAAAGGGAGTTCAGCTCTCATGAAGATAACGACCCGGGTCCTGGGAGGCAAGGACGGAGCTTTGATAGGAGACGGAGCATTGAGTCCAGCAGGAGGGATTGGCACCGTAGCCTAGAGCGCCAGAGAAGCGCTAGATCCCATAGCACAGATTGGCGCAGAAGCCTAGAGCATCGGGGGCCTCGCCAAGGGGATTAAGTATAGGATCTGTGGGAACGGATCCTCAGTAGCTCGGCCACTTCTATTCTAAAAGGAGTGAAGCGAGCGAAGTTCCAGGGAGCCAAGTTGTCGACTCGAGCCTTGCCAAAAAGTTTCTTGGAGCTGTTCATGAACTTTGCCTTGTTCTTTGCCACGAACCAAGTCCTTGATCCGCATAGTTTTGTGGAGCCTTTGCCACGTTTGCCTTTGGATTTTATCTACGGACTCTTTTCCTTTTGGATTGAACTTTTTGATACTTTTTATGGACAATTTACCTTTTCACCTGTTTCTTATTATTCAATAAATAGTTAGCTGATTACCGTCTCTGTGTGTGTGATTAAGGGGCTGGGCCAAGACCCTGCATCGTGACAGAGGGACAGCAAAGTGAGGAAATTCACCACTCTGTTTTAAAATGCTTGCCCAGACTCCAGATGGCCACCCAACCTCAATAATAATAATAATAATAACCCTTCTGCCTTCATGGAGGGAAAGCACAATCAGAGTACCCCTGACATATGGCTACCTAGTCTTAATAATAACAACCACAATAATAGTTTTCACCTTCTGGCCCAGGATGTTTAGGCAGGCAGGAAGGCAGTGCGACCTCCTCCGCTGCACCCGCTGTGTCCTCCATGGACAAGATACCTCTCTAGGAATATCTGGGTTCTTTAACACAAATGGCAGAAGTGAGGTAGTTCAATCAATTTTGATTATATTCTCATTTTATTGTGAGCACAGTCCATCTGGGAGCATATCTCCTATGGATACATTAGCTATAACCTCATTATAAAGACCCATGAATTTGCCCTGCATTGTGGCAAATCAATGGGGTCCTGGCAGGGGGCATGAAGATCCCATCGCTCCATGCCCCGTATCACATGAATTTCCTTACCCCTCATACCATGGAGAGAAGCAACACTACCTGGCTTCTTCCCAGTTCAATTCTATGGTAATTTCTAGGAAAAATATCTAATAGAATCACCTGTAAGATGAACGAAATTCCTGGAGAGACTATTCAGAATAGCAGCTGTAGTTAGCTATAATTTCTACATGTGACTAAGCCATATTTAATTTCATAATGCTGTGGCACCCAGTGTGAACTCTTGCATGCAAGTATGTTGGATTTTAGGATTAGGTTTGAAGAAAATCCAAATAATTTCTTCTAAAATTAGATAAAGGTGAACTTTGTTATTTTATGTTCCTAGAGTGGAAAGAATAACTAGCATTACTTTTCGGGAAGACTGACTTCATTGTTAAAAGGAATCATAAATATCTGAGTGAACAATGAGGAACCCTGCCTAGAATTCTTAAGATATTTTCCATTAGCATTCATTCTTGTTTACATATTAGATGTCAGTCTCTAGTTTCTGTGTTCAATACAGAAAACCAAAAATGTCCAAGATTAATATATCACTTTGTATAAAATACCCTACACCAATGAATCCAGAGAGACCTGCTGGGCCATCAAACAGAATTCTTAATCCAATCAAAGCTAAACATTTGGGTTTAGAAAAAATGTATTTATTACGTGTAAAGGTTGCTTCAATTTGAGGATTGGACCCATATTACATTCCAATTAGATGCTACACTTCCACAGCTTTTCCACACAATTCCTTCTGATGTTTTGCACATGCATTGTTAACATCTGTTGTTTAAAAAGATCTAACAAGAAAAAAGACTTGTTGCATAAAAGCAAATAATTTTTACATAGCAGGTAATATCTGCAAACTTCTCAAGAACCATTCTGATCTTTTCGTAAATGTTCAGAGGTGTTTGCAAGTGAAGAACTAGAGTGTCTATGGGTGCATCTACACATACTGGAAAAAAGCTGGTGTAAATGGTTCTGGGGTTCCTATGATATGACCGTGGGGGAGTCCTAAGTCCTTCAACCATCTGTGTGGTTTTAATATGTCTTATCATGTACTGGTGTTTAATATTTGTGGTTTTGATTTTTATATATTTTGAGTCGGTATTGTATTATGTTTGAATGGCATCAAATTGTTGTCAAGTATTAGCTGTTCTGAGTTCTTCAATGAGGGGGGGGAGTGTGATATAACAAAATAAGTAAATAAATAAATGTGACTGGTCGGTCCATGGATGCATTGGACTTGCCATTGCTTTATAACTGCCAGTAAGCTCCTCTATCCCAGAGGCTTGCTGGCTTTTCTGGTCACATGGCTCCGCACCAGAAATGACATGACCAGCAAACTTCTAGGAGAGATCAATGCAGTGGTGAATTCATTGGTGGTGTTTGACAGCAAATCCGGTTGGATCCAGCCCAATCCAGCTCTCTAATCCTCCAAAATTGTAGGATCACTGGAGCTTTCAAGAAGCCTTGAAGTAAATCCCATGTTCTCTTGACACAGAGCAAGAGATGGATATCACAGTTGTGCTGTGAATCTAGTCATGTGTCATGTAAATGCCCCACGACAGCTGAATAGTGTGTTCACGTTATTTTGACAGTTTTGACACAGCCTAAGGTGCCACTGTTTTTACATTGCCAGTGATGGATATATTAGGGACAGTCATATTGTGATGCCTGTTCCAGCTAGAAGAACCTGAAAATGTTGAAATCATCCAGTATCACAACTGGATGGTATCCAAGGAATATTTACTAGAAAATACTGTGTCTTCAGATAATCTTGGATGATGCAGATTAGTTGATCTGGTTTTGGAATAAAAACTGATTTTGTTGCTTGGTAGATCATCTATGACAGGAATCTGCTGGAAAGAACATAATCTTGTTAATTCATCTGGATCTCTGAGTACGTTTGATAACATCAATCATGATATCTGAATAACTTGGCTAATGTTGGCACCAGTGCTTTCTGGGATCAAATACTGAGGTGAATATTCAAAGGGAACTCCTTTTTAACCCTATAGTTTTTGGTCGGTGTTGTATCTTAAGCTTCCATTTTGTTTCCCATGCTGTATGACATCTGTACAATGGCACTTGGAGAAAAAATATGGGCTAAATAGTCATCAGTATTCTAATGGTACACAATTCCACTTATTTCCATCTATATTTCTAGGGAGGATCTGAAAAAACCAGCATTTATAAATAGTTCTCAGATGGACGAGTGTTATCAAGCTGAAACTGTCGCAACATGTATTTATTTATTTATTTATTGTTCACTTTTATATTCCGCTCCTCCCAGCAGGCTCGGGGCGGATCACAGCATAAAATACATGGGCAAAATGATGCAACATGTCAACACAAAACTCCTACAATCACTAGAAACATATAACATAAAACCACATTTAAAAACAGATACATTGTCAAGCCATAAAACGGCACAGATTAAGAGGACATATATTAGGTTTTAAACCAGTATGCCTAATTAAAGGCCAATGGTGAAGAGGGCAGGACTTACACGCAAAGGCCCGAACGGGCCCAACTCCGAGATGGCTCGGGTGCTGTCCGGAAGGGCGTTCCAGAGTACTGGTGCTGCCACGGAGAAAGACCTTTGTCGAGTCGCCGACAGGTGGCAGTTTAGGACTGATGGAACTACCAACAGATTCTGCTCATCCGAGCGCAGTGATCAGGGGAATATGGGGTAAGGCGGTCCTTCAGGTACGCAGGCCCTAGGCCGTGCAAGGCCTTAAAGGTCAGAACCAACACCTTGAAGGCAACCCGGTACTCAATGGGACATGTAGAGCATTAAAGAGCCAGACCAGATATAAAGTAAAATAGAGTTTATTCAAAATGACACAAGGAAGTCAAAAATGGCCAAATTGGTCCAAAAACAGTGTGAGAGCAACAAAACCATAACCTAGTGGCAAAATCTGGCCAAAATAGTCTTTAACACAAAACTCATGTTATATCTTCTTTTAAACCAGATTATATTGCCCTTTAACTTGGATTAAACTCAAAAACTGTGAAACAAGCAGGAAAAGGCACACAAAGGCAAATGCAACGGGAAAAATGAAGAGTGAAGAAGCATCAGCGAAGTCCAAGGTCAAAGCACAGGAAAGCAGCAAACACGTTTTCCAAAAGCAGTCCAGCATCAGCGAGGGAGAAGCAGCAGCAACGATTCCAAACCAGGTCAAATGAAGCAGGCAGCAGCACCTAATGCATGGAGAGCAATACAAAATGTTACCAAAGGAAGACAAGCTGCAGAACCCAGCCCATACTGTACCCAAGTCCATGAAGATAGTGTAGGATCCAAACTCACGTCCAGAAGAGAGTCCTCAGGAATACAGGAACCAGAAAACACAGCACAACATACAAAGCAAGGCACGGGCACCCATCAACATCTTGCCAATTGCAAGGAAACCCTAAATTGCACGCCTCACTTTATTCACACATCTTCATCAGAGCTTGAATGAGCCAACACCCTCCCGGGAGAGGCAGCCTCTCCCGGGAAAAGCCAAAAGCCCGGGCACAGCGTTTGCTGCCTGGGTGCACATACATATTCTTGGGGGGGGGGGGATTTGCTGCAGAATCCCAGGCTCATAGAGAAGAGCCCGTATGCACCGCTTGAGGAGGGACCAGTCAGAATACTTCGGTTTGAATTTTACCTCTTCTTATACCCATTGTTATTACTGCTGTATTATTGCATGTGCATGGAATGTAGGTATATGACCAGTTGGATTACTTATAATATTTAGGCACTTACTCTATAAGTTAGCATTCATTCTATTATACATTAGGTTGGTTTCTCACAGGATCTAAAGCATGCCAAGCCTTGATGCGCTTTAGATCCTGGCAGGGCAGGAGGAGTGGACGGGCCCTCCCTGCCCCTTCTGCCTGCCAGGATCTAAAGCCTTGAAGAGGCTTCATGACGGGCCAACTTCAGCCCTCCAGGTGTTTTGGACTTCAACTCCCACCATTCCTCACAGCCTCAGGCCTCTTCCTTTTCCTCTCAGCCTGGGCAAACTTGGGCCCCTGCTCCCTCAGGATCGGGGTGTGAGAGAGGCAGCGAGGAGCGAGAGGGGGCCCTCCTCCTCCTTTGTTTGCTGCTTCCAAGAATAAAATACCCCCCTCCCTCCCTCCTTCCCTCCCTCCTTCCTATTTGGAGAGTCCCATCTAGAATTCAGTGTGATTTATTCAAGTTTTGGCCTACAACTCCCAGAAATCCTAGCCAATTTATCAGCTGTTAGGATTTCTGGGAGTTGTAGGCCAAAACCATTTGGAATGCGCATGCGCTGGCATACGAACTACTAACGAATTTCGTTAGTAATTACGTTACATTTTAGAATTTTTTGGAAAATTTTTGTAAGTCTTTCTATTACTAATTTTTAAAATCCCCCCCCCCCCATTGGATTTTTGATTCCCTATTTTTGGGTTCTAAACCATGCCTAACAGATAGAAGCAAATGTATTAAAGGTGTTACATAAGTTCGGTAAATGGAGCACAGTAAATTGATGCTTTCCCATCTTTCCCATGTTAATAGCCATTCATATATTCCAACACTACTTCTGTGACCACATTTTTCCTTCTCTACTTGAATCTAAAGATGCCTAGATGTTCAAAAAATCTTACCTAGGATTTGGTTTTTAGATTCTTCACCAAAAATAATGGTTCTTCAGAGGGAATTTACAATGGAAAAATAGCATGATCAGAGAGCCCTAAATAGCTCTATATTATCACATGTTCATTCTCAAAGGAGCCCTAGAATTTTTTCAATTAATAAGGAAGGACGGTGTATGGGCATCTAATAAAAAAACCTTTTCCCATAAACAATAGTCTGAGAGACTTTGGAATGAGGCAGCTTCGTGCTTTTCTTCCTATGTTTTCTTCCTATTAAGGGAATGAAACCTACTGGTTTCTAAGCACAAAGGAAAAGAAAGAAGGAAGTAAGAAGAGAGAAAATAAGAGAGAGACTGTAGAAAATAAAACTGTCAACAATTCACGCAGTATATGTTATACTCATGCTGTGAAACTCCAGCTTGCAAAATGAGAGCATTCATTGTTGCAATATTTTTGCCCCAATTTTTCCCTTTTTCAAGATGAACATATATTCTTTTTATATCTGGTGTGTGTTGTCATTAGTGTTACTTTGTAGTGGTGCAGCCCTGGTTTTTTTTGACATGCATGCTGTTGCCAGGAAAAGGCACCCGGCATGGCATGGTAATGAAAGCCTGTGTAGACCATGCATATTTTAATTATGACTTGTTTTAATGTCGAAAGTATTGACTCAGGCTGCCCACATGAGACATAGCCACACATTCCTTGAGGGCCAACAATGACGGCCAGTGCATACTTTCAGAGCCCCAAATATTAAACAGACATTAATTTGTTTTTGAGCTTTGCATGTGCTACACTTACATAAATCTATCTGTATCATAGGACTGAGATGAGAATTAGGATTGGATATATGATGATAGCAGTTGTCATGAGGAAATAACCACATGTGTCGGAAAATTAAACTGTAGTACGAGATATAAGAGAAAAAAAGTGGAAGCTGCAATGAAGAAAGACACACTCCCACCTATCTCCACATAAAAAAACCTCAAGCCATTGTCCTTACATTAGCAAATAACATTAGCACACCTTGTCTTTGTTAAGAGGCAGACTTTCCACTAGCATGGCCTCCAGCTTTCAGCTCTCTTGCCTGCAGAGATTTGAGTGCTCTCAAATTTCAACCTGCACAAAGGCTCCTAAGCTCTCTTGAGTTTTTCCTCAAGGAAAAGGGTCTTAAATAACACAGAAATGCCCTAGACAAAACAAGACGTGTAGACAGGATGGAAAAGTCTCAGTTTAAAAATTACCTGATAGAGAAGAAATATGTGCCTATCAATATACGTGTATCCAGGAATGGAAAATTCCTGGCTGGTGCCTCTCTCTTTCTTGGTCTCTCTCTTGGTTATGCTGACCAAGGTAGGAAGGATTAGATTTTGGCTGCCAAAAGCAATATCCCTTCAAGGCTTCTTATTTTTGACTTTTACATGGAGGGAGAGGAGAAAAGTCATGTAGATCTTTTCCAGTTTCTTTCTTTTTGTATTTATAATTCACATATTATTTTCTCATGTGTAACCAATCATAGCTGCCAGTAGGCATCAAGGGTGTCAGGAGCTGGCAAGGGTCCTATGGCTCAGTTGTGCTCTGGGTTTCAGTACTGTAAGCCACCTGCACTAGGGATGGAAAAAATATTAGAAAGTGCTTGAAGCATGGCTGAAAAAATCTATTTCCTTGAATATTGTTCTTCCTGAGTGGAGGAGAGAGTCCTAGAATCTTCAGACATGATTTGTCTTAATACTGCTTTTTAATACTATTTTTTTTAATACTGTTGATATTGTATCCTGTTTTAATGTTTGCTTATTTGTATATTGTATATTTCAAATTGTATGCTGACGTTTTTATGTTAAGCCACTTTGAGTTTCCTTCAGAAGAGATAAAGCAAGGTGTAAATAATAATAATAATAATATGTGAAATGCATGTAGGCGTGTTTTAGCAAATAATATTTGTGCACAGAAGGCAAGTTTTCTACACAGATAATAGCATTTTTGATAGGAAAAAAATGTTTTCTGTTGAGAAATGTTGTTTTCTCCACAGAAAATTATGTTTTCTGCACAAAAAAGAGAGTATTTGGGGGGACAGAATATACTTTCCCAACTATTAGCAACCTTTGTTAATGGTTTTCAATGAGTTTCCAGCAAAGAGAAGGGTTTTCTGTTAGGAAATGGGATTAGACATACAATGCAATTAGACATGCAGGAATGACCATGGTTTAAGTACCCCTGCCTCATGCTTGTTTTATAAATAATTTCTAGGGCTGAGTTTTGAAAAAAAGTGTTTCAAAATTTACTACAAAATTAGAGGATGCCAGCGTTTCTAAAGTATCGTTAGTTAAAATTTCGTTATTACAATGAGCGTAACAGATTTTTGTTACTTATTCATTATAGTAATTTTTGTGACCACAACCAAGCCACAACATGGGAAAACTAATAAAACCTTTCTCCCTCAGTTTTTACAGGTTCAAGAATGTTATTGTGGGTGAAACTATCCTGATTGGTGCTTTCTGATGCTGATGAATGGGAAATGTAGAACACATTCTGTTCACTTGTCCAGTTTCAGAATGTTTCACTTATCCATGGATGTTTAGGGAATGAAAAAGTGTTGGGTAAGTTTTGATTCTTAAGATTATGGAGCAGGCAGGCATGTAGCCAGGGGGGGGGGCTTAGGGGGCTTCAGCCCCCCCCCCAAATTCTCAGGGTGGTCTGTGAAAAGGCCTTACTGGTACATTATTTAAACTGTTATGTTTATTCATATCATGATCTGATCACCATGCTCATTATATCCCACATTAATGGGGTTATTGGGATAACAATACAAAAGGTTTGCTAGGGTAGACCCTCTTCCACCCAGTCTCAGCCCCGAACCAAACTCAGCCCCCCCCCCGAATCAAAATCCTGGCTACGGCCCTGGGAGCAGGCCATGCGCACATGTCAGATATTGTGCCGTAAGTATGAATTTAACAAATTTGATATGACTTACGATTAATGGAAAAAAATGCACACCCCTGATAATTTCTAAAGGAAAGTGGAGCATGGCATGCACTATTATGTCAAGATCATGATCAATAGACTTAGATATAATTGAGATTAGCAGAGAATATATTCTATAGCTTACTCCATGTTGTCCATTTCCCCCATATTTGTGCAATCAGTCTGCAAAACGGCTAATCTTTCATTCCATTGGAACTTAATGGGGTAAATTCTTGGGGAAAGTGATCTCTCTCATATTCATATAGTTCTGTTACAGATTAGTCTTCTGTGTGTTTATTTATAAGTGCATCTGCACTCTTTTTTGTAGTTTAGCTCTAAGAGAATGTGTTTTAAAAGTTTGCAAATTTCTTAGCTGAACTGTATTAAGGAATATGTGTCATGCTTACCCTATCATGAACATTTTAGAGCCACAAAATGTCACAATTACAGTCTTTGTGTCTGTAGGACACTGTGTTCCTTTTGGAAACTCTTTATTTCTTGATGACCACTGATTCACACTTAGCTCCATCCAGCACACAAGTTTTCTCTTTGATAGAAACGAAGTCCGTTACTCTCCTTTTCCTTGGAAATTGACACTCAGCAAGACAAACAGAGGAACTGGGAGAAAGAACAAAACAAAAACCACAATGTTCTGTCTTAGTAACATTTAATTATGTATTACCTAAGAAGCCTTGATTGCAAATATTTGTATTCTTAATGGGATGTTTTGTTTGACCCAGTACATCTTCCTTCTTCTCGCTGTTGTTGAAATGCTGGCTTTGACATGTTCCAATTGCTTTTATGAATGTTGCAGCACGTTTGTGATGGGGTAGGCATGGTGACAAACAAATCGACTGCCTGTCACCTGATTCTCAGGGTGCCAGCAGCTACCTAAGCAGATTCCTGTAGCTAAATTGCAACTTCAAATGGGGGTAAATGTTTAACCAAGACCTTTGGAGTTTGCAGCTTTGGAATCAATGCCTTTGTTTTTTTACTTTATGTTTTCCGGACAGAAGACATGAAGGTAGCAAAGGAGCAACAGTAAGTGACTCTATATTCATTTATATTATATTCAACACCTGGACACAATAAGGGAAGGTTGGAATGTGCCCAGAGGTGGATGATCAAAATGGACAAAGGTCTGGAAGCCAAGCTCTATGAGATTCAACCTAGGGAGCTAGATATATTTAACATAGAGAAGAGAAGGTGACACGATAGCCATGTTTAAATACTTGATGGGATGTCATATTGAGGATGGAACAAACTTGTTTTCTTTGACTGTTGATAGTAAAACATGGATCAATTCATTTAAACTACAGAGAAAAAGAAGTGCCACTCCTTGGTAAGAGCTGCTTGACAGTGGACTATACTAACTTGGAGTATGACGGAGTCTCCTTTTCTGGAGGTTTTTAAATAGAGGCTGGATGGCCATCTGTTAGGAGTGTTTTGATGACTTGTTGCTGCAAGGCAGAGGGTTGGACTGGATGACTACTAGCCTCTTCCAACTCTTATGATTCTATGACCACCAGTAATACTGATCTTCTGTACAAGGAAATAGCAGAACACCAAAAATACATCAGGGTTGTCTCAGTAAGAAGAAGGGTCTTTTAGAGCAGAATTTCTCAAACCACGCTCCTCAAGATGTTTTGAACTCCACTTCCAACAATTCCCAATAGCTAGAAAGCTGTTTGGGATTTCTGAGAGATGAAATCTAAAACACCTAGAGGAGCATAGTTTGAGAAACACTGTTTTACAGGCTGGGAATAAAGGTGTGAGTGACAGTATACAACATGGTTGGTACTAAATGTTTTATGAATATAAATGATTTTCTTAGCATACAAAAACAATTTGTATCTTTGACAAGCTGGTTGGAATCCCTAAGCAAAGTTAATTGGGTTGTGGTGTGAAAATCTTTTGCCTGTGTGTTGACCTTGGTCTTGCCAGGCTTGAAATCTTAATATGGTATAGGGAGAAACTTTCAAATGCACTCACAATTCAGCAACAGGGTGGGCTGTGAGTCCCTCTTACGGATATAGGACTGATTCTGAAGGAATGTTCTCTGCGCCATAATATCCTTGGAGTAATTTATTTGAGGACTGTTAGAATATGAAATCCACATGGGTTTTGAAAGATTCATAATCAGGAGTGAGCAGGAAATCTAATCTAATGAAAGGAAAGCAATCACAGCGAATTTGATGTGATGCTAAAACAAGGGCTCCATGCAAAAGAGATCCTAATGGGAATGTAACTTTTTCCATATGTGTTCTTCTGTAGGTATTTTTCCATGGAGGAAAAATGTTCCATTGCAATGCATGCCTTTCTTTTTTCTTTCTTCCTTTCTTCCTTCCTTTCTTCTACTCATTTTTGTAATGTTGAAACTGGAGATTAGAGATTTAATAGGTGAAGTTCAAAAGAAAAACTCTCCCCGATGAAAACTTATTTGGAGGAATATGGGTTTTGTTGTCTTGAGACAAAATGAACCTAGATCATGTTGTATTGCAATGCAAGTTTATCTTTCTATCTATCCATTAATTTTTGTACTTGAGGCTGGAGACTGAGGAATTAATGGATGTGAATTTCCAAGGAGAAAATTACTCAAGAAAACTTATTTGGATGAATATGGCCTTTTTTTTTCTTGAGACAAAATGCTGGATAGATTTTCCAAAACTGATATCGTTTATGTGCTATGGTGCTAGATTACTCAGATTCATTGTCGACTGGAGTAACTTTAACAATGCATTCAATATAAACCATTATTCCTCTCTTCTTCAATGCATGCCGCCCCTCCCCCAACTTCAACATGCAGGAGTCGATTCACAGGCAAGTTGTCATAGACAGGATTTGTAAATAGTTGGCTTCATAAAATCACAGATTTTGAGTTTGAGATGAAAATTTCTTTGTCAAGACCTCTCGGTTTGAAGGGAGGATCACAGTGACCCTTTGGATCCATGGAATCTGTTATTTCCAATGACTATGTGTTACCAAGCCCCATATTACTAAATGACAGTAATATGGGCACACACCCACTGGAGAGTGTGCATTCACATCACTACCATTTACCAGCTTGGATGTAACTGCCCACATTCTTTTCATATCCTGGAACTGAACCCCTGTAGTTGAGATAGATCCACTGTATTTCCTATTAAGTTTGAAAAGTCACTGTAGTTGAGATGCAAGAGAGGTTCTTGATGATTCCTCACTTTCCGTTGGGGTTTGTTCCCTCCTGGGTAATTATTATTGATGAGGGTAAGGAACGTTCTTCGTGACTTGTGACTTCATATTCACAGGAGTTAAAGAGATCAAGCACAATTTAAGTGAAGAATTTCAGGTGGGAGGGGAGTGAAGAAAAAACGGGCATAAGGGTCTTTGTCAACGTAGCTTTTTCCATGAGTTTGCCTGACTCAGAAGCTGTGTACTTATGATAAGGGGTTACCTGCTGTGATAACCAAGACGGCAGTTTTTAGTCACAATGGATTTGTATAGACTAGCTATTAAATGCACAATAGCATTTCATAAAACCTATAAGGGAATTGTTCTTTCAAAATCTAAAGCAGACATTTACTAATCTGTGTTTCTAATCTCTAGAACTTTTCTTTGAAAAGACTACCAATCTAGTTCAAATATCAGTCTGCATTCTGGGCAAGAGACCGAAGAGACTGAATGTGACTGGTGATCATGATGGCTTTATTCTTGTCTTAGCATGGATGACTTAAGATAAGGCTGATGAATAGAGATGCCCCATGGATTTATTGCTATAGGACATTTCATACACATGTCTCTCTTTTAGGAGCATTCCTCCTTGAACTGCTCCAGTTTATACAGGAGCAATTCTGCTGTCAAACCTCTATGGGAAATAATAAAGCCCAGCACCTAGAGGGCCCCTGTAAAACAGAGAGTGGATTCAGTGCCCTTTCAGCAACAAATCCACTTGTTTCTGAGTCCTTGTGACATTTCTTCACTGGTAATTCCATTTCTATCTGGCATCACAAACTCACTTCACATTGTGGCAAGGTGCTACTGGATTTATTTATTCTGTAGTAAGTCAGGCTCAGATTACCCATAAGGCCTAGGGCGGTGGCCATGGCGGGGGCAGCAGATCCGCCCCCCAAATTTATAAAAACATATTTTTTTTAAAAAAAAAGTTCCATCCTCGGGTGCTCCTGTGCCTGCGCACGGAGCACCATAGGCCCTAAAGAAGCCCGGCCGCGCTGTACTGCCCTCTCCTCATGCTGCCCCCTCCTCACGCCACCCCCTTCTCACGCCACCCCCTCCTCGCACCGCCCCCTCAGCATTGCCCCGCCCATCTTTCCTTAAGACGGGCGGGGCCGATGCCGAGGACACGGCGTGAGAAAGGAGGAGGCAGAGAGAAACCCCGCCATGCCGCCCCCTCCTTGCACCACCCCCTCGGGATCACCCCCACCCGTCTTAAGGAAGGGGGCGGAGCCAGGGGCGGCGGAAGAGCCCATGGCCTAGGGTGCCAAAAGAGCATGACCCGGGCCTGTAGTAAGTTCAAATGAGTTTACTGCTATTTACTTGAAACAAGTGAATACTGGATCACAATCTAACAATATTATTAATTGTAGTCAATAAAACTGATCTGCCGCATACCGGTATTCACTTAAGTATCATGTGCCATCAAATGTAATGTGCACCTCAATTTTGAATGAATTTTCCCTTGAATGTAATGCACTCAATATCACTAACATAGTATGTCAAGGAGGCAAGTAGCATGAATGAGGCCATTTGGGAAGACATATTCCTTTGTCAAGCAAACTCACCAGCCTCAAATGATTCCCAACTGGCATCATTCATGCCTTCAAAACTGAGGTGTTGGGGTTTGAAGGCCTTGTGAATGAGGCCAGTGGGAACCTCATGGGACTGAGTCTGGGTGAAAGAGGTGAGAGACTCCAAGAGCTACCCAGGAGGCAAGATCTTGGCTGAGTGCCAGGATTGACTGGGTTGTCCTGCATTTAAGTGGTCTTCTCAGTTTTTGAATCTGTTGTGCATTTTTACTGCGGAACAAATTGGATATTTGGACTGTAATATAGTTTGATTGATTGAATTACTGCATCACCTGCTGGGTGTTCTCCCTTCTTTTTCAAGCACCATGGAGCCGTGAGGCTGCCAACAACATTGCAAATAGCCTCGCTACATGCCCCAACTCCCTGTCCAGCCTCCAGGGTTCCTGGTTCCTCTAGGCCTTTTTATGCAGGTGGGTTTATTGATTTGATTCTAATGCATCATTAAATTGAATGGAGCACCCAGTGGTACAGTGGGTTAAACCCCTGTGCTGGCAGGACTGAAGACCGACAGGGAATCCAGGGATGAGCTCCCTCTATCAGCTCCAGCTCTTCATGCAGGGACATGAGAGAAGCTTCCCACAAAGATGATAAAACATCAAAACACCTGAGCATCCCCTGGGCAATGTCCTTGCAGATGGACAATTCTCTCACACCAGAAGCGACCTGCAGTTTCTTAAGTTGCTCCTAACATGAAAAATAATTGAATTGATTGTGCACCTCAAGTTTGGCAATGTAACGTAGGACGTCTTCACACAGGGCAAAAATGCCCCAATTCACCGCCTTCATGCATGGCTTTGACGGGGCCTGCCTTGCGGTGATTTGCTCTCCACTACAGGTAGGAGAGTGTTATGCAGGTAACTCTGATGGAGCTGCCTGCACTTTTAACCTCAAAAGCTGGTGGAAAGTGTGACAGGGCAATGTGTGTTGCTACGTGTTGCTGCACATTGCCACCCTTTTTGCCATGTGATGAGGAAAAGAGGGAGGGTGCACGGGGCACCATGAGTCGCCCCACACACCTTCCCTTTTGCCAGTGAAAGCCAGCAAGATGGAACGGCCCAGCTGGGCCATGTGACAAGTCAAAAATAGTGAACATTAGACTCAAGTTAATATGATGTTTGCTGAGAAGTTAATCACAGTGAATTCTGTGAGTCTTCTGGGCAAATGGAATCTCTTTTCCATTCAGGTCTATATATACAAAAGTGGAATGAGGTGCTAATTAAGCATCTGGAAAATCTCAATGTGCACAATTAACTGTGTACAAGAAGATCACATTTCTAACATTTCTCATACTTTAAAAAAATCAATTGTAACTAGAAAACAGCAGGAAATCAGTGAGATAGAACTCTTCTCCTTTAAGTACTATGTTAATTTTAATAGTTTTATTATTTAGACAGAGATTGTTCCTAATTTAGGTCATTGATACAAAGAATGAGAATGATCATGATAACCTCTCTGTTGCTGTTCTCATTTCCCTCTTCTGCTCATTATATAACCAGTGTATAACCATGATTGACTATGCTGTATCACTTTTGTTTACTAGCATACTTTTTGATGATAATTTATTGGTTTAAAAGGAACAAGAACAATAAGCTGAACATAAGAATTTACTTGCTCAATCAGACCAATGTCTTTTCTCATGCTTCCTTCTAGATGTTCTTGCACCATTTGCCAGTGACCATATTTGCCAGTGAAGCCACTGGCAGCCAATTATTTGAGTGGAGGAACTTACTTAATTGTGGTAATATGGGACACACATACTGCTTAGACCACAGTCTACTTTTGTGTTAGTGGGTGACTTGGGGACCTGGCAGCCAATAAGAATTTTGTAAAGTAGTAGAAGTAGATGAAGTCTTCCCCTTCAACAACAAAAATTGTGTTGAGCAACATAAGGGAAATGTGGTCCCTTTCTTTCAAATTCTGTATTTAATAATATTGTTTCACTGAAAGGAGCCTATGGTAAAATTATTTGTAAAGAAAATTTTCTTGGAATAGTTATGAAACACAAGGAAGCATGGGAAAGGCTATGGGACATCCTCCATGCCCCAGATTCTGTAAACAGACTGAGGTTTGGTGCTCATAATAAGTCAGAGGTGGTTTTGAGACAGAATTTGAGACACCAGCATGTGCAGAACACTTAATTGCAAAGATGCATAAAAGTATATTTAAGTGGAAGTTGAGCAAGTGAAAGATTGTATGATTAATTGGCATCAAAATGTAGGTCATGGCATTCAACTTGAACAATGGGGAAAATGTAGGTTAGGAGCTGAAATTTACTTTGAGTTATGACATGA
The DNA here is from genome assembly GCA_030556195.1 of Anolis apletophallus. Taxonomy (NCBI): domain Eukaryota; kingdom Metazoa; phylum Chordata; class Lepidosauria; order Squamata; family Anolidae; genus Anolis; species Anolis apletophallus. The sequence continues at coordinate 129,932,415 of JARBWK010000001.1, read as the reverse complement.
AAGAGAAAATTTACAAAGTAATGTATAGATGGTAGCACCCAAGAAAATGTCAAAAGTTTGACATATTAGGATAGAGATAAAGTGGGCACCTTTCCCCATATGCAGTGGACTTGTGATAAAGCAAAATAGTTCTGAGTAAAATTGTATTGTGTGATTTTTAAAAAATGAATTTAAAGTTTCAGATGAAGCCAGAATTATATTTGCTGAGATTATTGGAAGATCAACATGAAAAGAGTTCTTCCGTATATGATAATGTCAGTATGACTTTTATATGCACAAAAGTGGAAAACTGAGAAGATCCCATCAACAAAAACGTATGACTTAAATGAAATTGACAGGCTGACAATTTTAATCCAGGAAGTTGGAAACCAACATCTGCCCAGCTCTGGCTTTAATTAAAAGATATAATTAAGTGCAAGTATCACAACTGACTTTTATCTAAAAACAAGATTCTTCTACTCCTGCATGAAATTTTTCAAACACTTGTCATTGATACTCCTTCCACACTTTCCATTGATATGCCTTATGTGTTATGATCCTTAATATCTAATATATTATAGAGCACATCTTCATGGTAGAATTAATGCACTTTAACTGCCATGGCTCAATGGCATAGGATCATGGGAGTTCTAGTTATAGAAGGTATTTCGCCACTCTTCTCTGTCGTTCTCTGTTTCACCAAATTACAAAGGACTCCACAGCAGTGAAAGTGGTGTCAAACTGCATTAATTCTGCAGTGTAGATGCACTCTAATACTTCTAGATATGGCCTTTTACTTTATAGAAAACACTTGCAGGCATTAACTGTTTTGATGGAGAATCTTGACACACTGAGATATTTTTGCATAAAAGAAAAGAATATTTCTGAATATTTCTTGCATCTCCAGTGAGCTGCATTCAGATGAGTCAATGCCGAAGAAATGGGATTGCACATTAGCCAGTTTTCCTGAGATATATTTAGCAGTTTGGAATGCTCATAATTTGATGAACAGTTGCTGCCTCGTGTGACAGATGGTTGTAAAATGATCTGTCTAGTAAGGCTATATAAGGTCAGATACCACATGTTGTTTTGGGCAATAACAACAGTGGCGCAAATGCTATGTTGGAGAGATATTGCAATGTCAAATCTTTCTAGATTTTCTACAGAATGTCATCCATGTACCTCAACCTTCTCTTCCATTCTCATTTTCAATAAGTTCATGTAGTAGTCATATATTTATTTCAACCTGATAAAAGAGTTTCATTTTTGTGGACTCTTTGGGGACAGATAAATGTGGTTCATAGACAGGGTCTGGTTTGTAGGTGGCTGTTCCCAATATGGAGGCCAATCTACATTATATGCACAGTTTTCTTTTGTGGTTTATTATCCACCCACTGCCCCCTCCCCCAAAAAATCAGTAAGATCTGGCCACGTATCTCCTTGCTTTCATGGACAACATAATCTTTTGCATGCTTTGACCGACATTAGTCAACAAAAACAAGTAGTCTTTCATTTACTGCTGCATATCAAATAAAAATTTTCCCGAAAAAAAGATTCACCTTGATACAGTCAACTTGACACAATCACAAGGATCCTTTCATCCAGAAAAAAGAGTGGTTTTGGTAGAGAATGCCATTGCCTCACAAGACAGGCTCCAGCACTAAATGGAGATGTTTGATGCTTGCTAGTAACAGACAGTCATAACTGCAAACAAAATTACTGGCTGTCAGTGAAAGAAAATTGTTTTGCAATATTCACAACACATAAGTGGTGATGGTGGGGAGTTTCTGTGTTTAATTTTTCTCAGCACTAAATATGTTGTTTTTCCTTGTACAATTTCACAATAATGAAAATTCGGTAGCTGTCACTGTTTGTAGGGGTATTTCCAACGCATATTAAAATACAAAACATCCAGCAATATAAAACTTCATTTCTGGTTCTAAATGGTTGCAAATGGTTGCAAGCCTGATGTGTGGAGTTTCAAGATCCCAGATCTGTGTCCTAGTTCTGGGACCAGCTCATTTGGTGGGAACATGGGAGAGGGCCTTTTTGATGGCTGATCCTAGATCTGGAACTCCCTCTTTACAGAGAATAGTATGGCCCCATCCCTACTTCGCTTTTGCAGACAGATGAAGACACACCTCTGCCATCAGCCACTTATGGAATGAGGAGAGGCTCACTGCTGCTGCTGATGGTGTGATTGGGATTGGGGGAGGGATTGTACTTTTAAAATAAAGTTTTATATGTATTTTAATATTTTTGTGTTCCTAACACATAAAATTTGATTGTTTTTTAAATTTGCTCAAATTCATATTTCAATACATTTGCTCTGTTTTACTTGTACGGCGTCAAGCTTGCTATTAGCCACCTTGAGTCTCTATATCTGGAAAAAAAGCAGAATAAAATAAAATCAATCAATACATGGGACTCCCTCACTATAGTAAGACTTTCATATTCATGGGGGATATATTCCTGGCCAGAGCGCTGTTAACCGAAACCTCAGGTACAACCACATTTAATTACCTGACTTCTGGCCCCAACAGGTGAGCTGGAAGACCGAAAGATTTCTAGAGAGATATCCTCTCTAGGAATTTGTTTGTTCCTCCTAACATCCATGAAACATATGCCATAGAATCATCTGGAGGACCTAGAAAATATCTAGAGAGATCATTTTCTCTAGGGCAGACCTGGGCAATTACCCGCCCTCCAGGTGTTTTGGATTTCAACTAGCCAGTTTACCAGCTGCTAGGATTTCTGGGATTTGAAGTCCAAAACACCTGGAGGGCCGGTAATTGCCCAGGTCTGTTCTAGGGGATGTATAAGGGACACCATGGATATGAATTCCACAGCTACAGAGGTCTTGCTTAATTTTGAATTAATTTAATGGTTATTGAATTGTATGGAAGTTGTGCAACTCTGCTATTTGGTTTCATGTTCAGTGTCAGTGACAGCAGTGTTTTATTCATGATTATGTATGATTATTTATGACTTCGTATAACTATGCATTTCTTGGAAACCACCTGTGTTAAAATAAATGGTGTTTCATCCTTCTTTCCCCACATTGAAGAGTATCAGAGGTAAAATGGTTTCTTCCAAATCCTACTAATGGGCTTAAGAAAGAAAACATTGTACCCAGTCAAAAGCAGATCTCAGGGCTCCGAGAAACTGGTGCACAGCTGTTGTAAAAGCATGTGTATGTGTATGAATCACATACTGTTGCCTTATTCATTACAGTTTAGCCAGACAGGAGGTGGAAAATAGATTCCTTGTTGCTTTCCGAATTTATTCCGAATTACAAAGATTCCGACCAGACCTAATCATGCCTACTAACCAGGGCTGACCCTGTTTAGCTTCCAAGGATTTGACAGGATCCAGTGCCTTTAGAGCAATGATTCTCTAAAATACATGAATTTCTCCCTACCTATTTCTAAGTGGTATAAATGCTCTAAAGCAGTGTTTCTCAGACTGTGCTCCTCCAGATGTTTTGGACTTCAGCTCCCACAGTTCCTAGCATCTGGTCAGATGGCTGGGATTTCTGGAAGCTGAAGTCCAAAACCTGGAGGAGCAGAGTTTGAGAAATACTGCTTTAGAGCATTTATGGGCCCTTCCAGATAGCCCATATCTCAGGACCTGTCTCGGTTTTATCTGAGGCGTCCAAATGATGCCTCAGGTAAAACTGAATTGATCCAAAGAAAATGGATTTCCCAGTTTGTGCCAGATAATAAAACACCTGGAAAGATCTGTACCTTAAGCTAAGGTCCGGATCTTTCCAGGTAAGGTCCCTATGGAGATTGGCTCCTGGGATTTCTTCTGCATTTAGGTATCAACCCATTTTTTAATCTGGTAACAAATACTAATAAGTAATTATAAGTTATAACAATAATTAATTATAATTGAACAAATTATTTCTATCCCAACAAAAACATACATATTTTACCCTTAGGAAGTTCCTCTCTTAAAAAAATTATAGTCTACCCAACAAATACTGTACCCAGCCCTATAGAATGCCTCATCATACTAGGGCATGGATCCAAGTTAAATCCAGTTTCTGCCTCCTGTAGAATTTTGGGGCTTGTAGTTTAGTGAGGCCCAGGACCACTCTGGCTGAGCAGTTTAAAGGCCCTTCCCTACACTACAAACCCCAGAATTCTGCAGGAGGCAGCAACCAGATTTAAAGTGGGTTCATGCTTTAGTGTGATGAAGTCCTAGGACACTCTGCTGTGGACACCCACTGTGTACCTATAAGCATGTCATACTCTCTCAGCCTCAAAGGAAGAGCCTTGCACAAATTTTGCTGAAGAAGCCCTGTGGTAGGTTCACCTTTGAGTTGCCATAGGTCAGTAATGACTTATAGGCACACAACAAGACAAAGCCATATGACTACAAAAAAATCTGTGATGCCTTTTGTCACAATCAATGCTAGTATGAAAAAGATGACAGCTTGAGTTTTTCTGAAGTGAGAAATTATCAATATTGGCTGAAGGTCTAAAATAAAATAACAGCCGAAGCAGACAGGTTTATGGAAACTGCACTCCCTTTCTTGACACTAGGAAACAATTTTGAAAGTGAATCCGGCCTGCAGGTTTCATATCTGCTTTCAGAATGGCTTTTTCATAGTAAAAAAATCTGTTTGAGTGGGGAATTGGTAATATTCCATTAAAATCTTAGAATGTAAACAAAAACATC